>JAYXIM010006998.1:0-133484 GCA_037575425.1 Anastrepha fraterculus | reverse complement strand
AATCAAGGCAAGCCAATGCAATTTTTATAATACCACGTACAAATTAGGCGGCTTTGAAGGCAAACCAGTCAGTTCAGATTAAATAATTTATTGGAAGTGAAAAAAATTTAATATAAGCCAACTCAATACATACAAAACATAAACTATCACTCTGTCCATGAACGAGGTGTGTTCAAAAAGTATCGCGAATTTTGTGTTTTTTCACAAACAGCATTTATTTATTCATTAATATCTATTTTGTCCCTTTCCAAGTAATCCCCATGAGATATTATGCACTTGTGCTAACGTTTTTTCCAATCTTGGAAGCACTTCAAAAAATCATTTTTTTTGTATCCTCTTCAGCTCCTCCTTCGATGCCGTCTTTATCTCGTCAATCGTAGCGTAGCGTCGTCCTTTTATGGGCCTCTTCAGTTTCGGGAGCAAGAAAAAGTCACAGGGGGTCAGATCTGGGGAATACGGTGGCTGTGGCATTATTGGTGAGTTGTTTTTGGTCAAAAAGTCGCGCACAAGCAACGATGTGTGAGCAGGGGAGTTTTCATGAGCCAATTTTTGTACGTCAGAACCATAAACCCACGATTCGTCACCAGCTATGATCCTCTGGACAGAGTCCAACATCTCATTAGCAATGTTCATGCGATGCTGCTTTTGGTCGAAATTGAGCAGTTTTGGTACGAGTTTTGCAGCGGCCCGTCTCATGCCGTTATTATTGAAAAACATCGAATGGCACGTGACAATCGATATGTCTAGGCTCTCATTAACTTCTCTAACGGTAATTGACGATTCGCCAATATCATTCTCTTCACGTCATCAATTTTTTCGTCTGTTGTTGAAGTGCTCGGGCGTCCGGCACGCTTTTCGTCATTCACATCTTCTCGGCCTTCTGAGAACATTTTTTACCACCGATAAACGTTGCTTTGGTCCAAAGTAGCTTCTCCGTATGACACAGTCAATAATTTCGTTATTCACATAAAATTTGATACAGGTTCTTTGATCCATCTTTTTGAATAGGTAAAAATCGAATACGAGCCGAAACACGTGCAAGCAAAGCAGCTGTCAGGAATTAACTAAACATTCAAAATGGCCGAACTCGTCGGCATGAGTGAGAGATATGAGTACCAACATATCGCCACAAAAGAATCGAAATTCGAAATTCGCGATACTTTTTGAGCACACCTCGTATGTTGAAAAAGAAGTACCTTACTACGGTTCAGATGTAGGACAGTATTAAATCCTACATAAAAACTTCAATGCGTTGTAAACTGCATACTCGAAAGATTTTTGTTTTTCTTTTAGAGCTCTTTTTTTTTTTTTGGTTTTGTTTTTAAGAGCTTTAGAACTTAAACTTATAGTACGAAACAAACACATTGTTGGAATTATTTTGTATTAAAAAAAATAATAATAATAAATAATTGGCGCGTACACTTCTGTTAGGTGTTTGGCAGAGCTCCTCCTCCTATTTGTGGTGTGCGTCTTGATGTTGTTCCACAAATGGAGGGACCTACAGTTTCAAGCCGACTCCGAACGGCAGATATTTTTTTTATGAGGAGCTTTTCCTTTTCTTTTAGAAAAATGTTTTTATTAATTTTGCTTTCACCGTGATTCGAACCAACGACCTCTCTGTGAATTCCGAATGGTAATCACGGGAATCACCACAAGGGTTTTTCAATTGGCGCGGGTCGATTTTGGCGCCCTGTGGCAGCCATTTTGTTTTGGTGACATCTGTCAAACCTTTTGTTTATTATTCAGTTGTTTATGCCAAATCATTATGGCAAGTTACACGATTGAACAGCTCGCGCAAATGATAAAACTTTATTATCAAAATGTGTGTTCATTAACGCAAACGTTGCGCGCATTGCGCCCATTTTTCGGTAGACGTGGTGGCCCTTCCAATTTCTTATGGCCCATATTGAACCATATGGACCTAGACGGCATGTGATACCAGCAGGACGGCGCTACGTGCCACACAGCAAACGCCATTTTATTCCATTTCAACATCTATCCGCCCTTATTGAAAAACCCTTATATTGTATATATATACGAGTTACATGGTGCATTCGATTACTTTAATTTTTAACTCCATTTTTTAATAAATCTGACTTAATCTAAATCGAAGTGATCCCAATCTGCCGATTGGACTTCAAGTGTGCTCTGCCCAATCCATAAGAAGGGCGGGATTAGTCTTCTAAATATCGCCTATACTATCGACCAGATACTCTCAATGCGCCAAGTCTTGCAAAAGGCCCATAAAAGGAGAATTGACACACACCATCTTTTCGTCCACTTCAAAGCTGCATTCGACAGTACGAAAAGGACTTACCTATATGATTCTATGTCTGAATTTAATGTCCCCCAAAAACTAATATGGCTATGCAAGATGACGTTGCTCAATACCAGCAACGCCGTCATAATTGGAAAATACCTCTGCGAGCCGTTTGAAACCAAACGATATTTCAGACAGGGTGGCTCGCTGTCGTATGACTTCTTTAACCTGATGCTGGAAAAGATTGTGCGAGCGGTAGAACTTAATCGCACAGGCATTTCTTTTTATAAAAGCATACAATTGCTAACGTACGCCGATGATATTGGCATCATCGGCCTTAACAACAGCCCTGTTAGTTCTGCCTTCTCCAAACTGGATAAAGAGGCAAAGCGAATGGGTCTGGTGGTGAACGAGAACAAAATGAGGTACCACCTATCGAGACTTCGTTTATTTAGGAACCAGCATTAACATCGATAACAATGTCAGCCTTGATATCCAACGTAGTATCTCTCTTGCCAACAAGTGCTACTTTGAACTAAGTAGGCAAATGAGTACAAAAGTCTTCTCTCGACGAACAAAACTAACACTCTACAAGGCTCTCATCATGCCTTTCTGCATGGATGCATTGTTGTGGCGTTAAACGTTTCATGATGGCTTGCCAAACCTTACTGAATAGAAATGTCAACACAGTTTGCCATTTTGAGCTGTCACACCGATAACGATAGTTCTCATGCAGTCAAAAAACACCCATTACTTATATTGAGCAAATATTTTTTCTACTATGTTACGCTTAAAAAGAAACTTTCTTCAACTTTTGCTTCAAAAATTGTGAAACACGAAAAGATACCTGAAAACTTTTAACCGAATTCGCCATCTCCACTGAGCATATTATTCTTTCAAAATTCGTTTTTTTCGTTGCTCCTGAAAGTGAAAACGAAATGAAAACGAGAACGGTGAGTGTCTTTTTCATTTGTTCGTCTAAATGCACTCGTGCGTAGCAAGCCACTTTATATATTTTATAAATGTACACTCACTGCTGCATTTATATATACTATATTATACACACATACATAGACTATATACATTACTTTATCATTTTCGTTCCCATTTATTGTCCTACTCACTTTTCAAATGCTTTTGAAAGTTTACACTGATATGTTTCACCGTAAGTGCACTGCTCAAGCTTCGCACTAAATAAATGTTAGTTTTACCTACGAAACTCATTGTATGATTGTATGTATGTCTATATGTGCAGTGGTATGTATTAGACTAGCACGTACCTATGTTTGCCTCACTTAGTTACTTTTCACTCACTTTGTACCCCTGGCCTTGTATGTTATTAGTTTGTGCTTTGATCTTAGGAAAGAAATGTTTTTGACTTGACTTTCTGATATTTGTTCGCAAATGCCAAGGTAACTGACACAATTTACATTCTTAGTGATTACTTATATCGACAATGAGCTTTCAAAGTTTGACTTCTCTTCTACATTTGACACTTTTGATCTTTTGATTTAACACTTTTATCCTGGGACTACGTGCTGACAGCAATTTCACTTTTTCAAAAATCTCTGCAATGAAAAATATTTTTGTACTTTTTTTGTATTAAAAAGTGTGCCAGATTCTGGCATGTAACCTTCTTTTGACATATACAGGGTGAACGATAGGAAGTGTTACCAACTTCACACTGCTTGTATCTGTAAAACAGCTCATGACATCAACGTCAAAATTGTTCTAATGACAGTTCAACATATTGTTTATAAGCCATCAAAAGCATTTGCGTCTCAGTTTTGTTTTTCTGTGATGGAATTCAAACGTAATAGTGTGATTGCGTTATATTTGGCTGGAAAATCACAACCAGCCATTGCTTGTGAGCTCAGTCACCTCAAAGTGAATAGAATGTTTGTGTATCGTACTATAAAATGTTACAATGATACTGGTAGCATTGCAAAACGCTGTGGAGGTGGACCAAAACAAACCGCAACAACGCCAGAAATGGTTCGGAAAGTGAAGGCTCGAATTGAATGAAATGCACGTCGAAGTGGTAGAAAAATGGCCAAAGAACTGAAAATATCGCAAGACAGCATTCGACGCATATTGAAGAATGAGCTCAAGGTCAAGGCTTACAAGTCCCAAAAAGCACACGATCTTTCACCCCAGCAAAAAAAAGTTCGGTGCGAAAGTGCAAAGGAGTTGTTGCACTTGCACGAACGTGGCGAATTTCCTAACATTGTGTTTTCTGATGAAAAATATTTCACAATTGAGCAGTTCCATGACACAGGACTCGGCACCGTCTCATAAAGCTCGTGAGAACCAAGAATGGTTAAAAAATCTTGTTTCACACTTAATTTTGTCCACACAATGGCTTTCGAATTCGCCAGACGCAAATCCGATGGACTATTCCATCTGGTCCATTTTGGAGAGCAAGGTGAGGACTAAAAAATATGCCAGTATGGTTGAGCTGAAAAAGGCGGTTATATAAGAATGGGCCAAAATACCTCAATATCATATTCGTGCAGCATACAATTCATTTCTTTGACCGTTTGAAGGCTATAGTCAAGGCAAAAGGTGGTCATATCGAGCTAAAGTGAATATTGTTAAAATTGTAATCATTTTAGAACAATTTTGTCTTTGAAATCAATAAGAACTAATTTCACACAAAAAAGTTATGGTGTTTTGAATAGGTAACACTTCACATCGTTCACCCTGTAAAAACAAAAATGTGTTTTCAAAAAATTTGTTTACGTTTCTCTTCTGAATTAACTAACTCGTTTTTTATATTAAAATAAAACAAATTTTTACTTTGGAAAGCAAATGAATATTTTGCTATGTAGCAAATTTGTGTATGAGCATTTTGATTTCCTGAATTCGTTTCAAATGGCAAACCGAATTAAATAAAAGCAAGATATTGGAGGACCTTACACGCAAGGCGCTGATTTTTTCTTGTGGTCGAAATTCTCTTTCACTTGAAATTTGACACTCTTCTTCATTCTTTTGAATCAATTATGTAGCAAGACAAAACAGGCCTGTACTTATATGGGTTCCGGGACACTCCGGTGTACAAGGAAACGAATTGGCCAACCGTGGATCTGCGGTGCCTCCAAAGGGGCCAGAGCCAATAATCGGAATCAGTTCTGCAGAAATCCTGAATTGGATCAAAGATTATATTTTAGGTTATGTAACAAGATAAAGTACTCTTTTTGCAAAAATGTCGTTATGGTTTCTTCAGTATTTTCTGGTATTTTGTTGCTTATTTTTACTGTAAATATGCCTCTGTGTCCTGTGTCCCACTAAGGATTGAGGACCGGAAGAAACGATTACACCTCTACGGTTTTAATTCGCATTCAGTAATTTCAAAGGCTTTTTAAAGGTTTTCAATGTTAAGGGTAATTAATATTCTAACAAAAACCTTAAAAGGAAGAAACAATTAAATTTTACCTTTCAAAATATAAAATTTTATAAGAACCAACAAATTTTCACTAACACTAAAATCTTCTCAGAGTAACCTTTTTTAATATTCTTTTTTTTAATAATACAGTTTTTTTTAATTTACAGTTTCGGTAGCTATTCAGTAAGTTTAAAGGCTTCTTAAAATTTATAAAAAGTTTTTGTTAAGAAAAGTTGAGCGAAGAAGATCCAATAGTTTTGCATAATCTCAAAAGGAGCCAAAAATTAGTTTTGCACTTTCAAAACATCAAATTTTGTGCGAACCAACAAATTTTCTATAGCATTGATGTCTTCTTAGCATAAGCTTTAAAGGATACAGTAGAATTTTTTAGCAGTTTTTTGGTTATGCAAATTTTTTTAACTTACAAGATTTCAATTAAAAACCAAAAAAAAAAAAACCATAAACAACAAACTCAAAAATCTTCGCATTTTGGGTATAAAAATCATGAAACTTATTGCGAAGAGCAAAGGCTTGGCAACACTGCACAACTATGTACACTAATATGACGTCACGTACTCTATGATGCGCGGATACTTGTTTCTATGATTCATGCATGTTATTTACAATATATCGTATGCTAAAAAAATTGTCAAAAATCAACCCGATTTTTAAGTAACTTTACAAATACACTCATTATACTAAAATTAAAAAAGCTATAAAACTGCATGCCACGCAGTTTTCTGAAAATTCTGATAACTTCAAAGTATTTGATGATATTTTTTGAAATGTGTTAAATTTTTGCGAATTTTATACCAAGGCTGAAACTTTGATCTATAAGGTTTTTTCGAGATACAATGAGTTAAACATATTTTTACGCAAAATTACAGAAAAAGATTTAGCGCTGAAGATATTGCGAATTTTTAAAAAGATAAATTCACCTAATTTTATGAGCAGAAGTGAATGTATAAATTGGCAAGTAGCGCGAGTTCCCGAAAATCGCAAAAGCGAAATCGCTTATCGGTAAAACTTATTGGTCATCTGTGCTGCATTAATTACAAAACTTTTTTATTTTAAACATACCCTTGTTTACTATTCTGTAGATAAAAAAGTTAACTTGCAAGGAACAACAATTTTTCATGGTTATTGTTATTATATTCGTAGATGCCTTAAGAAAAAAGTTCAACCGCCAAATAACGCTCTAAGGTAACTGATTTCAGTTCTATTTTCTTTTCTTTGTTAGGCTGCCACATCTCTGATTAACAGTCGCACCAAAATTGTATTACCAGTGCTTGATATTTGTAAAGGTTTCGCCGTCTTGAGTAAATCTACCTCTGCACTGAAACTCTAAAGAAAACAGCCCTTTACGAGTGGCATGAACGCTGCAGAAGAGGTCGTGAGTCCATCGAGGATGACGCATATAGTGGTAGGCCATCGACATCGAAAGCTGATCAAAACATCCATAAAGTGAAAGAAAAGTTGATCAGTAACCGCAAATTAACCATCAGAGAGTTGGCAGAGAAGTTGAGCTATGCAAAAAAGGGACTGCGCTGGTATCGCAAATACATCATTTCCAAGGCTGAATCCGACCCAATAATCAACAAAATTATAATTACATGAGATCATGAGCATGGGCTTATGAGTACAACACACAATCCAGGGGAGAGCTCCGATTGAACCATGTCCAGAAAAACCACGTTGTTTTCAGTCAAAAAAGAAAGCAATGCTCACATACGAGTATTTTATGAATTACAATGGTAGTGTACACCACGCATTTGTGCCAGAAGGTCAGACTAAGGACTATTATTTAGGCATTACGAGTGGTTTCTTCTCCTTCTTCTTCTTACCATCTCAGTACTTCGTGAACCATTGCTTCATTCACAACCTCATTTTGTCTGTATTAATTCTTAAACGCTCTTTCTAATTCACTCCTGCTTTTCGCCATGGTAGTATCAGATATCATCTGCATATGCACAAAGCTGGAACGGCTTGTTGTATAAAGTCCCATTTGGATTTAGTTCGGTAATTGCTATGTGCAAGACCAAGTTGGATACCAATGTTGATAAAGGGTCTCGCTGTTTAATTCCCCATTTAATGGGAAATGATTCCAAATGCTCTGCTTGCACAGCGACCTTCGCCGTGGTATCTTTAAGCGTCATAATAAAAAGCTCAATTACGTTCACGAGACGTTTACGTGAAACAATCAGCCAAACAAAAAGATTTGTGGAATAAGAACTCGTGGATTTTGGACCATGAAAACGCAGCGCCGCACAGTGTCATCATTAATATTACACCATCCAACAGCCATCGAATTCACCCGATATGACTCACTGCGATTTTTTTCTTTTTGATCCACTCAAAAATCCACTACGAGGAATCACTTCGGCCTTTTATAGGGTAGGCCATGTAAAATTTGCTTTTTGAATCGGCTATAAAAAAAAAAACTAATCAATATTTTCTCAAATTTTTTGTTTTATTTTAAAGACGGTACATTGTCATTTATGAATAAAAAATAATATCGTTCAAATGAGTGACATCGGAAAACGCATTGGATGGTCATTAGGCTTCAGTTCTTGCACCAATTGAACTTTGTAAGCCTTCATACTGAGGTCTTTATGCAAAATTCTCCTCAAAGAAGTGCGTGAAATGTTCAATTCTTGAGAACGATGACGAGTTGAGGTTGTTGGATGTTCACGCACATTTTCGGCTACATCAGCAATGTTTTCGGGTGTACGCACTGTAGGAGTACGTTCACGTGTTGTTTTATCCATTAACGATCCACCTTTTTTTTCAAGCGTGTAGCGTCCTATTTCGTAAATGTCAAACCTTTAAGTAAATTATGAACACATTTGACATGTCATTTGTGTTACCATTCTCAAAAACTTGGTGGTTCAAAAAGCAAACGCTATATGGAAGTAATGGAAAAATCGAAAACGGCTCTAATGGCTATATGAAAATAGGGTTCGGGAAATGTTTCGACAACTGGATCAAACGCATAAGCGCGTTGCAGTTGATTGGAAGTACTTTGAAAGCGATAATATCGCTTTTGCCGAATAAACTTTTCTTTCACATGATCTGTATATATTCCGCGAACTTTTTGATCAAGACGGTATATTACGAAGAATTATACCTACTGTATTCCACTGAATTCTGCATGACTTCACCATGATTTGGTAAACAATCAAAATTTAGCCGTAATAAATGAACTAAAAGTTAGCTCTACAGTAGTCGACTACGAAACGCTCTTCGTAGCTATGAATAGCCTCACACAAACACAAATTAAGCAGCCAAATTAGCTTCTCGACCTTCTTACCTACTCTCTCACATGGCTGTTTGCCTCTTAGCTAGCACATTCGCAATGCCACCTAATAGTTGTTGTGCACAAAAGTGTCTTGTTCCAGCAACACATCTACATACATGTAACCCACCTTTTCATTTTGGTGCATATTTACACATGCACACATACGTAAGTATTTCAAATACACACCCTCTTGTTGCTAATAAGTATTTCTATAAATTGAACTAATAGACAAAGTCGTTATGAAAGTACACATAAATTTTGCTGCAAAACATACAAATTCTTGTACATCTCTGCGCGTAAATGTGTGTCTACAGGTTTATACACAACTAAATTTTTAGGTCTGCAGACAATACATTTTTGTTGAAAATTTACTAAACTTATCTAATAAATGTAGGATAATGAGTAGGAGTGTGTCGCCATTATCCTATTATACATTTATTTAAGAATGTATTTGTACCTATTTATATATATATATATCTACATGTGTGCATGTATGTGAACAATACCGCCCGCATAGTCGGGTTATTACTTGTAATATGTGTATTTGCGTCAGCTTGCAAGCTCATGTGATATCAGACGACTAGCTACCTAATCTAAACCCCACTCACCGTTCCCAGACTATTATGGTGGCTTCTGTTAGGTCGAGGTCGTAGCCCGTTATGTCTTTGAGTAAAGTGTAAAGTGCAAAGTTATGACTTTTATGACATTTTGGCAGCATGGCAAAATTTTGTGTTCTTGTATTCATTTGTATGTGTTATACATAATTACATATATGGTGTACATACTCGTTGTGGTAAAGGTAAAATATGTTTTGATTTTTTATAATTTTTGTCGATTTCTTAAGAGGTGAAGTTTTCAAAGGATTGTTTTGTTTGCTTTATTTTAAAGCCCATATTTATTTATTGAAGTAAAAATTAGTCAACAAAAACAAAATCTCTTACAGACTAATACAGATATTTCAACAAATAACAAAGTAATAAACTTAATCAGTAAGACAAAAATATAACAAAACATATTAAATACAATTATTTATATTCATAATGAAGAAGTTTAATAAAAGCGTGTGTCGGAGAAGCAAACACTATCCCAATATATATATTTTTTTTGTTTTAATTAGATCAGAGTTTCATGACGGGTGCATTTCTTCCACACAGAGTTCGTATGTAGCCAGTTTGGAAAAAATCTAAACTACTAAGTGCTCAAGATGGGTTAATAAGGGGTTACATACGTCCAGCAGCACCAAAAATGCCTAACAGAAAAACTGTTTTTAGAAGAGCTAACAATAGAAACAAATATAAAAAATTGTTATACATTGTTTATTAGTACTTAAACTTTATAATTTTTTTTTTTAAATATATGTATATATTATATACGAGGGGTGCCTTTTATATGTCGGGATTAGAGAAAAAAAAACAAATTTTTATCATCGAAAATCACTTTATTGTTTTTCAAAATATTCTCCATGAAGGTCTACACACTTTTGCATGCGTTTGAACCAATTGTCGAAGCACTTTTGCCCATCTGAATGAGGTACCTCCAAAACATGCATTCTGAATGCCGCAACCGCTTCTTCAGGTGTCGAAAAACGTTGACCTCTCAGTTTGTTTTTTACGTACGGGAATAAAAAGAAGTCATTCGGTGCCAAGTCAGGACTATACGGCGGATGACCCATTAATTAGATGTTTTGGGTGCTCAAAAATGCAGTTGTTTGAGCCGATGTGTGAGAGCTCGCATTGTCCTGGTGAAGAGTGATCCGTCTTTGGCGATTGGTTTTCCTAATTTCTTGGAAGACAACTGGCAAACAAATGGTTGTGTACCACTCAGAATTTACTGTTCTGCGTTGTTCTAGTGGTACGGTTGCGACATGTCCAGTTTTTCTGAAAAAACCGCCGACCATTTGCTTGGAAGTGCTTCCTTCGGGAACAACTTTTGTTGGATTTGGCTCATCTTGAAACACCCATACAGTCGTCTGCTGTTTACTTTCGGGCTCATACGCGTAATTCCATGATTCATCACCTGTCACGATGTCATAGACGTGTTTCGAAGCCCCGCGATCGTATTTTTTGAGCATTTCCTTCGACCAATCGACACGAGCCTTTTTTTGAGCGATTGACAAATTGTGTGGGATCCAACGCGAACAATTTTTTTTGACAGTCAAATTTTTATGCAATATTGAATGTATGCTGGTCCCACTAATGCCTAAGATTGTCTCAATCTCACGATAGGTCACATGACGATCTTGCAATATCAGTTCGCGCACAGCATCAATGGTTTTCGGAACAACAACTGATTTTGGACGACCTTCACGAAATTCGTCTTGGAGTGAACTACGACCACGATTGAATTCACCATACCTTCGATAAACACTGGTCCTTGATGGAGCTTCATTGCCAAAAAATGAATTAAGTTCATCC
This sequence comes from Anastrepha fraterculus, assembly GCA_037575425.1. NCBI lineage: Eukaryota > Metazoa > Arthropoda > Insecta > Diptera > Tephritidae > Anastrepha > Anastrepha fraterculus. The sequence continues at coordinate 122,127 of JAYXIM010006998.1, read as the reverse complement.
ATGCAATGTTGCTGAGTTAATCCACGTCGAAAGTTGTAAAAAATAATCGCACGAAAATGTTCACGATTTAATTCAATTTTTGGACCGAGATGAATCTTTTAAGTTACTGTAAACAACACAAATAGCGCTGGTATTTCAAAACGTTCTGAGTACGTAAAAGCCAAAAAATGTCAAACTTTGCGATACAGCTGTCAGTTGCCAGATTGCAACACCAGAGTTGCCAAATCCCGACATATACAAGGCACCCCTCGTAATTGGCGCGTACACCCTTTTTGTGTGTTTTGCCGAGCTCCTCCTCGTATTTGCGGTGTGCGTCTTGATGTTGTTCCACAAATGGAGGGACCCACAGTTTTAAGCTTACTCCGAACGGCAGATATTTTTATGAGGAGCTTTTTCATGGCAGAAATACACTCCTGGTTTGCCATTGCCTGCCGAGGGGCGACCGCTATTAGAAAAATGGCTTTCATAATTCTCTCTGTGAATTCCGAATGGTAGTCGCGCACCAACCCATTCGGCTACGGCGGCCGCCATTTACAAAAATTAGTATATACAAAATCTCGTGACCCAAAGTGTCATGAAAGAAAATTGCTCTATGGACTGCATCATTTCTCCTTGAAATGTTAATGGATCTGTAAAAAGTAAAAAAATTCTTGTAAAATGAAGTTGTAGCTAAAGTCTGTCGAGCCGGATTTTTGAATTTCGAAAAATTTTGCAATTTGCGGCATTTAAAAAAAAAAAGTATGCGTTTTACGTCATAAATGTCACACTTAAATGTTTAAAAAAAATTTTAATAAAAATATCAAAAATCTGACTTAACAGACTATAGAGAACACACTTTCACATATTTAGCAAAATATTCCACATCAAATAATATTAAAACCAGTATGAATTATCATGTAGACCGTGCCGGGAAAAGTAGATAGTTCGAGAAAAGCGAGTTTAAACTTTCAAGTGCATTTCGGTCGGGGTGCGCGCAAACGAAAAACAGCTAACTGTGCACATCAAACCTTCGTCGGGCAGTTAGATTTTCTACCATAAATTTGTATCTATGGGGAATTTTTACAATCGACCTCTATAGAAATACGCCTAAAACTATAAAGAATAATAATTTGTAATAAATCCAGTTTTCGGAAATTCTGGACGTACGTAACCCCTTAAAATAGATTTGCTCCAGAAAGGAGGACAATTCTCAACTCCTTGAATAACATCGAGCTCGAAAGATAAATACGAAACAGAACGCCGATACTGCAGAGATTTCAAATTGATAAACAGGCATCTGGAATAGTAGGAGGGAATGTAGAGCAAAGCCAACAAAAACTTTTTGGATACGTTCAATACGGGTGATGTGACAGACATTATAAAGTCTTCAGATGAAGGATGCTTATTCCACAGGGTTGGATACTCTGCACTACCAGTAAATTGCACTACCACAAATTTTTTAATTAAAAAATAAGGGTTTCACTAGCATTAAATCTTCAGTATTTTCAGTGTTTTAAATTTTGTCAAAAAAAAATCGGGTATTGTTTAATAAAACGCAAAATACGTGTTTAATCATCAAAATTTATTTTGTCACCTTCAAAATAGGCTCTATTAGGAGCAATACACCAATGCCAACGATTAGTCGAGTCATCAAAGCACCTCTCACCTTCAGCTCCTTCAGCGACTTATCCTTAATGGCATCTATCTATACTCAAAGCGGCGTGCGCGGAGTGGCAATTTAAGTTTTGGGAAAAGGATAGAGTCACAGGGGGCGGAATCTGGTGAATACGGTGGTTGCTCGATGATATTTCTCGAGTTTTTGGTCAAAAAAGTGAGCACAATTTGAGCCTTGTGAGACGGTGCGTTATCGTGGTGCAAGATCCATGAGTTATCTTTCCACAAATTGGACAGTTGGGCCGTTTCCTACGCACATTTTCTCTCAAACATCGCATAACTTCCAAATGATATTCCTTATTTACCATACAGGGTTTGATTGAAAAGTAATGAGCCTTCCCGCGCGGCGCGTCTGTCAAGCGATCAACCGAATCAGCTGGTGGGGGAAAATGATCGTTGGACCTTCCCCTTCCACTAGAAACCGGTCCCAGTTCGCTGGCAACAGCGGTGCAGTCAACATCACTCCGCGCGTGAAAGCTGTTTTAAAAGTGTGTTAGGATTTTGCAGTGGCGAAAATGCAGCGATCGTTGAAGCAACGTTACTCGATCAAATTTTGCGTAAAGCTAAACAGTTTGTACCTCCAGGAAGCACTGTAAACATGGTATTTTACAAAGAAGTTCTCCTTCGGCTGAAAAACCGCGTCGCCCGGGCTCGGCCCGACCTCGTCAACAATTGGACCCTTCATCTGCACCTCTGCATTGGCCAAGATGGGGGTTTCGGTGTTTCCCCACCCTCCCTACAGCCCAGACCTGTCCCCGCCGGACTTCTTCTTGTTCCCGCGCCTGAAAAGACAGCTGAAGTCGAGGCGTTTCGACTCCATCGAGGCGTTCCAAAACACTCTTACAGCCGAATTGAACGCGATTCCGGCGAATGAGTTTAAAAAATGTTTCCTGCAGTGGAAGGACCGCTACCAGCGGTGTATTGACGCTCAAGGGTCCTATTTTGAAGAATATTAGTTATATAAGCCAAAAGGTTTTATAAAACTGCTTAAAAAAAATAAGGCTCATTACTTTTCAATCAAACCCTGTAGAGCCATTTGCAATGAATTCCGAGAGCACACCACCATGATAATAAAAGAAAACGAGTATCATTACTTTCACTTTTGACCGACTTTGATGTGGTTTTTTGGGTTTCGGCTCATGTGGATAGCGCCATTCAGCCGCCTGTTGACTGGTTTGCATGCGTAACTCATATACCCACATCTCGTGACCTGTTATGATGCGCTGGATAAACGTTGGGTCAGAATCCAATTGCTCAAGCATGTCTTTAGCCACCTTCTTCCGATGAATTTTCTCAAAGAAATTCAACTCTCTTGCAACGAGTCATGCCCAATTGATGGTGTAAAATGTTGCGAAGTGACTTTGTCGACGTTTTCATCTGTTGAAGACGTTGATGGGCGACCAGATCGGGGCAAATCTTCCACGACTTTTCGGCCCGCTGCAAAAGCCTTATACCACTTGTAGACTCGCATTTTTATAAAACACACTCTTCATAGGCTTTTTGCAGCATATTCAACGATTCGGCACACGAACTCCTGTTCAAAAAACAAAATTTAAGACAAATTCATTGATCGATATTTTTATCCATAGTGAATATCGCGGAGCACACCTGCGGTTAACTGATGTAATTAAATGCCAAAAACAAGCTAATTGAAAGATCAAGCTTAAACTCTGCGACACCATAGAGGACAGTTGTACCAACAACCAGAATTTAAACGTATGTGTGTGTAACATGAGCTTTTTAAACGAACAATTCCCGATATTTTTTGATAGAATGTAAAACATCCACCTGGAAACCTTGCCTAAAAACTGATATGCAACCTTCGGAGAAAGCAGCGAAATTTGAAACAGTCAATCTACCAGGGATGAAGCCGTGCTGGCTGGCACAAATTAAGCTTCTGATAACCAAAAAAACATCTCATCTTTTACAATGCATTCAAACAAATTAACGGTGGTCAAAAGCTTTGAAATAGGTCTATAATTACTCGCACCGCTCTTATTTGCGCTCTGAAAATTGGTATAATAAAATCCAATTTACACGCATGGATTAAATTAACTGTAGACAATGATATATGAAGATCAACTGTAGAGGATAGGAAAGCGAATCACAATTTTTAAGTACAATACAACAGCCAAAATGCCATCAACATCTGTTTGAGAAGAGTTCTTTTGTTTAGCAATACCTTTGACAATATCAGTTGAAGGTAACAAGATAGAGCCAAAGTAAACAAATTCACGATCACTAAGAAACGGAGGAATAAAATTGGATTTAAAAAAAGTTGGCGAAGAGTTTAGCCACTTCATTAGCAGAATTCACACTCCCATCATTAAAAAATATGCCAGATAGAATGCTAGAGCACTTTAACACATTACCTATAGCTAATTTTTTCAAAAAAAGTTTCTCTGTGCCTGGGGAAAAGTTTCACTTCCCAGGTAGGGTTAGGTAATTTTCGGTACTTTTTTCCTAACACCCTATAATTTTCTTGATGTAGAATCTATTAAGGTTATATCTATCTCCAATGATAGCTAATAGCCTAGGCTTTCCATCAAATGATTCGTCACCACCCGACTCCCTTCTGCCAAGAGATACAGGACGTGAAATTCAAAAAATCGGAATGAATTTTTTAAAGTTTTTAAATTTTTACGATTTACCGCCATGATAACCTTCACTTCAGTCCAATTCGGTCCCTCTAAATATTTCTGAACCGATTTAGCAATGTGTTGCCAGGCGATGTCATACAGCAAAATCAGTTTGTCATGTCTACCGTCCCATTCCCGCCGATTTTTTTTTAATGCTCGATTCAAACGCATTAACTGCAGTCGGTAGTTGGTAACGATCGCCAGTGATGGTTTTGAATGGTTTAAGAAGTTCATAATAGATGACACCCTTCTGATCCCACCAGTCAGTTTTTATATTGATTTAAAATATTTATTTTTAAGAATCGCCAAATCAACGGTTTTAGGACTCGACACACCAACGAACGCTACCATAGACTTCCAAAAAACTTTGAAATTAGTGCTCTTAGCCGGTTCATTAAACCGATGCGTGAATGCTGTACACTTTTGAACGGAAAAGTAAAATTTAAAACATAAAGGGTGGTTAAATTTCAACGGCCGATGTTGAATGTTAACCATACTTAAACGTCAACGACACCGTTGGACTTCTTTCTTTGGGGTTATTTGAAATAAAAGGTGTACGTCGATAAGCCAGCAACAATTCGAGAGCTAAAGGATGAGATAATTCGGCATATTAACGGCATAGAACCTCAATTATGCCTCAGCGTCATCGAAAATTCGCACCATCGGATGGAGGTGTACCGCCAAGTGAATATTTTGTTTTATACGTAATTGAGCCATACCAATATTATCATAATAAAGAGAAATGACAATAATTTCCTAAAAAAATTGTATTTTATTCAAAATCAACACCGGCCCTTGAAACTTAACCACCCTTTCCACATAGGTATCTTAGTGTAAGTTTTCGAAAAAAGAACATAAGTCGACTAAGCATTTTCTACCCTGCAAAATCTAATGAGGAGATCATATATTTCTTTAATGTTAGAATTCATTTTTCTAAAATTTGAAGGCAAAAATTTAATTTTACGTAATTTTTAGTCCAAAAGCAAAATCTGCTATTTGTGGTTTTGTCAAAGAAACAAACAAAATTAAAATACAAAAATAGCTATTTTCATTTGTTTTCATACCTTTGAGCTTCTGAATAATGACTACATACGCATTTAAATTCTAGGCACATAAGTATAAAATCATTAATTTGAACAGCTGCACAAATTGAATTTTTCAAACAATTAAAGACATAAATAAACATATATTCATTAATTTCTCCAACGTCGGCTTGCTTAACAAATTTGCGATAATTACAGATTTTAAATTCATTTTTCATAATTAATTGACCAATGCACGAGAAGCAAATGCATTAAAACCACTACATACTTGCATTGATTAAACAATAACACATGGCCGGCCGATTGGTATCGGAGTGTAAAGGTATTGCTAAAAAATAAATTGCTGATAAGAGCGAAAAAAAACCCAAAGCAACATTGTGTAAATGCATTGTGGTAAACGAATTGAACTGAAAGGATTCACTGAATGCATTAATGATAAATCACTTAAATTGGCCGCATCCGTTATGCATACGTGTACGAGAGCAAGTGTATGTGAGTGTGAATTAATAATAGGCACAGATGCTCGGGCTCCTTGGTACAACTTCCTCCCAACTATTTATATAGCTAAATGAGCCCCTCAAATCATTTGGCGCAGCTTATTGAGATTTCCAACAGCTCCTTTGTCCACTGCAAAGAAGATTTGGTAGCAGGTACTTACTATACATTTGCTTGCACGCAACTGTGTATTCTACAAGTAATGGGTGTTCGTTAGCTACATGAGAAATACCGATATTGATAACTATGGTTTGATAACTGAGAATGGCAAACTGTTTGGCATTTCTGTTCAGTAAGGTTTGGCAATTCATCATGAAACGTTTAACGCCTAAACAATGCTTCCAAGTTGTGGAAATTTATTTAAAAAAAAATATGTTCGTGAGTTTCATAGAGTAGTGGCGGCATCATCGGCTCTTATTTCTGTCGAAATAAGGAAGGAGCTGCCGTTACGGTGAATGGCGAGCGCTATTAAGCCTGGATTTCTGTTTCCAAAAATGAGACATTCTTGACGAATATTCTCTAATCAGCTAAACATCGGGGACATTTGGATCCAACAAGATGGTGCAACTTGCAAGACAATCAGTTTAACTCAACATTCAACCACCATTGGCGCCATACGGTCCGATTTAATGGAAAAAGCAGTCAAAAATCGGGCCGATCGAATAGACCGCGTAGCTTATATTCGCGGCGGACATGTGCTGAATGTGATATTCGAAAAATAAATGCCATGAAATTATCATCAGATTATAATCGAAATTCATTCCAATAATATTTCTGATCTTTCAAGCTCTTAAAAAACACCCGAAGCAATATATGCATGTAGAGCCAAGATCTGAAAAATAATGTTAATAAAAATATTTCTGTTGATTTAGCTAATACTAACTACTTCACTAATATTCCACATTGAATATAACAATTTCACACAGCATCTTTTTAAGAAAACGGAATAGATATTACAGTCAGTATTCGCAAGTTTCATGTCCAAAATCGATTGCCACAAAGTCGAAAAAACCTTTCCAAACTTATTCTTGCGCAATTGCTCGGAAAATTAGTCAGCAAAATGAGTTCAAGAAGCATTGTCCGTGATATGGTTGACTACATCTGAAGAAGAGAAGCCAATGCGGAGGAGGAGCCCGGCCACAATAGCACAGAGCTCGGCCAAACACCCAAAAGGGGTGTACGCGCCAATTATGTATGTATATATGTATTTATAGGTATGTAGGTCTATTTGGAGGTTTGATTATAATAAGAAGTTTATTCGGAAAAAAAATTGAATTATATAATATAATATATTTTTCAGATTTATACAATGTTGGTATGCAATATGTTAAAGTTACAAAAAAACAAGTTGTATTTCAAAAAAAAATTATAAAAAATGTTAACCACTATTTACAAAAAGTTTTTTCCTTTAAATCGTTAAAAATTATTTTCTTGCTTTTTGCATTTTATGAAAAACAGTCTCATAATTTTGTATTCTTCTATTTCCTTTAATTGATAGCTCAGACGCACGCCACAAATAGGGGAAGGAGTTCGGCCAAACAACTAACCGAAGTGTAGGCATGAATTTTTTTTTTTTTAATAGATAAGACTATGCTGAGTAATCTGTGAAAATTTCATTGTAGGGACAGCTTATTAGAGAAAAATACCGATCTAGTGAAGCGCTAGAATGCGTACTTGCATATTACGTCCATTTGTTGTTGATGTAGCAACTTAAACATCCCCATTCATGCTGGTAGAATTACAGTCCCTTGCCGGATATAAATTTGCATCGTTCCAGTAACGTAGAATCAACTGTCACGCAAACTGTGCGAGAACACAACATTTTTCTGGATTCGAAACACGTACAAAGTGACGCAAAATTAGTCATTCAAACTTGTTTTTCGAGAACTTTTTTTACTAAATAAAAGAAAATGATTTTAAGTGATAAAAATTTTTATTTTGACGTTTACGCCCTTCATTACTTACCATAATTGTGAAACATAATATCTACGTGGATCATGTTTACACATTTACAAAAATTATAACACTTCCGATAGGCTGAATAAGTTTGCCCCGTTTGTATATATTTGAATATAACTCGAAAAGTTTTTTAATATTATTTTTTTTATTTGTTCTTTGCTTTTTTTTGTCGGGATAACTAGCAAGTACAGCACTCAGCCACAATTAAGTCCATTATACTGCACTCGGGTTCCCTTTTACATTTTCTTTAAATCTATCCGACCTACGAAGCAAATCTTGTGGTGCTAAGGAAGCCAGGAGAAGCAGTCGGTTCTTAACACACATCAGCGCCAGCGACCTCAAGCCTGATTCGAGCGAAGGAGGGCCAAACGCACAGAAGGTGGTCCGCCGTCTCATCCTCCTCTCCACATGCTGGGTGGCATATGAAGTGGCCCGTCATCAGTCCAACCAGCTGCCTACAGTCCCTCCTGCTTAATGACAGGAGCATCAGCGACAGTCTGTGGAATATGGCCCGTAACATCAGTTTTGTCCAACTGCAGCCTCTCTCAGCGACGCAGGCGAGGCGAGCTTGTCAGCTTGTGGGTTGAAGTAACCCGTTAGCTAACCGTGGCTTTGATGGCTGCAGAAGGGAGTGGCAGAACGGATTTCGAGCCAAAGAAGTTCGCCTCAGAGTCCATCTTAGCTAAAGAGTCAGAGGTATCTTTACCCGCGATACCCACTTGTCCCGGTACCCATATTAGCAACAGGATATTATGTCTGCCGACATAGTTCAGCCTGGATTTACAGGACTCAACTACCCTGGAAGTAGTTGGAGGGCTGTCTAAGGCCATGAGCGCAGCTTTTCTCTCACTGTAGACACATACAGATCTGCCTCTTCATCTGCTTTCCACAACAAATTTCATTGCTTGTTGAATATGATACAGAAAAATGCGAAAAGTTAATAAAATCTGAAACTTTCCGGGCATAGTTTCAGCTAATAATGAAAAAATAAGAGAACTATATAAATGGGCTCTTTTTCACAAATGACAAAAAAAAGTTCCCAAAAATGTTGGAAAAATATTTTTTAAGTACATTTCATTCAAAACAGAAACTGTATAAAATGTTAAAAGACCGAATATGTTTGACCACGAAAAACTTCACACCAAAATTTACAGGTTTGAACAAATCACAAAATTATATTTTTTTTTTGTATTTTTTTTTTCAGTTTACTTTTTATTATACTCATGCCTACAAACAAATCAATTTTCAAAAAAATTAAAACCATATCCAAAATATCATATTTGAATCACTTGACATGGAATAGCCATTGAATTGTCCTTTTGCGTTACTTAAATTACAAAAAACAAACCCAATATTAAAAACGAAAAAACTATGTATACTCGTACAAAAGTCACTGAAATGTTTAAAGTGCTAAAAAATCGATCGCGGTGAATTTGTCATACGCTGGAAAGTGTTTCCATATGCATATGTATGTGCAAATGTGTTTAGGCAGGTACCTCTAAGTATGTGCGTTCTTTATATACGCGTAACTGCGCAAGAATAAAAACGGTTTTGACAAATAGCTGTAATTTTACACTTTTACTCTGTTTGCTGACATCGCATCACCGTCGGTTTACTCAATATTTCGTGATTTACTCATACATAATAATTTCATTAGTGTCAGCAAAATTTCTTACCGTCATTTAGCCGAAGCTCCTCATCATTAAAGGTATGCCAATAAATCAAGTTTATGTTTATATATGTATATATATGTAAATTTTCAGATAAACAAACGCGCATACTGGGGGTATCTGCTCCCAACGAAATATTCAGGTCTTTACCATTCTCACTGGCATTATTTTTTACCTCGTAAATCTGTATACCTTTCATAAGAACTTATATTTAAAAAAATCAAAGTAGCTAGGCCAAAATAAGTAGCAAAATTATGTATCTAATAAAGTAAAAGCAGCTGCTAGCTACTGCATACATACGAGTATGTATGTAAATATAAGCATCTGGCATGTTTGTGTGTGAGTAACGAAAGAAATATTACTTTTGCGCATCACTAAACATCATGATGTGATTTTTCTTTGTGCTTTACTCGCTTTTTCACAGTCAATATTTCATTTCTAATTTACATATTCGACGACAAAATAAGCGGAAAAAATTAAGCAGTAAAAGTTAGTAGCAGCAGCAGGGAAAGCTCATAATATCAGTCAAACCAAGCAGCTATGCGAGCATTTTTAACGATGAACGCGTGACTAATACAGTCGCATTTTTCTGCCAAATCAGCAACGCACTTTTTGTTTTTCACTTGAGTGGCGAGGCAGTGCTTTAAGCTTTGTTGCTTTTCCTTCTTATTTACAAACTGGCAACAGATTTAATTGGAATAGTCTTGCGTCTCGAAAAACGTCTCAAGTGGCAATCAAAGCGTCATCACACCATTTGGTGACACGCGACAAATTATCGCACATTTGTTTTAGAACAATAAAAAAAACGCTGAGGAAATATAAAATGGCAAAAACATCATAGCGCAGAAAACGCGCACACTTCTGGGAATATAGAGCTGATGGAACGGTAACAAAATGGTTTGGTGGGTGCAAGAGTATTGAAAAAGTTAATTTATAGCATCCATGTAATTGATCATTTAAAATAAAAGAGATACGATATATACCAGATACTTATAGGTGCTACTTTCACTATGGATACTTTCACTTTTCGAAATTGTTAGGTTAGGTTAGGTTATACTGGCTAGCCGAAGCCACGCAGAGACCATTTTGTTCCATAACAATAGCAGATCAGAGTTCTGTTTTTTAGCGAAAACATGCATCACTCAAGATGCGCGTACTGTTCGTGCATTGAAGGACTCTCTCAAGCTCCAGTTCAGAGATATATTCTAGTCCTTCAAAACTGCAAACACCCAGGGAGCGTAGTCTAGTTTTCAAGAGAACTGGACAGCAGCACAGAAGATGCTCCAGGGTTCCTCTTGTACCAGGCTCATTACATTTCCTACATTTCATTTTCTTATAAACATTTAATTTTCTTACTAAACTCTCAACGATATTAAATTTTGCTTGTAAGCATGCGCTACAATGCATGATAATGACTTAAATTTTTGCAGGTGAATCACGTAGATTAAAGTGGAATTTCGGTTTTTGTTTATTTTTCATTCGATTACGCCTACACCTCACGCCCTGAACATGATCTTTAAAATAATGTGACAATTTATAGTAAATTTGTGTTTCCATATATTTCATTTATTTCGCGAATTTGTTTGGTATGTCTTTCTTTTTATTTTTGTTTTGTTGTTCTTTTAAAAAGATTGGGGACAAAAATGGGTCCGAAGTATCTAAGGCTCTGTTAAAAACATCTGTCATATTATCCAGCCGACTGCATTTTCTTGCATGCCTCCTTCTATCGCTCTTATAAAACTTATTTAAAACAACAGAAACCAAGGAGTTTTTTATTATTTGATGACCATGTACTAGTACCTTGTGAACAGTAGGAGACATAGGATACCAAGGATAATTATAATGGTACAGTTCAAAAACCTTTCCACAAAAGGTTTCAAACTTGCTTGAGCTAATTTCATGCTCATAGGAAATGCTCACTAAAATTATATAGAAGTTTTTTTCAGTAATTGTTCTTCAACATTTAAAATTGAGGCTAATAAGGCTACGTCAGAAATTGCCCTCCTTGCTATGTTGCCGTCATTGGAGTTTCCGCTGCCGTTAGGAATAGGCTTGTCTACATTGAGGCCCATTTCCTTTAAAAGTGTCCTTTGTATTAATTGTTTTCGAGCTATTAATTGAGGTTTATCGCAATCTTTAACGTGCCACTTTTTCATCTCGACTCTATATGAAAGTTTCAAAACAACTTCGAAAAGCGGATCCAAGCATGCAAAGGGCTGATTCCATATTGAAGGGCATGTGTTTTGGACTTGAAAACTTCTGAATATCTTTAATATTAAGTAATTGTGTTGGCTTTGCTCCGCAGATGGGACAAGACTGGCATGAGTTGCATCCCGACATTATATTTAAAACTTTCCCATCAATTATGGTCATTTGGTGAAAGTCTGAATGAATCTAAAAGAAAAAGGAATATTTAGCCACAAATATCTTTTTACCATTATACCCGTACATATATGATATCAGATTTCGAATCTACCTTAGATTCATTCAGACTTTCACCAATTTTTTTTAATATATGCTGCTTAACTGCGACCTCTGCCCGATTATTTTTGATATAAATATCTAGCAGCTCTACATTTCCGAACGTATATTTTTTATTTTTTTAATATATGCCAAAAACCCCATAGTGCAATGGGGCTGTGCCCTATTAGTACACCAACTAAAGTTTAGTCTACAGTTCCTTCTATCGAACGATATAATCTATTGTAATATTGTAAAAATATTTTTCACTCTAACACACGCTTAGGCAAAGCCTTTTTACAAGTGATGTAAGAAATTTTAACCGCCAGATATTTTTAGCTAATCATGTCTCACGGTGTCTACTTGCGTTGTGTCATACTGTACAGTGATTTAAGGCCGTCATTGGGCTTCAAAAAAAGTTATTCTACAGTATTGCTTTTGAGGAGAAGCCAGTTGTGTGTTACAGCGTTACAAAAGCGGACGTTATGGACCTAATTCAGTATCGAATGCAACTGGAAAACGGAAGTCACGAAGTGGACCAGCCCATACTTGTAGTACACCGAACGCGGACGAAAATGCAAAAACTTAGTTCATTGGAGTCAGGTTTTTCGCTATCATTTGAAAGCTAAAACCGCAATTAAGAAAAGTGTATAACAAATTTTGTGTTAAGATATGCCTAAAGATCTCGAATCAAATAAAATATATGCTTATAATTACACTTCAACGTTTGGCATCTACATCCATTAGACCATATAACTTTACAAGTAAAACTAAAAGTTTGCCGTAGGCTGCTGAATCTACTTACGTGACCATCTTAACTTCTACAATTCGAATTTTAAAAAATAAATGCAAACTTAAACAAAATGCAAAATTAAGTTTCTTAATAAAACTTTTCCACATTTTGCATAAGCTCGAGAGCTGCCAGGGTTTATGCAAAATGTAGAACAAGCGTCGTTCATCAGTACCCTCATGGCAGATTCATGAACTACATATATGAAGAAGACGCTGGTCGTTTTGAAAATAACGTGAATATGCCGAAAAAAAAATTTTCAAATAAATATTACTCCCGTATGCCAACATGGTAATTCAATTATTTCCTACTTCCAGCTAGCATTTCTTGCAGAATATTGCAAGCGCGGCAGCTCAACCAATTTGAATTTGATCCAATCAATTCTATTGAAGTATGAGTCACACATACTGAACGTATGTACATATCAGAATTCGTTACCATCGTTAAGCATAAATTCTTTACTTTCTGATATTAAGCAGAAAATATTTATCAACTCGAATCATATCAATAAGAATATATATATTAATATTGTTCTATCCTAACAGTTATAATAACTGAGATATGATGGGGAGGTATCAGGTCAGTCCATAAGTTCGTGCGTATTTTACCCATACTTTCACTTTTGTACGATTTTTGCATACAAAAAATTATTCGCGGAATATAACGGAACTATTTATATTTTCTTTGATATATTGTGCATTTAACAAGTGATTTTAATAAAATAAAATAATAAAAATAAAATGGAAAAATAGCTCAGAGGTTCAATTCATCGCATGGAACAGTTCACAGGCACCTGGTTCAGTTGGGAAAGGTTTCAAAGCTGGGAAAATGGGTTCCGCATAAACTTTCCGTCGCCAACCTTCAGCAGAGAGTGAATGTGTGTTCTCAGCTGCTGCAACGGCTTGAAAATGAAAGTTTTTGAACCGTATCGTTACTGGTGATGAAAAATGGGTCCTTTACAATAAGCCTTTTCGCAAACGCTAATGGCTAGATAAAGATGAAACACCAGAACAGACCCCTAGAGATGGTCTTCACCCCAAGAAGATTTTCCTATCTACTTGATGGGATATGGCCGGTATTGTTTATTATGAACTTCTGGAACCAAACCAGACGATAACTGCTGATTATTATTCCCATCCGCTATCAAACCTGAATGAGGCACTTAAAAAAAATCGACCGTCTTTAGTGAATAGACTCAAAGGTTTCTTTAACCACGACAACGCAAGACCTCATACCGCAAGGCAATTATTAGGCAAGCTGAACGAGCTCGGAGTGGACCTAATGCCGCATCCATCATAATCTCCGGATATTGCACCTTGTGATCATCACCTTTTCCATGGACTTCAATCCCATATGAGTAACAAGAACTACTCCTCAAAAGAAGCTGTAAAAAGGGATATCGAAGCGTATTTTGGCTCCAAGGACAAACAATTTTTTGAGCAGGAAATTATTAATTTGGGAAGACATTGTAAATAATGAAGGAAAAAATATTATTGATTAATAAATACTTTAAACATAATTTTTTTTTAATTTTAAACCCACCTTTAAAAAACGCATTTGAAGGCAATGAAGACAAAAACACCGATGTATCAAACTAAAAGCTAATTGTAAATGGCTAAAATTTACTGAAATGAATGAAAAAAGGGAAAAAACGTTCATTTGCTTTTCAAAACTGGTTCAGACTCAGAAATGTACGGCGAACTTCCTTCAGCACGGTCAAATGTAGATATAAGTAGTTGTTGTTAAAAAAGTGTTATAAATATATCTTTATCCTTAACAAGATGAATTGCTGTACTATTATGAAAATAATTATGCCTAATCCATGAAAATTATTTATAAGAAAAAAATTGTATTTAAATTTGAGAATACCCGAAAAACAAAAAAAAAAAAACTCATAAAATCACATACATTTTAGTGTTTCTGATTATTGGAACGATATTTTGACATGCAGGAAGAAGCAAATTCTTTGCCTTTTCTGCTTTAACTATATAAAGGGTGGTTAAGTTTCAAGGGCCGGTGTTGATTTTGAATAATATACAATTGGTTTAGGAAATTATTGTCATTTCTCTTTATTATGATAAAACTGGTATGGCTCAATTTCGTATGCAAAAATATCGGCACACCTCCATCCGATGGTCTAAATTTTCGAGGACGCTGAGGCATAATTGAGGTTCTATGCCGTTAATGTGCCGAATTGTCTTATCCTTTAGCTCTTGAATTGTTGCTGGCTTATCGACGTACACCTTTTCTTTCAAATAACCCCAAGGAAAGAAATCCAACGGTGTCAAATCACATGATCTTGGCGGGCAATTGACATCGCCGCGACCTGAGATTATTCGGCCATCAAATTTTTCGCGCAAAAGAGCCATTGTTTCGTTAGCTGTGTGACAAGTGGCACCGTTCTGTTGAATCCACATATCGTCCACATCCATATCTTCCAATTCGGGCCATAAAAAGTTCGTTATCATCTCACGATAGCGAACACAATTCACAGTAACTGCCTGACTGGCCTCATTTTGGAAAAATTGCGGCCCAGTGCAAGTCTTTATGGATAATGTTCATCAAGGACGAGCGTGAGAGGTGCAATTGTTGGGCACGACGACGAGTTGAGGTGGACGGCTCTTTAACCACACTATCGGGAACAGCAGCAATATTTTCTGCAGTACGAGCTGTATGAGCATGCACTGGTGTTTTCACATCTCCTACAGACCCGGTTTGCTCAAACTTTTGCGTAATTTTTCCGATTGTACGTACATTTGGACGATTAAATTGACCGAAAAAATCACGAAGTGCGCGATATGCATTTTGATTTGAACGTCCGTTTTCATAAGAAGCCTAAATAAATCAAATTGAGTTAGTCTGAAATTCAAAAATGTCAAATAAAATGCAGAAAAAACTTGACGGTTAGATGTGGTTTACATTCAACATCGGCCCTTAAAGTTTAACCACCCTTTATAAAGGATATGTCAAAAGTTATGCCTGAATGTCAAGAGAAAATAATTCCTAGATGGTAGCTTGTTTTTATATCATTTCTGAGATTTATCAAGTAGACAGATATAGAATTTCACACGATAGAAAAACGCCTTAAAATGATTGAAACTCATTACGCAAATGGTCGATCATTAAGAACAAAATATCTCACCATTTGTGATTTTTTGTCCGAATGAGTCGACAATTTAAAGGTTGGTGAAAAAATTTGAAGAAACTGGTTGCGTCAAGGATAGAAGAAGAACGGGAAGACCAAAAATTAGATGTTCTGCTGAGAATATTGCTGTAATATTAATTATTTTGTATTATTATTTATTGTTATTGAATTAGTACAATATTTGGCATCTAATCCATACTTCGGTGTGAATGTCGAGCAGGTGAAATGGGTTTTCGAAGAGGATGAGTCTATTTAGAGGCAAATATAATCAAGCAAAATGGAATGGAATTGTAAGAAATAGTTTTGTTTGATATATGCCGCCTGTTATTGTAAGAAATTTGAGAGGCTTAATATAAATTTGATATTTATTTAAAATTTGGTTTTCTTTAAAATTGTGATTTTTTTTCAACATTATTCAATCGCGTCATTACTGAAGACTAGACGTAGGTTTATGATTACGACATGCAATCCAGAC
Organism: Anastrepha fraterculus; assembly: GCA_037575425.1. Classification (NCBI taxonomy): domain Eukaryota; kingdom Metazoa; phylum Arthropoda; class Insecta; order Diptera; family Tephritidae; genus Anastrepha; species Anastrepha fraterculus. The sequence goes on along the minus strand of JAYXIM010006998.1, from coordinate 105,798 downwards.
ATCAGACATATTAGTGGAGAACTCCGAATGAACCAAGATCAAAAAATATAAGTAATTTTTAGTCAAAGAAGAAAGCGATGCACACGGTTTTTATGGACTAGAACGGTTTTGTACACCACAAATTTTTGCCAGACGAGACATTTAGGTGAAGCAATTCGAATTGTGGGAAAAAAACTAGTGGATTTTGCACAGTGCCATCAATACTCAGTGAATTTTTCACCAAGAATTAAACGATATCATCAAACAGCCATCGAACTCACTACATGTCTCCCTGAGACTGTTTCTTGTTTTGCTTGATCGAGTCAAAAAACCACTACGTGAAACTACTTCGGTGTTTTAACAGCCGAAAGGATGTATACAACGAAAGGCGTTGGAGCTGCTTATATACCTATATATACATTAGGGCGGGTCGATTTAAAAATCGCTCATTGCTCTGTGAAAATCGTTTTCTAGGGATCAAAATAAGAAACTTTGCCGAAGGAACCATACCTCTAAAACGAATTCTGATGTCCCCCAATTTCAAAAACGACCCGGCCTAATATACATATATATATTTGCCACATACACCCTTTCCGGAGCTCCTTCTCCTATTTGTGGCGTGCGTCTCTTTGTTGTTGTTCCACAAACGGAGGGACCTATAGTTTCAAGTCGACTCCGACCGGCAGATATTTTTATGAGGAGCTTTTTCATGGCTGAAATACACTCGGAGGTTTGCCATTGTCTGCCAAGGGACAACCGTTATTAGAAAAAACGTATTCTTCATTTTGGTGTTTCACCGAGACTCGAACCTACATTCTCTCTGAACCCCGAATGGTAGTCACGCACTATTCCATTCGGCTACGGCGGCCGCCCTGCTGCTTACTCGGATGCTTAGTAAAAATAGAATGAAGCTACCGAAAATGTACAGCAATTTATATTTTCATTGGTTGCTTTGTAAAATAAAATTTTTTATCTAAAATTCCTTCTAACCGCGTTCTTAAATACCAAATTATTCTCATCCCTTTGGGAGTGTCTTATTTTCTTTTCAGTTACTTTTACTGACACTCTACTAATGCTACGCTACTTACTAAAGTTCTTAACATTTTATGTATATCCATTTCTTTAACGACGCTTTATTATTACTTTATGTCGCACATTTACGATTCTTCATTAATATGGTAGTCGAAATCATTGCGCAAAATATGAAATGGCTATACTCTTGCGCACTTAAATTTGCCTTTCCTTCTATTTTCTTTCACTTTCTGAATTCTGCCTTTATACTGGACACATCTATTTTGTATGCTTGCTTCTAAGTAAGTAGTAAAACAGTCTAATATTTCACAAATATTACCGCGGGATGGATAGCCTTGAAATCGCCGACGAGCTCAATAGAATAGTTTCAGCTGGCGTCTTTATCAGGTCGGAACCATTTTCAGTTTTTAGAGTCTCGTTTTCTAAATTTTCAAAAGCTTTCGACAGAGTATCACAAAAGGTTTTGGTTACTAAATTGTCTAGTTTTGGTTTTCACTCTACTTTTCTCGAATGCAGTCATACCTGTCTAGCTGATGCTTTTCAATTGATAACGTCGCGCTTTGGTCTCATTTTCTACCGGCATGTGAAGTCCTTCAAAGTAGTTCTTTGGTTTCGCTAAAGACTTTGGTGACTGATTTAAATTTTTTATTTATTTATTTTTAAAATTCTTCTATATGCTGATAACCTTACAGTCAAATTTGCCTTACGTTCTGTACATTATAGTGAATCGCTTCCATCGAATAAATCGCACTTCGTCTGCTGCAGAAAGCCTGTATAGCTAGCCCTTTATTGCCCTGTATAATAGATTTGCATTTCTCGCTTGCACATTTCTTTCTAATATTGTGACGAATTCAATCGATTGTCTTAGCCACTTGAAGGAACAAAATTTTAACGGGACGTGATCTACGATATCTATGATGGACAGCATCATTTTATGTCAGCCTTTCATAACTGAATTATTACGAGCACGATGCATTAATGAAAATTAAAAAATATTCCAAATCTTGATGTGGATCAGTCCGTACTCCTGGTCCTGATGGGATATTCCCCTGTCTTTTACAGCAGGGTGCACACCATATTATCCCTAATTTGACCAGACTATACAAAGCAAGCTTACTGCTAGGATATTTGCCTACAAAATGGGCTGAGGTTAAGGTTGTATTTATTCCAAAGGTAGGGAAAAAACCCGAACAATTGCCTAAATCATACAGACCAATTAGTCTCAGCTCATTTTTCCTTAAAACAATGGAAAAAATAGTTGATCAGTATATTATATTAGGGAAAACAATCTAGCTAACTTCCCACTGCATCGACTTCAATTTGCCTATCAACAGGGAAAATCCACTGAGACTGCAATACACAGCCTGGTAACAGTTATTGAAAAGGCTATTGAGTCCAAACAGATAGCCCTATGTGCATTTATTGACATATCAGGAGCTTTTGATAACACCTCCTATAAGGCAATCTATAATGCCCTATATCTAAAGGAGGTGCCTGAACCCATCACTAGATGGATAATATTCATGCTGAAATCTAGGACGATCAGCACCGAACTAGGAGGAACAATCAAATCTATTAAAGCCACAAGAGGTTGCCCTCAAGGTGGCGTACTTTCTCCTCTTTTGTGGACTCTAGTCTTAGATGAACTTCTCCACAAACTGAATAACCTAGGATTTCAAACTCAGGGTTACGCTGATGACCTAGTAGTTTATGTATTAGGCTGGCATGAGGAAACCATTTCGGATCGCATGCAGCAAGCCCTTACAATAATAAACAAATGGTGCACGGAAAAAGGGTTCTCCATTAACCCATCCAAAACAACACTTGTACCGTTTACTAGGAGAAGGAACATAAATCTCAAATGTCCGACCCTTAATGGAACAACACTTCAACTCTCGACAGAAGCGAACTATCTTGCCAAAACGCTTACGTGGAAATCCCATATTGAGAGAGTAACTTCAAAAGCCACAAGGGCATTCTTTGCCTGTACAAGGCTTTTTGGTAAGACATGGGGACTAAACCCTAGAATCACCTTCTGGACATTCACCACAGTTGTGAAACCCATAGTCACTTATGCATCCTTAGCATGGTGGCCCAAGGTCAAGCAAAGAAAAGCAGCAAACGAATTAAGCAAACTGCATCGCCTGATATGTGTTGGTATTACAGGGGCTATGAAAACATGCCCCACGGATGCATTGGGTGTGCTCCTGAACATACCACCGCTTCCAATTCTAATTGTAAGGGAAGCTCGCTCGAGTGCCTTAAGATTAAAAGGTATATCTGAACTTAAAAGTGGGGATATGAAAGGACATTTAAAGATCTTGGAAGACTTCCTACATAGTCCCATTCTTCATAGGGATGATATACTATCACCCAAACCAATACTCTTCAGGAACTTCCAAGTTATAATTAATGAACGAACATACTGGAGAACTAACTCTATCACTTTCAAACCTGGCTCCCAGCTATGGTTTACTGATGGGTCCAAATTGGAAAATGGTAGAACAGGGGCAGGAATCGATGGGCCCAAATTCAAAAAATCGATTCCGATGGGATCCTACCCAACAATATTCCAGGCAGAAATACATGCCATTGAAATATGTGTGAGAGAATGCCTTAGCAGGAAAATGAGAGGTACTCACATCTACATACTTTCAGATAGCCAAGCGGCTCTAAAAGCCCTTCTATCAACAACTATCACCACTAAATTGGTAAATGATTGCCTTAACCTTCTCAACACGTTAGGGAACCTCAACATAGTAACACTATGCTGGATTCCGGGACATGAAGGATATGAGGGAAATGAAATGGCTGATGACCTTGCAAAACAAGGAGCAAATATGCAACTTACTGATCCTGAGCCTTTCTGTGGACTCACAAAAGGCCACATTAATGAATTCCTTAGGAAATGGGAAGAAAGAAAGCTTTCCGCACACTGGCTAAACTGTGCCGGTCAGCGTCAAGCCAAACTATTCCTAAGTCCCAACAAAGGAATATCTGACAAACTTCTCTCACTAAACAGAGTAGATCTGCGACTTTTAACAGAATATCTTACAGGTCACTGCAGCTTGAGGTATAATCTAAATAATATTGGTCTATCTGAGACCAATGTCTGCCGCTTTAGCGAAATGGACATAGAAAGCTCAGAACGTGTGCTTTGTGAATGTCCTGCGTTGGGCAGGCAGAGACTTCATCACCTTGGTGGTATCGTAGTATCTCCATGCAATCTTTGGAACAACAAACCCAAAATTGTGCTAAAATTTTTAAAAAGCCTTAAACTCTAGGGTTACAAAATAGGCCTTTCACAATAGATCAACTCTGGTCGCAGTGCGTAATGGCCTTCTAATAATAATAATAATATTGAGTAGAGAATACAATACCACGTCGGGTGGCATTATTGATAGCAGCATTACAGGCGGCCGCTGTAGCCGAATGGGTTAGTGCGTGACTGGAATTCAGAGACAACGCAGGTTCGAATCTTGGTGAAACACCAGAATTAAGAAAAAATACCTCCGAGTCTATTTCTGCCATAAAAAACTCCTCAAAAAAAATGTCTGCCGTTCGGAGTTGGCTTGAAACTGTACGCCGCACGCCACAAATAGAAAGAGGAGCTCGGTTAAACACCCAGAAAGGGTGTATGCGCCAATTATATATATATATATATATATATTACAGGTATATAGTTAAATATGTATAGGGTGACAATGGCCACCTCTGTAGTACAATTCGTTCGTCTTTCGTCTATCTCTTTAATAACTAAATACAGCGGGTGAATCGCTTTTGATGCAAGACAATTATCAAAGATTTAAGGGGACCCGGTGGTCTAGAATTTTCAAAAAATCGATTTTGTGTTTTCGATATTTCGAAAGTACAGTATCTTAAGAATATGCTGTGAATTTTTCATGCGGAAATTCCCAATATTATTGCTTCTGCAGCCCATTAACTAGGTAGAGACCGGTCCGCGCGCTCCTGTACCTCAAACTTTAAACTCATTTATCTCGAAACAACTTTTTTCGGCCTGGTGTTGTCAAACAAAAAAAACAAAAACACTATTCAACCGAATCGTCAGAAATTTCAATATTTTCTTCACAATATCAATAGCCTATCGCCGGTACTAGAATCATATTATTCTTTCAATTACTTCGTATTTGTTTGATTAAAAAACTGAAAAAACCCCGATTTGTAGAGTTTCAAATTCAAAATCGCGCCATTTTGTAAAATTTTTGGTTTCGTTTCTATTCTTATACGGGGCATAGCTACAGTCATACTAATTAATATTTTTTTTTTTTTTTGATTTTTGTGTTTCAGATAAATAAAAGAGGCAAAACGGACAACACAGTCCAGGTCCAATTTTTCGGGAGGGTCAACTTCAACACTATTTTTTAAATTATTAAAATTCAAAAAAAAAAATTCCCTTTGTTCGGAAGTTTACGAATTTCGAAAAGTTTTCAATTCTCGTCAGAAAACACAATGTTCGGAACACGGAAACTGACCGCTTTAGGCCAAGCGAAGCAACGCCTTCGCTCCCTCAAGTCTGACTTGTGACCTCACACATGCGCCTTTTGGATCTTGTAAGGCTTGACTTTGAAATCATTTTTCAGTATGCGGTGGATATTTTCAGTTCAATTGATTGGCACATCGTCGGGGATTTCACTCAAGTAGCTTCTTCACTTTTTGAATCATTTCACGTGACGTTGCAGTCTTTTGATGAACACCTCCATGACGTTTCGCGATGCTACCAGCCTCATTGTAACGAGTAATGATGCGATAAAAATAAACTTTATTTACTTTAAGGTGCTCGAGCTCACGAACTATCGCTGGTTGTGATTTTCCAGCAAGTGCAACAACTGCGCGAGCGGTCTAAGGTTGGCACTTCGAGTGCCGGACCCTGTATTACAGCAAATTAATAAAATTTGAATTGATTAACTTTTGAAAAGCGCCGATTTTCAATTAAAATACCATTTTCTTGAAAATATGTATTATTTACAAGTCATTCAGGTCCTATTAATTCTAATCTTCTATGCTGTCATGTTACAAATGGAATTATTTAAAGATGGAACCCAAGTCCGTATTTTCGTTGAAGTTAAGCAGTCTGTCTGAATCTGGTTTTAAGTATCTCGAACGCATTTTCGACCACAATTCTTGTGAAGGAATGTAAAAATTGCTTAAGTTTTCTCTTCTTTGTACTATCGAAACTGAAATAAGTGCTGTCAACACCCACAAAAATTTTCTGGACCGTTCCAGTAGGAATGCGTCGCCATATAGCGCCAAGAACACAAACTGAATATTACACCGGTAAAGAGAATTTTCTGCTTGTAATATTTGCACTAATTTGCTTTGAGTACTTCTTCGCCCGCTACTTCACGCATTTCACGTATGGTAGCCATACATTGTTCAATATCAGGTACATGCAGCGCAGTCAAGTCAGTCGTTGCCGCACACTTTTTACATTACGAGTATTTGTGGAAATATTTCTTCTTTTAGTCTTCTATTCGTTTGCTGTCTTTTTTAAAAATGGACTATGACGGGACCAACGAAATGTAATGCAGAAGGCCATAGACTCCTGGCACTTATTTTGATATCTGCATTTAATGCTGCGGTGACGATTGACTACACCACTTTCTAAATTATATTTATATATGTATATACTTATACAAATACTTATATATATTTTTTGTCAGATATGCACATATTTTTATGAGGATCTTTTTCATGGCAGAAATACACTCGGAGGCTTACCATTATCTGCCGAGGGGCGACCGCTATTAGAAAAAACTTTTTCTTCATGTGGATGTTTCATGCACGGAGATTCGAGCCTACCTACTCCAAATGGTAGTCCCGCATCAACCCATTCGGCTACGGCGGCCGCCTAAGTTCTATTTCCGAAAAGATAATACCTGCTGCGCGTACTGAAGGGACACTTTTCCACATATACATTTTAATTCGAATTTTCCATACTCAGTTATACCGCACTAAATTTTTCAAAACATATTTTTTCGCCAGCAAAAATAATTTTAGCGATTACAGATATTAAAAAAAGTCCCATTCTATAGTAGTTCTTATCCACGGCCTTGGCCCAAGCGCCGCTTAATTATCTCGAATGTGTAACGAAATACATTTTCCCAAAAGATTAATTACGAAAATTGTAGGGCAAACTTTGAGCAAGTTAATTGCGGATGAAAACTGCATTTGCGGGATTAAATGCAGGCGCAATTACATACTAATGTGGACAATATACGAGTATGTACGCGCACTTACTCTTGCATAACCCAGTAAAACAAATTTTGGAATACTTGCTTTACTGAACTGCATGCAGATAGGAGAGAATAGAGCTTTGTGAAGTTATTTTTTTTTAATAATTTATAAGAAAGTCCCTTTACCCCAGAAAGCGGGTAGGCAGATATCACTGGCACCGTAAGTATTTCTTACCATTTGTATAAACCGCTCAGGCCCAAGCAATAATCATACTTTAAGCGCATAATTCAATGGTGGCTTCAAGAATATATTTCAGCTAGTACGAAGAGGATTTTATAAGAAAAATAAAGAGAGGCACATGCCATATTTGTCGCTTGGAACAAAAGCTCAAAGTTTCATATATTTTACAAGGTACATATTTTCATCGGAATTTTTAAAGGAGAACAGGACATATTTTTTTTATGCAGAAAATGCGAACCACGTCCGGGCGAAAAATGTTAAAAACACAACAAGCGTGTAAGCCATTTCAAAGTTACATTTTTAGTTATAATAAATTTTAATGGACTACAAAACGGCGTATTACGAAAACTTTCGAGGCAAATTAGTCGCAAAAACAACATCGAAATATCGTTAGTAAGTTTCAATGTTGCCTCTGCTTTCTCTTGAATGTTCTGCGAACTTGCTAAAATAACAGTAAATTAAATAATAGTATAGACTAATTTATTATGATATGACGTATGTCGTAGACTTTCTCTTGAGCCTGGTGAAGGTCATGGGATTTGCAATTATTTCTGTGGCAAAGGGACTTGAGTGCGATTGGAGTCGAGTGTTGTGTGATGTGGCTTATTTTTTTATTTCCTCAATTATTGTGGATACTTTGAGGTGATGACTTTGTGCATTTGTGATATAATAAGGGGTGTTTGAGATTGTTCGGAGAGTTTTCGACTGGAATTTTTGCAGTATTTCAATATTTGAGTTAGCTGCAGTGCCCCAAAGTTGGTTGCCATATTTTCATATCAATTTCACAATAGCTGAGCCAAGTACGAGCTTACTTTCAAGAGAAAAATGAAAATTTCGCTGTACTAACCAATATAGGCAGCCATAAAAGCCGTTCGAGAAAGAATTCGTAGAAATCCTCTTAGAAAACGAAAATCAAATCCGGGGAAATTAATAAATCGACCAAATCCATGTTAAGACTAATTAGAGATGATCTCCGCACGAAAGTCTAACGTCGCTCAATTGGTCATCTTTTGACAACGCGCTTGAAAAATATTAGACGCGACAGATGCAAGCAACTTCTTTGGTGGAACGCGGACAATAGCCATGAAAATATTCTTTTCACAGATGAGAAAATATACATGGTTCAAGAAGTTCTGAACAAGCAAATCGACAAAATCTAAGCTAAACCCTCTAAAGACGCAAAAAATATTGTCCCAAGGGTGCGACCTGGCCACCATCCATCATCCGTAATGGTACCAAACTAGAAGTGTCTTTTAAAGATGTTACACCTCTTGATTTCTGCAAAAAAGGGTTCAGACCTCATCAAAAGTGTACCAGGAGGACGTCTTAAAAGGCGTGATGAAGCGGCACTTCTTCAATGGAGAGCGTCTGATCTTCCAGCAAGATTCCGTGGTGGCTAAAAAACAATATTCCTGGGTTCATAGCCGCTGAAGGTTGGACATCTGGAAGTCCAGATCTGAATCCATTAAACTACAGTTTGTGTTCAGAATTGAAGAGCATTACCTGTCGAAGATCTCATAAAAAATTGGAAAGCGTCAAACAATCGTTGGTTCGAGCAGCGATCTCAAAATCCACGGAAACCGCGCGGACTGCGATAGCTGAATGGCCTAATCGGTTGAAGGCTTGTGTAAAAGTACATGGTATGATGAATGAAAATTACAATTTTTTTTTTAATATTGACTTGATTAAATAAAACTAATTTCATTAAAAAAGTACTATAATTTCATATCTATAACGGACTTAACTTATAAGAGAACTTATGACAGGACTTAGTAAAAGATCGGGATATTCCGATGTTTTGAGTCTATATCAATGAACTTTTTAATTTGCTCACAGCTAAAATTATAACTGTCGCCAGTGAGATGATACATCTTTATTTTACTAGTGATTAGTTTGTGATGACTTCGTTCAGTGCTCAATTAAACTCTCTTACTGTTTCACATTTCTCATCAACATAAAAAGCTCCATTTTTGTTTTTCTTACTCTTCAAACTTCAATAAATTCAGCAAAACTTTAATAAAGCCCCGGTTTCCATAAAATACACAAGGCAAGGCGGCTCTCAGCATTTCGTTTACTGGGATGTGTATTTGTTAGCATTGTATTTGTTTGTGCTCAATGTGCCGAGCATTAGTCGATAGCGTTAGGCAGTCAACGCTCAATTTGATTTCTCAATTTCACACTAATACTACAATTGACGTTCATGCTATGGCGCCACAGAGTCAAGATATATGTATGTACATTCAAACAGCGGCATGAGTATATAATTAAAAGTGAGCAATTAATGCGAGTGTGTACTCCACTGAGCACACAAATACACACACATGTACATATATAGAAGTACTGTTGCGAGGCAAACGAAAAATTTACGTCTGCACATACATATGTATATAGAAAGCTTGTATGTTTGTACCACCACTAAGGAATAATGCTCTCACAAAAACAAATGCAAATATACACATACATACATACATGCGTCGAACGTATCATTTTACAAATATTCTTTTACGCCAACCTCAACACTCAAATTTACGCCAATTTAACACTTGTTACAATTATTCGTGCAAAATCTGTATATATGTACAATATGTACATATGTACATAGTAGTATAGAAGTAAAAAATGTGAAATTTTCAAACACGTAAAAATCTGAAATTCGAAAATATTCAACCAAACAATTTCCTAGAGAATGCGCTTAATAGTATGCAATGGATTTTTATTTTTTCGCACACTTCACATTTCCAACGGTTAACGCCAACAAACAGAGCACTAGTGCGCTTCATTTGATGCGCGTATAAGCCTGCCAATCTATGCACACACTCATATATTTATATGCATATATACACAGCCTATGGTGAAAAGCCACTGCCCTGCATTCTCGTTAATGCAATGGGATTTGATGGGAGAAATCATACCAGTTTAGGAGTGACTGTTTTTGTACTAGTTTTGTCGGGACCGTTTAGGAGACTCGTTTTTTGCTGTGTGAAATAAATAGGATGACAAGACTTCAGTTTTAAAATTTCGTTATGTAAACGTCGAATTCGTGAATTTTATGTACGAATTTTCAGTTCAACTTTAATTTTCATTTGTTTTGAGGCCATTTTGAAGACTCTAATATTATTTCGCAGGTCATAAAAGCAAAACTGTTGTCCGGAAAGTCTCTCGCAGAACCCATGGTAAAAATAGTTATGCATGAGGAAGATAAAAAAATATGGAAAATTGCAAAAATTGCTTAAATAAGTGCAACTACTGTGGGAAAATCTTAAAGATCACTTTGAACAAAGCATGGCCGTCCTTCTACAATATAAGCATTTATCAGTTAATAAGTCGTTACATGCAGGTGGCATTAAGTCCCAGTTATCATTAGAGGTCGAATTCAGCAAATTTTAAGTACTGATGAGAAAAAACCTGGTTAAACATATATATATAATTGGCGTGTCTTGGGTGTTTGGCCGAGCTCCTCCACGTATTTGTGGCGTGCGTCTGGATCTTTTTCAACAAATGGAGGGATCTGCAGTTTTAAGCCGACTCCGAACGGCAGATATTTTTATGAGGAGCTTTTTCATGGCAGAAATACACTCGGAGGTTTGCCATTGCCTGCCGAGGGGCGACCGCTATTAGAAAAATGTTTTTCTTAATTTTGGTGTTTCACCGAGATTCGTAGGTTCGCTCTCAATTCCGAATGGTAGTCACGCACTAACCCATTCGGCTACGCCAACCGCCCATAAAGCTGGATAAACCTAAGTTAAAATTGTATGGCACGCTGTTAAATATTCATTTTGGTCGTGAGTGTGTGCCTGAACGTCATTTTTAGTGATGAGAAAAAGTTCAACTTGGACGGGTCAAATGGAAAAATGAAGTATTAGAGAGACACACGCCGCGAAAGGAAAATATGTTATGCTCGAAATGTTAGCGGCTGTTTCCTTAGGGTTTGGGCAGCTTTTGGCCATCATAAAAAGTGACTTATTTGTTTTATTTTTAATTTAATGGTATGAACTTATTTTTATTTTTAATCGTGTGAACTCTCAAATGTAAACAACGCTTCTTGATAATATTTTAATTGGATTTGAGGAAAGGTTTTGAGGAGAAAATAGGATATTTCAGCTGCAATTCAGGTGTCCCAACTGACTCTAGCCCGAATTTAAGCCCCATTGAGAATGTTGGGAAACTACTATCTGGTGATATTTACCAAAACGGACGATAATTTGATTACACGGTGCTACAGTGAATCAGAACTTTTGAAGTGACATGATGAGCACTGTAGATCTAGGCGAGAACGACGCGGAACCGTGTTCAAAAATGTTTAACACCCTCAAATTTTTTATTTATCGTTAAAAAACCGATTTTGGGTGTTTTTCAACACTTAAAAATTCATAACTCGTCTGCATTTTATCCGATTTCCAATCTTTAAACAGTTTTGTTGAGGTAAATGTTAGTTCTTCTGACATATGTATTCTATTTTTCATGCTAAGCAAAAATAACCACTGATTTTTCAACACAAAACTTAAATTTTTCCAATTTTTGCGAGTTTAACGAGATGTTGTCGATAATATGGAAATGAAAGGTTTATTTATTGGTAGAAAGTCTTATAGCTGTGTCTATTCTGAAGGTAAAAAGCATTTAATTTCAAAAAACGATCAAAATGTGTCGAAGTAACGGATTTTTTTGTAAAACAAAATTTATTTATTTCGCTGATTTTTTGCTTAATATAAATGGCTTGAGGAGTGATTATTATCAATGTAGGCTAAGAAATTGAATTATTTTAATAAACGAAAATACCTGAATTGTAGAGAATCGGTTTTCTTGTCTGCATGCACATACTTTAGAAGCAATAATCCTACGCACCTCCTATTTTTAAATACGAGTTAAAGGCCAAGATTTGAGTATCCTTGCAATCTAACAAGAAGGGAAAGGCGTATAATGAATGAAGGGCTTATGAAGAAAAATACTAAAAACACTGCCTCAGAATTGCAAACTAAAATTAGAAATCATTTTTAAAAATATATTAGTGCTTCAACTGTGAGAAGAGTCTTAAGAAAAACCGGCTATCGTGAACGCGTAGCTAGCAAGAAGCTGTTTATTTATAAACAAAACCCCATTGTTTTCGCAAGTGAACAGGTATTGGTTGAATTCTGGAAAAAGGTTATTTTTTCATACCACAAAAAATACCGAACTGTTGGCGCAAGTTAGCGATGTGAAGAATAAAACCCGTGCAAGTCAAGAGCAGGCGAAAATATTGCTGTTGTAGCCGAAAGTGTTGAAGAAAACCCAGGTTTGTCCATTCCTCGTCGTTCTTTGGAATTAGGCATTCCACAAACGTCATTATACCGTATTTTGCATAAAGATTTGGGCCTTAAGGCTTATAAGGCCAATTTAACACAAGAACAATGTCTTGTCTTTGCTTATTGGGTCGTTGAAATGCATGAAAATGATCCGGAACTCCATCGAAAAATCATCTTCGGTGATGAGGCCCATTTCCACCTCGGTGGCTTCGTCAACAAGCAAAATTGTCGAATCTGGGGCTCAGAAAATCCAAGAGTTATTGTTGAAAAGCTTTTCTATCTTCAATGTGTGACTATTTGGTGCGGTTTATGGTTTGGCAGAGTCATTGGACCTGACTTTTTCGAAAATGAAGCTGGAGCAACAGTTACAGTCAATGGATTGCGCTATCGGCTTATGGCCGGAATTGGTTGGTATTGGTTGGTATTGTTCTGGACAACGTTTATTTTCAACAAGACAGCGCTACGTGCCACACAAGCAACGAAACCATTGATATTTTACGAGAATAACACCTCTTATATGAAAACCCTTTATAAAATATATTACCCACAGATGATTGTGGCGAAGTGATGTCGCGGGGAAGTAATGCTTATCTACAATGTACTCAAGCTACTGCTAACACCTAGACAATCGTCAGATTTAAGTCCTATTCCACACTCATGGACACCTCAGATAATAAATATAAAGAAACACCAAATGATCACCAATACTATAGTGTCTCGAGAAAATATTTGTTTTGTTTTGCCTTCAACTTGATTTTATGCGCAGATTTATGAGAATATCTCAAAAACATTAACGAACACCCTAATTTTTTGTTTCATATTTGGAACCAGTACAAAAATACGTAAAACAGGCTACCGTAGAATCTACAAAAAAAAATTTTTTTCATTACTTTGACTTTTTTAACAATTTTTTGAGACTATATCAAAAATTTGAGCAAAAACGCCAGGTTTAAGCGGTTTTTTTAAATTATCTCAAAAATTTGACCCAATACGCCAATTCTGGCTTTAGTTTTAGAATCAACGGAAAAAACACATTGAATTACACTACAATAGTGTCTCAAAAAATTACGTTTGGTTTTTTACATTTGCAAATATGTTTGGCAACATTTTTGTAATCAGCGGGAAAAAGTACGTCGAAAAACACTACCATAATTTCTCGAGAAAATTATTACGTTTGGTTGTGCTCTTTTTTCGAGTTTTTGAGTAGTTCTTTGAGATTGTCTCAAAAATTTTAGCCAATATGCAAATTTTTGCATCAGGTTCGGACTCAGCGGGAAAAAATACATCGAAATACACTACCGTAGGATCTGAAAAAAATGTTTATTTCTTTTTTCAGTTATTTTTTTTTCAGTTTTTTGAGATTATCTCAAAAACGGGAGTCAATTTGAGTATTCTGGCTTCGGATTCGGATTCAGCGGGAAAAAATACAGCGAAATACACTACCGTAGGATCTGAAAAAAAATTGTATTTCTTTTTTCAGTTTTTTAATTTTTTTTCAGTTTTTTGAGATTATCTCAAAAACGGGAGCCAATTTGAGTATTCTGGCTTCGGATTCGGATTCAGTGCAAAAAAATACGTCGGAATACACTAGTCTAATGTCTTGGACATGACACTTTTTTTTTTGTGCCTGTGTTATTACCAACAGGTCTTGAGAGATGTTATAAAGCAAGGAGTGGGAGAAGATTACTGTTGATGAGACTCCCAAATTGCTACACTTTATGCTCAATAGACTTAGGGAAGTATTGAAACGACATCGGAACACAACAAGCTAATAAATCTGTGTATATTTTTTCTGAATTTTTTTAATACTGCAAATTTGTTTGTAGATGAGCGTGTGATCTTAAATAAATTAAGCACTTTGTTATAAATTCAATGCAATATAAAAAAAATAAACCAAAAATTAATTTAAGAACTTAAGCACTTTGCTTAGCTTACTTTTTCAGCTTATGGCATTAAGTGTAAATATAAATTTAAAAAAAAAGCTAGTTCTTGTATTTTATTTTATAAAAGCTACATAAAAATAAAATTATTGCATAACTAAAATTCATCATCATCATCTGAGCATCACAAATCCGGGAGAACCATTGCTTCCGTTAGAATTCGTATCCACTCACTCAGTCATCAGATTTTCGTTTGATATCAGATATGCCCATAACTCCAAAGTCGCCTTTATTCTTATCTCTCCATCGTTTTCTTGGTCGGCCTCTTTTTCTGTCGCCTTGTAGATTTGTTTCGAAGATCTTTTTTAGAGTTCCATCGTTGCTCATTCGCAAAATGTGACCATAACATCGAATTATTTGCGCTTTCATGTACCTGATTACATTTGCACCCCTAATAGGTGTGCTTAACTCCTCCTTGTAACGAATGCGGTAAGTATCGTCTTCACGTCATACAGGTTCATATGTTTTCCTTAAAATCTTTCTTTCAAAACAATTTAACTGATCGGTTTCAACGGATTTCAGCACCCAGACCGCGCACCCGTGTGTAGAAGTTTTGTATATCCGTAGTTTCTGGTTTCTAAAAGTCGAGATTGACTTCATCAACTTTGTATGTGCGAAGTAAGACTTACTTGCAGCTTGTATCCTGTCTTGTATAGCAATAGATGTATCTTTCTGTGCGTAACTCTAAGGAAGCTAAATTCATTGACTATATCAAAGATATCTCTGCCGATTTGTAAGTTATGTGTTACGCTGCACCTTCCATCTATTTGGTTTTAGATGAGAAACTAGAAAAATTTCGTGGCCGTTGTCCATTTTGTCAATATATACCTAGTAAGCCCGGGAAATACGTAAATAAAATATTTGTTATGGCTGAGCACAGAGTTTCTACACGGGAAATATGGAGGCTTATGTTGGATAAAACGATGGACCTGCTCTAAAAAGTAATGCAGCAAGAACCAATAAAAACTAGCTACCGGAACTTGGTAACGGTCAATTGGTTCACAAGTTTTCCGCTTTTGCCTGATTTGTTGAAAGATTATGGCTTGACTGCGTTAGGAACAATGAAAAAAATAAATAAAACTGAAATTCCTGCTTTGTTTACAGTGACCAAATACTAAGATATTCCAAGCTCTATATTTGGTTTCCAAAAATACTGCACTTTAGTCTCGTATATACCAAAGAAAAATAAAGTCGTAGTGCTTGCTTCTACTACTATCCATCACGATGGTAAAAAAGGCTGGTACAGCAAAGAAACCAGAAATGATACTGGATTACAACCGAAGTAAATGTGATGCCAATGTTGTCGATGAACTATGTGGAACTTACTCAGTGTCACGCATAACTAAAAGATTGCCTTTGGTAATACTTTATGGACTTCTAAACGTAGGCGGTATCAAAGCTAATAAACAACATTCAGGAGCTCCGATTGATCCAAGAAGAGACAAAGTGAAAGAATTGGCTAAATATTTAGTAATGCCTCTTATAAACCAAAGGTTGTCTGCTACGAATTTGCCTCAGGCCATCAAAACTAAAATAGAGTTAATACTCGGCTTAGATGAGAACAGCGATGCAAACTAACACTCACAATGCCAAGCTCTTCTAGAACTGGATCAAAACCATGTACATCTCGCTATGAATATTGCAACTGGAAAAAAGCCCAGAAGACAAAGACCTCAAAGACACATACAAAAACATGTGCAGAGAGCATCTATACCAGAGCATTCTATACCTATGCGGAAATTACTACAAAAGAGTTCAATAAATTTAGTTGAAAAAAAAGGCTCAAAATTTTTAGTGTTTAAGTGTATAGTAATCTTTTTTCTTTTTCTGGGTAAAACGATTGCGACACAACTTTTAATTTTTCTTTAAGAAAAATGTTAGCTAAACTCCAATCTGCCGTAAATGTTAAAAAATTTAGTATTTCTCTAAACGAAAAATTTAGTATTTCTCTAAAGGCTAAAAATTCTTTTGCGATAAAAAGCCAGAATAGCATTTAAGGAAAATCGCCTAACGGATTTGGATATTTTTCAGCTGTTTGCAGTTTTAGACATTATTCGGGCTTTAACCATAGCGAATGAGTTTGAGTCAAGTAAAACACAGTAAGGCCCGAAATTGTAACCCAGTGTTGGCATAAAACTCTAAATTATGGAAAAGTATAACTTATTAGTATTAGGAATAAGTTTCCGTCTCGTAACAGAGGGGTCGCTGCGGATATTATTTTGTGTTTGTTCTAGTAGTATACGGCTGATTTAAAGGTGTATATGTGAGGTCTAGATCGCAGTAGTTGAGATTCGTATGAAGCGTAAAGATCTTTGTTTAGCTGACGTCAAAAATGTCTACGTTCGTCCCAAAAAAACAGCATTTGCGGGAAGTCATGCTTCATTATTACCTTTTAAACAAAAGTGCAGCTGAAACGTGTCGTATATTGATCAATATTTACGGTAATCGCGCTCCATCAAATACAACTTGTAAAGAGTGGTTTCGGCGCTTCCAAAGTGACAATTTCAACGTGAGTGATAAAAATCGAACGGGCGAAGGTGCACCGAAAAAGTTCGATGATACTCAATTACAACAATTATTCGATGAAGAGAGTTGTCTAAAGAGTTGGCCGTTGACAGATCGGTAAGCGCTTGCACGCGATGGGAATGATACAGAGAGCAGGTAAATGGCTGCCACATCAATTGAAGGAGAGGAATATCAAGAGACGTTTGGGGACGTGTGAGATGCTTTTTGAACGGCAATAATAAGATGTTTTCTGCATCGCATCGTCACTGGCGGTGAAAAATAAATCTATTATGATAATCCTAAGCGTCGAAAAAGTTGGAGCCTGCCAGGTGAACCAGGTACATCGACAGCGAAAAAAAATATACATATATATATTCAAAAGTTATGTTGTGCATCTGGTGAGATCAGAAGGGCGTCATCTATTATGAACTCTTTAGACCATTTGAAACCATTACTGGCGATCGTTACCGACTGCTGCTAAAGAGTTTAAATCGAGCTCTCAAAGAACTGCGGCCGGAATGGGACGGTAGACATGACAAACTAATTTTGCTGCATGACAACGCCAGCCCACACGTTGCTAAATCGGTTCAGAAATATTTAGAGGGAGTGAATTGAGATATTTATATAGGTATCTGTATTATACTTATATATCTGTTTACATATATTTTTGGGAAGAAAATGCCTGTACGAGTAGTGATCGATATCTCGTATAGTATCTATCAAACAATTTAAAGTTTACGCTCGCTGTCAAGATGATACTTCATACTAAAAAAAAATTCGTTTGCCGATTTTTGTTTGTTTCATTCAATTCTGAGTTACAGTAACAATGGAAATCAACAAAGAGAAAATTTTATACATTCTACAGTTTTTCTTTGATAAAGGCGAAAAAGCAAGTCAGGCCGCTAAAATGGTGAATGATGTTTATGGTGATTATTGGCGATGATTTAACGGAACTTTGGTTTCGTTGATTCCGTTCAGGCATTTTTGATGTTAAAGAAAATATCGACAAAAGCACAAAACTAATCGGAGCAGATCGATATGTTAGTAGTCGTGGCATCGCCTAGGATCAAAAATTTACCATAAAACAGTAAGCCATTTGCGCAAAAATTGTACGCAAAAATAATGGATTTCCTTTGCACCAAACTAATATATGTAATGCTGGAATCCGGCTGCTAGAACGCATAGTTTCTAAGGCCCACATACCATATTCCTGGACACACGACCTTTCCCGACTGGGCTATTCCGTGTATGCTAGCAGCTATGCGGCTACGCTCGCATCCGTATAATTATCCTTTAATTAGAGAATGTGCCAATGGTGGTGTGGCGCGTATGCACACATCCATGCATACAAACGCATACACGCAAATACAATGTCAATTACCCTACTGCCTTATTGGTTAAATATTATTATTGTTGTTGTTGGTGACGATTTCCATTGCTATTGTTATTGCCCTACTGATATCAGCTGCATTCGCTTCATGCACACGGAAGTGATTTTGTAATTTTAGCGGAAATACTCGTAAGGCGCGGCGCGATAATTATGAGCGCAAGTGCATATGTGCATACAAACTAACGCACACTCAGACACATCCATACTTATATGCATGTACTTGCATGCAAAGTGCAGATGCGAAGTTCCATTTTAATTGGCGCAAATCCGTGTAATTTTAAAGCGGCAAATTTTCGCGGTATTTTCACAGTTTTTCGAAAATCGAAACAAAAGTGATGTAGACTCATCAAATTAGCGCAGTATTCGGTATATTTTTGAGCTGTGTATGTTTCCAAATTTGCGCATATGAATTTGAGTTCGATTGTTGTATATACATACGTACATATATTTGCAAATATGCGCCCGTAGCTGTAGGTGTTTGTTTATTATTGTCAATTGTTGTTCGAATGCAATCGCAACGCCAATCATGCAGCTATTCACGCCTGACGCTTCTAACTATTGTAAGCGCATTTTTGAATGGATATTTGTGCACACTCGTATGAATTTCACATATGTATATGAGTATGTGGAGTATCTCTGGCAAGCGGGTAAATGAAGTGGTTATTTTTATGTGTTTTTTAAGTGGTTCATGGTTTTTGATTACTATTACACCTCACGCGTTGGGAAATGGAAATTATTGTGGAATTGAATACTACATATTGTTAAACATTATTTTTTATTATTGTTCTTATAATTATTATTACACTGTTAGATAGTCGGCTGGTTACGGTAGGTTGGAATGGTTACCCAAGGAAAGGGCACACTTGGACGAAGATAAATGGATTCGTCCTTTGTGATACCATTGAGGAGGGGATAAGGTGAAGGAGTAAGCCGATGGGATGAAAGGAGAGGGCGGAGAGAGGTGGTGGTGGGATGGTTAGAAAGATGGGTTTAGAGTATGTGGATTATGAACGATTGTTTTATACAGTTCATTCTCCTGCAAAATCCATATAAATCTAAGTTCAAACTTTTTGAAAACTAAAAAAAAATAATTAAAAAAATGTTTATAAAATGTTTTGAGTGTTTTGTGGACTACAAACGATGTCTGAGTTGCGGTGCGTTAACCGCTCTATACTTCTGATGAAGTTAATCATTTCAATTTTGAGTATCAAGGCCTGCTATATAAACAGACGTAGCATAGAATTGGGAACCAAAATATCTAAATCTTAGCCTCGCCAGAGCAGGGCGGCTAAGGAACAGGTGCTGAGATGATTCCGCCTCATCCTCCATACATCCGACGCAAACAAGACTCAAGGTAATTGCAAATCTCACAGCATGCACTCCTCACGCATAGTGTCCTGTAAGAAAACCCACGTGGTTCGAGAGCTGAGATTTTGTCAACCTCAGAAGCTCGCCCGAGCGCCCCTGATCCACAAGTGGCCAGAACGATTTCGCGACCTCACAAGTTTGTGTACTTTCCCAGCACTCGCTGAGTTGGTGCGATGCCCATCTTTCCAGGAGCAGACCACAGGTAGCCATGGGAATCCCAATTCTCTTCCTTCGCAGGGAAAGCACCTCACATGTCCCTTGCCTGGCCAGCACATCCGCCTCACAGTTTCCCGCAATGTCGCTGTGACCAGAAACCCAGATGAGGCTTATGTCAAAAAATTCGGACGCAGTCGAAAGTGAGGTCAGTCATTCCCTGAAAAGTTTCGAATGCATCGCCACTGGCTTGAGGGCCCTAATTTCCGCTTGGCTGTCGGAGTAAATATTTATTTTCTTGACTGTTAGTTGGCATGTGAGCAGCCAATCAGCTGCCTCCTTGATTGCGGCTACCTCTGTCTGGAACACACTGCAGTGGTCCGGTAACCTGAATTTGAGGGGGTCTGATGGGGAGCTCCCTGCAAAAACTCCTCCGCTTTCCTTCCTACTTCGATCTATCCGTGGTTAAGTTCCCCAGGCCCTGTCTCCAAGTGTAGCCCCCGTCAACTCTTCCCTTGATGGAATGTGAGTGGAGAAATTTCCGGTTGGACTAAGCGAGGGTATACATTGATCCGTTGACAGGAGGATGACTTCAAAGTATCTAAGGATGCCTGAGTGCCCATAAGTGAGGTTGAGCCTAGAGCCCGAACCCCACAGACTGTTTGCGGTACGTGCAGCGGCAATTCTGCCTGCGATGTCTACGGGTACCACATTCAACATTGCGTTGAGCGCCAGCGTAGGAATTTTCCGAAGCGCCCCATTGATTCCTATGTGTGCCGACTTCTGAACTCCCTCCGGCATCTTCACCAATGTCGTCTTCTCTAGTGAGTCCCAACAGACTATGACTCCATATAACAAGATTGGCTTTACACCAGTATTATTACACATATATAGCCAAAAAACAACTCTAGGCGAAAGGCCCCATCTTTTGCCAATTGCGCCCTTGCACCCAGACAAGGTTATGGTATCTAGGTACTTCACGTTGTCAGAAGGTATCAGCGTAGAGCCCCCTATTGAGGGAAGTCAAGCTCTGGGTATTTTATATTTCCTCGTAAATTGAACGATCTTCATCAGGAGGGGATTCATCGACAGGCGGCAATCCACTGCCCATCTAACAACAACGTTCAGATACCCTTGCATCAAATTGTACAGAGTATCCACAAGTTTTCCTCTAACAATTAGTGCCACGGCATCCGCGTAGGCAATCACCCTACAGCCCCCATTCGCCAGCTCCTCCAGCAAGTCGGCTGGGGAATTTAATTTTTGTTTTGTAGACCTATTAACTAATTTTATAGATATTTCATTCCATAGAGCTTTCAGAAATGAGAGTTATATAAAGTCTCTGCAAATAACATATTAGATAGATAGGTAGGGTGCCTGTAGCAACGACACACTTAGAACTTTCCTATGTCCATTGTGATACCACTGGAAAATAACATATTTGTATTATCAATTTTATATTCTATCTTAGTCTGTGAGGATGTAATACTCGATTGATTGAAAATAAATAAAAAAAAAACCCCTTTAATTTTTCATATAATCATTTTTTAGTATGATCCTTGAGGGTGTTGTCCATATAAAAAATTGTTGGTAGAATTGAAAAAGTTTGTGGGTGGCATTTTTCTAATATTTGTTTGGAAATGGGGTTTATATGGTATTTGTTAGACAATGAGCTATATATAATATTTATATAAAATAATGAACATTTAAAAAAACGAGCAATAAACAAAATTGGTCAATATATCTTATAATTTATCACGGGCTGTAAATAGAAAAGTAATTTTAATTAAAGTTGCTGACCACGGAGGAGTTTGTGCTTTTATTGGGAATGAATATTTAGATGGCGCGTCCCAAACCTAGGGCACTACCTTCTATCTTGGGCTGTTCCGTCTTCTCACATTAGCTCGCTCCCAAACAGGTGTTCGGCAACTACCCAGAAGATACTTAGGTAAAGCACAAAAATAGTGAGCTGCTTAAACCGTATGCAGAAGAGTCAGACCGTATGCAGAGTGATTCAACCCTCGTTTGAATGGCCATCAAAGACTTTCCCCACTTGCGCGGATTTCTACACATGAAACCATTCAATCACACAACCATCCTGGTGTGTCGAAAGGCGCCGGTAAGCACGAGTAAGAAACGACTGATGCGCTTTGTTAAGCTCGGCCAAAATTGCATTCTTAAAGGTGGCATACAAGAATGTATCCTATCACCACTGCTATTCAACATTTACGCTAAAAGTATTTTCATGAAATTCTCTGGGACTCACAGGAAGGCATTGAAGTTTTACAGACAATCATACAGATATGAACAGGTTTGAACTCTGAAATATGAACTTACAGGAGAATTTTAAAGAGCTCTTAAGCCCGAACATAGAAGTACTTAGATGAATAGGGCGGGAATCATGGAAAGAAAAATTGAAGGAGGACTATGAGCAGGTGGAAAGCAACTCCCAAGGCTGAGAAATATAAGGTACTGGATGAACATGAACTACATTAGGGAATGCAGCAAAAGAACGTGAAATAATTTTGCATGAAATAATATCTAATTTAAATTTAAAAAATTTGCAACAATATATATCTATACTGTAACTTAACTTTAAATAGAAAAACTTTTTGTTGGATGATTGCGCCAATCAAGAAAACGGTCGCGGGGAGTATTTAAAAATAATTATAATTAATATATTTTGCACCGAATGTCCATTTTGGAGGTTTTCGCCTGCGAGAAATCTGAATGGATGCACTTTGGAGTAAAAAACATAAAGAAGTCATCATTTTAACAGTTTTTGCGGCTAAGAAGTTCATCAGATTAGATCTAGGAGCAAAAAATTGGCCTTGATTTGAATACATCATTAAGCTAATTGAACACAAAACTTCATTTATTTTCCTTTTTTTTGTTTTTTTTTTTTGTAATAAACTAAAATTATTATTTTTTTCCCCAAGAATTACCCAGTTTTTAGTGGATAATTACATATTCACATTCCTCGTACCCGAAAGCCCCGAGCATGGCCTTTCGACGCAAACATTATTTGGATTCAAATTAATTTAAATTTTTCTAACTACTCCAACGCGATTTGCAACTTCGAATTGAAAAAATAAAATCACTTAAAATCACCAACCTGAGAAAGTGAGAATTAATTATTATTATTTTTTTTTTTGTTTGTTTAATCGGGCTGTAACAGTACGAAACTTTGCTATTTAAAATTTTAACAGTCTGATAAATTGAAAATTGATTGGTGGAACCAGTCACTAAACATTAAAAAAAAACTAATTTCGTCAATATCCCAGAAAAAAATCCGAGAATGTTGCTATTCTGGAGCAGCAGATAAATCCATTACTTTAGCATGCCATTGAAGGCTTTACGAGGGTCGTTTGAAAGTCAGAGAGATGGCGCTACTGGCGCGTACCGAGGTTATGTTTAGTTAGTAGCATCTCTTCGAACAATACACTTCAAGTTTCAGCCAGGTCGATCTATTTTTTTTTTTGGAGCTTGGTGTTCCTTTAAATAGAGGAAGTCGACTAATTTTTCTTTTCCATCACGACAATGCACCAGCTTACGCCTCAGCAGTTGTGGTTGCAAAATCAATGGTAACAGAGTTTCAATTCGTTTCACATCCCCCTTACTCGCCAGACTTGGCTTCCTCGGATCTCTCGGACTAGTATTTGTTCTACAATTTGAAGAAATGGCTGGCGGAAAAAAGATTTTATTCAAACGAGGAGAAGGATTGTAGAAATTAATGGCTATTTTTCAATTTTGAATAAATCCTATCATTCAAAAGTCATCAACAAACTAGAACAGCTTTGGATTAAGTGTATAAGCCTAAAAGGAAGTTATGTCGAAAAATAAAAAAGAGTTAAGTAGTATTTATTTTAGCACAGACTTTCCAAACGGCTCTAATGTTTTGGCGTAGTTGGAATGATCTGAGTTACGACAGATATGTGCAACATTGTCTTTTATGAAGGGACACACTTTCACCCTCACTCTCTCGTAGAAACCCTCGGGATATTCGAATTTCCCAAACTTCTTTTGTTGTGATATTTTCACAACCAAATCAGACGTCGCAGACCAAAACAGATGGTCCCATAAGTGCCAGGTCTGGATTTCTGTCACACCATTGTCGATTTATATGGCCTGGAATTGTTCTGATGGAACATAATTCCTCTCTCATGGCTTCAAAAATGGATCGACTTTATTGTTATTCAGTGGTAATTGGCACATGAAGCTCTTTTTTAAATTCAATCTTGCTTAAGTGGTTAAAGACATTATTCTTTTAAATAGAAAATATGCTCAACATCGTCAACCGCCATCTTTCACTTTATTACATTAAACCTTAATAGTCTATAAAAATGCATACCAAAGATTTTTCGGAAATTATTATTAAAAATCGGAAGATTCGAAAGAAAAGTTCGTGGAATTTATCCAAAAGTTTTTCCATAAAGTTTGAAATTTGGACTTATAAGAAAATGAGTGTTCAAAAAAAAAAAAAATATAAAATAATCGAAATTGGTCAAAATATTGATGTACGATCTAAATGTATAATAACTCAAGAGCTATAAACACTCATTATTTTCGGTAGTCTGTAGAAATACGAGTAAATGAATAATCTATATTACCCTGTGCCTGATCAAACAAAAAAAATTTTGGTCCCTATTAATGTGAGAGGCTGTACACTTATAAAATACTGTAGTAACCAGTAAGTATGGGAGTAAAATTTGTTTTCATATTTATTTTTTTTTTTTTTCAATTTTTTTTTTCATTCCTAATAATTCTACAAAATGATTCTACAAATCTGTTATGCTTCTACGCAATCTTATGTTTCTTAACATTTTTCAGATATGACAGCTTTTGAAGTACGAAAACTTTATGAGAAGAATCTAACCCAGCTTATGCAGGAATGTGCATATGCATGCGTAAACTCAAATATAACAAAAGAATTTGTATGTTGCGAAAAAAAGTCGCTGCAGCATAAAAACAATACTGCATAACACACGTTGCAAATCCATTTTTCACAAACACTCATGCATACTAACGCACACAACACACAACTATCGCAGCGAATGCATGGAAAATTCAAATCTGTTTAAATTGTGTTCTCTTACTTACACTGCTAAAAAATTCAATAGTAAATTGAAAATAGAATATCAGCATAAAATAGATTCGTAACGGCACTGCTCGCTACTCCTTAAGGCAAATCTGCCGATACCAGAGAAAATTTTCTATAAGAAAGAAGCTTTAACGAAGTGAAACTATTAAAGAATACATAACGAAAGCACCGAGCCATTGCATAGAGTATTAGAACGCATTCAACCATCAAAAGTGATTATTAGCATTTTTATTTTTAGTTTTTATAACCAAAATATATTTTGTAACCAAATGGATGAACCTACAGCTTTAAGTTAAATCGTACAATAAAGTATTAAACTTTTTCATCAAACTAATAAATATGAAGCTGGTCATATGCTTCGATCTATGAAGAACTGGTTTTTCGAATTCATATTCATATTTTAAGGGGGCAATTGAAAAATTCTTAGCAAGCAGTTTTTATACTTTACGAAACCTATAACACGCTCTTTCCAGACTACACCAAAACTGGTGCAGGAATGTCTTTATTAACGGAATATCTAAGGCCAAATTAACCAGGTATGTGTTCATAAGGTACCAGCGCACATAGGAATCAATGTGAAAAAAATGGCTGATAAATTAGCCAGGGCATGTTCGTCGTGAGTAAGCCCAGAGCCAATTTGTGGCCCCCAACGGTAACTTTCCCCTCTAATTCTA
Source organism: Anastrepha fraterculus (assembly GCA_037575425.1). Classification (NCBI taxonomy): domain Eukaryota; kingdom Metazoa; phylum Arthropoda; class Insecta; order Diptera; family Tephritidae; genus Anastrepha; species Anastrepha fraterculus. Next base: position 79,942 of record JAYXIM010006998.1, on the reverse strand, counting down.
GAGGAAGAGGAAATATGATAAAGGGTAGTTAAGTTTCAAGGGCCGGTGTTGATTTTGAATAAAATAGAATTTTTTTAAGAAATTATTGTCATTTCTCCTTATTATGATAATATGGATATGGCTCAATTACGTATGGAACAAAATATCGGCCAAATGGCCGCACGGCGGCACACCTCCATCCGATGGTCCAAATTTTCGGTATCGCTGAGGTATAATAAATGTGCCGAATTATCTCATCCTTTAGCTCTTGAATTGTTGCTGGCTTATCGACGTACACCTTTTCTTTCAAATAACCCCAAAGAAGGAAGTCCAACGGTGCCAAATTACATCATCTTGGCGGCCAATTGACATCACCGCGAAATGAGATTATTCGGCCATCAAATTTCTCGCGCAAAAGAGCCATTGTTTCGTTAGCTGTGTGACAAGTGGCACCGTCCTGTTGAAACCGCATATCGTCCACATCCATATCTTCCAATTTGGGCCATAAAAAGTTTGTTATCATCTCACGATAGCGAACACTATTCACAGTAACTGCCTGACCGGCCTCATTTTGGAAAAAATACGGCCCAATGATGCCGCCGGCCCATAAACCGGCAATCACTCTTGGATTATCATTCGCCCAAATACGGCAATTCTGCTTATTGACGAATCCACTGAGGTGAAAATGTGCCTCATCACTGAAGATGATTTTCTTCAAAAATTGGTCATTCACTGTTGCCATTTCCTGCCACCTTTCTGACCATTGCCGACGAGCGTGAGAGGTGCAATTGTTGAACACGTCGACGAGTTGAGGTGGTCGGCTCTTGAACCACACTATCGCGAACAGCAGCAATATTTTCCGCAGTACGAGCTGCACTGGTGTTTTCACATCTCCTACAGACCCGGTTTGCTCAAACTTGTGCACAATTTTTCCGATTGTACGGACATTTGGACGATTAAATTGACCGAAAAAATCACGAAGTGCGCGATATGCATTTTGATTTGAACGCCTGTTTTTATAATAAGCCCGAATAACTTTAACGCGTTGCTCGATTGTGTATCTTTCCATGGTTCAAATTGAGTTATTCCGAAATTGAAAAGTGTCGAATAAACTGCAGAAAAAATTTAACATTTAGGTGTGGTTCATATTCAACATCGGCCCTTAAAATTTAACCACCCTTTACAAAGATGGTCATACTGAGATATTTACCAGCCTTATCGCGATCAAAATCTCAAACGGAAATGCTGTGGAGCTTCAACTCAAAGCGATTCAAAAATTGTATAGAATAAGACAAGAATATTTTTGAAACATCACAGAAATTCTAACAGAGTATTGTAGACTGACTTATCATCTTATTAACCTAGGAATATACGCCAATTCAGCTTGCAGGTACTGTAGGGAGTAAGGAAATACCGCCAAAGTGATGCATAGCGGGACACACAACGGGGTAAGATTATAAGTCGCTCAAAAAAGAAATCCATTATTTTTGTGTAAAATGTTTGCGTATGCCGGCGTACTAACGTACCGGTCAACTTATATTGTTTCTGTAATTTTATCGACATTATCGGTATTTTCTTTAATATCTAAATTGCCTGGACATAATCGGCGAAAACCAAATTACACGTAATTAACTATTACAGCATCGGCACCATACACAACATTCACATTTTCGCCCTAATCAAAGAAAAACTTTAAGTGTACCGAATTTTCTCTTTGTTGACTGCCATTATTAACACCCCGTAACTTCCAACCGAATGGAACAAACAAAACAAAGCAAACGATTTTTTTGACAACGAAAATATTGGATTTCTTTTCCCCCAAACTAATATTTGGTATTCGATGCGGTACCAACTGGTGGTAGCAGAGGAAGAGGAAGGCCTCCTCTACGTTGGAAAGATCAGGTGGAGAAGGACTTGGCTTCACTTGATGCTTCCAACTGTTTTCCAACTGCTTTTTTTTATTTGAGGAAGGGAAGAAGGAAGCACTCAATAGAGCGGAGTTGCTTGATCTCCCATCGGGCGCGTCCCAAGTGGTGGATAGGGAAGCCCTGGCATCACACGAGTGGCCTTCCCTGATGGGGTAGGTTCAACACGCGTGTGATGACCCAAAGTTGGCACAGAATCAGGGCGCGATCCGCGAACCAAACTGGCTAGGGAGGAGTCCCGAATAAAAACCTTCCTTGGTAATGGACAACATAGAGGATATTACTCCAGGTGAAACCCACACAAGTGGCACTCCCCCCACTTCCGCGGCAGAAGCATGGATTCTGGAGGTCCCAACCATTACTCAAGTCTCTCAGCTCTATGAGCGAGAGTGCATCCTGGAGGAGACGGGTGTTGCTATCGAAATCTCCACTTCTTCAGAGACTGAAAAACGTTTCCCAGTTTCGGAGAGCCTAAATTGTCACTTCGGTGGCGGCACGACGTCCCAAAGAAGCCGGGAAATCGAAGAGCGAGGCAAGGAGGGAGAGAAGAAAACGGCGGGCAAGACTCATGCAGGAGAAATCCTCATGTGGCTCTGCCGGCCCTTCTGCATCTTTGTCTTCCAAAAGACCTCAGAAAAGACACCCACGGAAGCTACCGAGTCCTCGGTGGGCACAAGCACTCCCAAACTGTCTGGCTCTCGAAGTAAGCGGAGAAGGACGGGGGCTGAAAGCAGTACACCTCCTTGCCCTGCAGCTGCCACTAATGGTCGCGGCACAACCCCCCAAGGTACGAGCGCGGTGTTAGCGACAGTCAATGTGGCGGAAAAAGGTTCTGCTAAGCCACGTCCCTATCGGCGCCTTGACAAAAAGTCCAGCACAGCTCTATGCCCGGCGAAATTTTCATCAGTGGAGGATGGTGAGCTGAACTTTCGCCCGACCACATCCAAGGGTGCAGCCAAGCCATCCTATAGCGAGAAGGCTGCTGCCCCAAGACCTGTAGCTGTGATTGGAAAACTGGGGCCTGACCATCAACTGACGGTCAAAACCAAAAATAAAATAACTTAATAGTAAATTCACATCTTTATCAAGCCGGCATTTTAAACTGCCAGAGCTTAGTTCACATTTTATTGATGATTTTTATTAATTGACATACCCGTTTAATAGGCAGAGAAAAAATCGGGGTATTTAATTACCATTTCCAAAAAAAAAGTTGACGTAAAAGCAAACAAAATTTTTTTTTAATAAATTTTAAAATCGAATATCGGGAATCTTTTAAGTTTAAGACAGCATGTCATGCAACCAAGTTGATCAGAAATAACCTAGATAATATTGAGCTTAAGTACTTTGGACGACTTTACCGATAAACCTGCATTTGTTGTACTCTCGTGCCACAGCAATAAGAACTTTTATTTCTCAAAGTGCAAGCGCAAGTTATTGCTTTTTCACGCTTTCTGCAGAAATTAGTATATATGATAGTTTGCTCGGAACTGCATAATATCTAAAATAAATATATTTACTTTCAAATTTTTATACGCTTTGGTGGGTTGAAATTTAATAAATCAGCTGTCAGACTTTTTAGATGCGTGAAGTTATTTAAACTGACGAAAATGCATATGCGGTAGTCAAACATATATATACATATGCAAATGGATCCATAAGTAGCAAGTCTGTACACATATTTGTGCTTCTGAACTTTTTGCGCTACCGAATTGCACGCCGGAGTTTTGACGCTTCTATTAACAGGAAAATATGACATATGAAAGCAATTCTGTCAAGTGTTATATAAATTTTGTTCCTTTACTGACTAGCTAGCTATACACCAACTTGATCAAAAAGTACCCGGAATGTATTCAGAAAATTCAAAATACAAATCGCTTTCGTGGAGTACTTTGTACAACTGCAACGCACTTATTCCAGCGTTTGATTCAGTAATCGAAACACTTCTAGACCTCCATTTTCGATATGGCCATCAGAATCGTCATCTATTTTCCCATTCTCCCTTTTGACTGTTAAAATGTGCTCCCAGTAGTGATTAGGTGAATTTGATGGCTGTTGAGTGGTATTCGTTTCGTTCTTGGTCAAAAATTCACGTAAATGTCGCACAACTCTTCTCTCTCTTTTCTTCACAGTCTGTGATGGATAATAGCTTCATCAACAATCTTCCTCAAATTCAGTCCCTCTCTTGCCTAATTTCTCCAGTTACGAACTTTCATCGTTTTTAAGTCTGCTTCGACGTCATCAAGTCATCTCTTTCTTAGTCGGTCTCTCTTTCTTCCTTCCATTGGACGCAAAGTCAAACCAACTTTTCTGTACTATTTCGTGGGGCATTTCCCAATCCATCTAATCCGCTACGCTTTAATAAAACGTATTACATTTTTACCACCAACTGGGTTATCAATTTCGTTGTTGTAGCGGATGCGATGTGTGCCGTTTTCAAGCCGAATACGACCATAAATTTTTCTCATTATGGTTCTTTCAAATCGCCATAGCTGGTTTATATCATTAACTTTCAGTGACCATATTTCAGCGCCATAAGTAAGAACAGGACTTATCAAAGTTTTATACATCTTGATTATCTGCATTCGTGATAAAACCCTTAATCTGAACAATTTTATATTTGCATAAAACGGCTTATTAGCAGATTTAATTCTTTCATCTATTGAAATTGATGCGTCTTTACTCGCTGCTACAGCGAATCCTAAGTATTTGAATTCATTTACACTTCCATAAACAAAATCGTCTATAGCTAGATTGTTGGCATCCATATTATGTTCTGAGCGAAGCACAAACTTAGTTTTTTCAGCGTTGACATTCAGTCCTATAATTTTTGCTTTTGTTTCTAGCAGCTTGAATATGCTAATTAGTTGGTTTTTGTGTTTTGCTATGATGAGAACGTCGGCAGCATAAGCACATATTTCAAAATCTTTGTCAAGTATTGTTCCGGACAAGTTAATATCTTTTACAACTGAAAAAGTAGTTGAAAATCAGAGCGAACAATGCGTTTCCTTGTTTAACACCAGACAGGATCTGGAAGGATCTGACATTTCGCCTTGTACTAGCACCTTGCTAGTAGTGTTCTTGAACGTTAAGCGAGCCAGTTCAAACAGTTTCAACGGAACGCAAAGTTTTTCGAAACAGTGTTTGATTTGCTTTCTGTCTAGGCTATCAAACGCTTCTTTAGAATCAATAAATAGGCAGAATATATCAATGTCATGCTTTGACATTCAGTCTTGTTGCCGTCCTTATGTATTGACACTATTACACTTGTTAGTGTACCATTCATTTAGTATTTTATTCTTTTCCCAAATAGTTTTTACAAGATAGTGTATTTGCTTGTGCAACGTCTCATACCTGCAAATAATAATCCCTATTAACTGTCTGGCCTTGTAATAAAAACTCGTGGTATACAATACCTTTGTAATGCATAAAAACTGTGAGCATCGCTTTCTTTTTTTTTACCAAGCTCACGTGGATTTTTCGTCTTAGTTCATTCGGAGCTCTCCACTGACTCGCCTGATGTCTGGATTGCGTGTCGTACTCATAAATGCGTCATTAACTACAATTTCCTAAATGGATCCATAGGCAAAGTTCAAGTAGGTAGGTGGAGTGATCAGTTAAAAATGTCATATCAAGAGTGCGGAGCTCCTTGTTGCTTAGCTTTCACACTCACATAAAAGGTGTGTCACTGTATACTCTTCTTCTGTATTAAGACAGCTTCTAAAGAAATCGAAGTACGGGAGGCCTAACCCTCTAGCGCGGCTACCTATTAGACAATGACTAGTTAATACCCCTATCATTTTTCTTATAGCTTTTCTGTTAAATCTTATTTATTTCCATTTCGGCCAGGTATGTCTGCTTAGTTCGCATATTGAGAGGTTTTGTGAACTTATATTTACCTTATTGATGGTTTCCCTATCTATAAGTAGTTTACAAGTGGCTATAGGCATGGGTATCAGCATCTTATCCACTTGGAGGTCGAGCGTTGTACCGGTTCGAGCAAGTTCATCTGCCTTGCAGTTTTCTGCTATATTCCTGTGGCCTGGCACACTCAAGTGTACTTTATAGTATTCTGATATGTGATTTAGAAGTTTATAACTTTCTATGAATGTTTTTGATGAGTGTGCTCTAGATGCTAGCGCTTTTATTGCTGCTTGACTGTCCGAGTATATGAAGACCTCATTTGTGGGTAATAATCTCGCTTTTATTACCGTCAGTCCCTCTTTTATGGCAGTGACTTCCGCCTGAAATACACTCAGGTAGGCGAAAAGTTTGGCTAACTCCGAGTTTATCGGAGTAAACTCCTCACCCTACTCTGTTATCTAGTTTTTATCATTTTTCTTAACAATAATCCCTTCATCCCATTCCTCTTTGGAAGGAAATACTGTGACGAAAGATTTATCTAAGTTGATATCCTTTGTCTTATAGAAATCCGTTGTAATAGGAATGCAGTGGAATTTTTCTAAAATTGAAGAGTGTCCTCTCTGGTTTGTTCTGAGTATACCGATTTCTCTTTATCTGTTTGGTTGCCGAAATGGTCTATTGGTAATAGGGTAAGCATTATGTTTAAAGCCTCTGTGGGTGTGGTCCTCAAGGCCCCGCAGATGCAAAGACTGGACATTCTTTGTACATGTACCATAGTTTTTTTTTATATATAACATATTTAAAGCCGGCCACCGTTTGTTAGGATTGGTCTTACAATTGCTGTGTGTTTTTATACAATGGTATCATTTTCGAAACAATTTCCCAAGATTTCTAAGGTTCTCGCACCATTGAATTCATTTTTAACGCAAAGTTTAATACAAAAACTTCAACTAACTAACTAACCAACTGTAAAAAACTGTTTAAAACTGTAAAAAATCGAAAACACGTGCAGAGGCAGAGTCAATCAAGACGGCGTAAATTTTATAAATGTCAAGCAATGGCAATAAAATTTGAGTAGGAAATCTAATCTCAGTTGTGGCAGCTTAACAACAAAAATACAAAAAATAATTCAAATCAGTTGACTTAGAGCGTCACTAGGCGGTTATTCCGGGAACTTTTTGATCAAGGTGGTGTTGTATAAAAACTCTCCGTTAAGAGGGTTTTAGTTGATGCAGATGGATGGCATGCTTCTAGCTTAAATGGCTTTTGCTTACTATTGGAATGTAAGCACCTTATAAATTAAGCAAAAAGGAGTGAAGAAGTATCTACGTTTAGACGAAACTAAGTTTTCTTTATCAAAATTTCTTATCGAAATTCATTGTTCAGGGTCCTAAAATTCGCCGGTAAAAGCTTTGGTACAAATGTTTATTAACTTCCGACATATTGGATCCTTTTTTTTTTTGAAATTGTTTCAAGTTCTCGAATCTGTGAACTCTGAGGCCCTCGGTAACACTGTTTTTTGTTTAAAGTTAAATATTTTTTTATATTTACTTTATATTCGCCATATTCGGTTTTTTTTATTATAATTACAAAAATTTGTTTAATAAAACTTTTTTGAATTTATATCAACCATATTGGGTTTTTTCGTTCAAAAATTGTTCTAAATTACAAAAAACAGGAAACTGAAATTCCCCCTAGAAATATTATTTACACATTTGCTTTAAATTTTTCTTGCATTTTATGTCCGCCATATTGGATTTGTTTTTTTTTTTTTGGAATTATAATTTCCTTCGATAACTTTTTTTCCTTCAAAACCTAATAACATATTCACAATAAAAGTCCCAAGCACCCCCTCGTAACTGAACTTAATGAGACTCACATTTCGATTCTGACCATTTTTTCATAGTTTTGGAACTTCTACAAAATCATGACGGCATAGAAAAATAAACTACAATATTTGGTAGCTACAAGCCCTAAAAACATAAAGGACCAAAACCGCAGCACAAGTGTGGATTGGGCTGCGCTGGCACAGTAGGCATACTGATCCGGACAACTGCAGAGTATCGTTTTTTTTATCAGCAAACCACTCAGGCTCTCTAAAATGAACAACAAACGGCTCCTGGTAGCCAGATTCGGAGTCCTGCATAATCACTTCCATGGCAGTTGTAAGAATGTCGAAGAAATAGAATTTATTCAACACTTCTCTTATAAAGGGCTCACACTTCGAAGAATGCGCTTAAAATTTGTGGGGCCATTTCTTTGAGGATCTGGGCAATCGAAGCACAGTTTTGCTGGAGACATTGATTTAATTCGCGCAAAGTTCGAGTTGGGTAAAGACCATGTTTTGGTAGTTATAAAAAATATTAGCTCAGCGCCCCTATGCACGCCTGTAGCCATTCTATCATAGCAACGTATCTATAGTGTTTACATATTACATTAATTTCTAGCCGCTAAATGTGCCATCTAAACTGTGACAGTTTGGAAAAAAATTTTAAAAGCCAATAGTCTTTCAGACCTATACTTAAAATATTTCTGAGCAATTTTTTCTTCAATGACAATTTTTATGAGTCTTAATCGTAATTAAGCTCTTAACTTGCTTGATTAGAAAAGTTGATGCAATTTAAAACAGTTCACAAAAATGTTACACTTTTTCAATGGAACCCAAGCACTTCTTTGTAAAATTAACTCGCAATACTATATCTTCAAGTAACTTTTATTTAACACAAATTTAAATGTATAAAAAAAATCTCAACTTACATGAATGCCTTATTTTCATAAACAACAAGATGACTATTACTCGTAGGATAACAAAAGCTTGTAAAGAGCGGCCGACTCACATGTTCTGATGGTACATACAAACGAATATATAACAAATTCAAGCAACATGCACAATATTTAGGCTTCTAGTTAAATTACTTTTTCTAAAAACGACAACGTTCTAACTAACCGAAAATTTAATATAAATCTGTAGTTACGTTACTTGAAATGCATAAATGAACAAAATGGAAACTTTTAAGATGTGGTGCTTTCGTCGTTTACTTAGGATTCACTGGACTGATTGCATCTCCAATGAAGAAGTTCTATGAAGATGTCAAAAAGGACGAGAGTTGCTTCTAACTATCAAGGGTCTGAAAATCAACTATTTAAGGTACATTACTCGAGGTAATAAGTACGAGTTATATATATAATACTATGTATATATATATTCTATATATGTATACATATATCATTGGCGCTTACACCTTTGATTTGGCATTTGGCCGAGCTCCTCCTACATTTCCGTTCTGATGTTGTTCCATAAATGGAAGGACCTACAGTTTTTGGCCGACATCGAACGGTCAGCGGTTATTTATGAGAATATCTTACATACATATAGCAGAAAGACACTCGAAGGTTTGCCATTGGCTGCAACAAAAACTTTTTCTATCATTGGGGTTTCATGAACGGGGCTAAATATTAGCTACTCCAAGTAATAATCGGATGCAAGATAAAAGGAAAGCATAGCAGAGGACGAAAGCAAATATATTGGCTCAGAGATATTCACGAATGCCTTAGACTGAGGACGATTGGAGAACTCATTCACACCGCCCAAGCTATAACGGCGTTCCAAACTACTTGGATATTGCAAACTTATTCTAGTATAGTTGAATTTGTAGGTATGTCGGTTCATTTAAATGTAGAGTGCGCGTCTGTATCTAAATTATAATTGACCGCCAACATCCAGGAATGCAAAATGCTCCAAGAAGAAGAAGAAATGCAATTTATGCATCAGAGCCTGAAAGGGGTACATGGCGGATGAGTAATATCGCAATACAGTCAAACATGTTTTTCTGCGATTTTTTATGTTTCGTTTTATGCAATTCTTCTTTTGAGCGATATTTGAATATCGAAATTAAATTTTACCGTAGTTGATATCACTTATATAAACACATAAAAGTATCTCTTGCAGTAGCCGGCTTCACTACTTATTGATCTGCCACAGAATTTTGGAATAAATTATCGGCCTTCGAAGGGTTTATAGTAGATAAATATCCTTCAGCAGTAAAGGTAGAACTAATTTTATAGTGAGGTTGAATTTATAGTGCCTAACTTTTTCCTATGATATTGTTTCCTCAGTTTTAACTTAATTTAAGGCATAAATAGTGTCTTAAAATGAATAATTGAAAGAAAAAAACGACAAATGGTGAGGAAGTACATTTCCTGATTTATTTTTTATGAGCAAATGTTTTTAGAATATGCTTATGTTGTTGTTTTGTTTAAAATTAGAAACTAATTTTTTTTTTCGTTTTTTTGTTTTGAGATTTTATTTTGTTTGGACAATTCGCTTTGTTATATTTTTAAAATAGATTTTTTATGTAGAAATCGTGCTTAAAATAATAAATTTAACTCGTTTTTAAATTGACGCATTTACATATTCCCACATAGCATAAAAAAATGTGTTTTTCAAAGTTTTCGTTTGTAGCTATTTTGGAAGAACTTTTTGTAAGGTTTTTTCTCGCATGGCATGAAAAAATTTTTTCGTCAAAGTTTTGTGAAAAGTTATATGATACTTAGTAGTAGAATTTTTGTAAGGTTTTTTCTCACATAGCATAAAAAAAATTCTGAAAAATTTTGCAAAAATTTAGAAGAAAATTTGGAAAATTTAGATGAACTTTTTTGAGCGTTTTTACGCCTTTCTTTCTTTTTGAACACAAAAACTGGTTTGATTTTAACTGCTTCTAACAAAAACAACGGCGGTAACTGGCGATATTAAGGCTTTATTAACATATCTCTGGTTATTTTAGTGGATTATTCCGGTTTTTTATTACTTGCTAGGCTCTTTCATCCATATTAAAAAAAATCGAGTAAGTTTTTATATGGAAAAAGACTTAATATCTCAACCAAACAAATTTATAGAATATCAGCAGTGGTATGAAGTTACTTGAAACTTTCATTTTGTAATACTAAAATTAAATTGGGATATAAAACTACGTACCCAGAAAAATTCTAAAATTCCAGTCAAAGAGTAGAAAGTTCAGAAGAAATTATTTTAGTATTATTAATTTTTATTATACACATCTACTTTTTTATAAAAATAGTAGTGTGTTTATAATTTTACAACAAAAAATGAGAAGAAAGCGTAGGGGCATGAATTAATAGTGGTTAGTGCAAGTAGATACGTCAATTCTCTTCCAAAACAACTATTTACAATCAGCAAGTAGTCCAAAGTTACTCATACGCCAAGTAGGTCTACTACTCAACTAAAATGAAGCTTTCGAAAATTTTCCGTTACGGCTTTAATTTCCTAACTGCACATTGTTTTACTTTATAAATTATGTCTTAGTGCGCTATCTCGCTTATCTACTTTGGCAAATAAAAAAACGACAATAAATGAAACGCTATTAAAAATGTATGCCTACAATTTTGTTCCGCAAAAGTGATTAAGTCATAAAAATCGCTTAATTACACGACGCATTCGCGCCTTTTGCGATATGTATTTGCAAATCGGATCAAAAGAGTGTGGCTCGTGCCAGCAACTGCGCTGGCGAAAACAACGTCATAGGAGGTCATGGTGCTGCCCGCGGCTTGTAATTACCCCCATTTAGTGGACACCCACAGGTAGCCGAAAATATGCATACAAACACACAATGGCCCAGCACAGCTTATGCATACATGCATAAGTTGAAGTACAAAGAAAATTTACTGGGGACTACACATTTTTACGAATTAACGAGTAACATGCACGCTCTCACACATTTGTATATACACTTGCCCCTACATACATACATACATACATATTATTTACACAGTTTCAGCTGCAAAGTGCTTCACTTCCTTCAACAACAGTCCAGGTAACTGCGGCATTGTGGCGTAACTTTCAAATGCTTTTCGTCGTTCCTTTTCATTTCAATTTTTTTTTTTTGTTTTTTGTTTTTATGCTAGCAGTTAATTTATTACATACTTTAAGGCGCATAAATTAAGTGCATCCTCTTTGTGGCACGAGTTGGCCTGCTTTTTACGCCATCAGTTCACATGCAACATATGCGATTACCACTTAACAGTTGCAGCAAACTGCGTGTAAAACTGAAGAGGCAAAAACAACAGTGGAGTGTTGAAATAAACTTTGCCAATAAACGTGTGCACGTGTAAGCACATAGCTTTACACATACATACTCGCTTGCTTGTAGTACTCATTTTATGTATTTAACTGTTTTTGGGCGAACTTTTTATGCATTTGCCAAATAGCAGGCTTTGCTCACAAACAGATTATCGGCAATGTAGGGAGAAAGTAACTGCCACCATTTAATACCTCTTCGTGTATGTATGTATTCAAATACGAGCTAGCTTGAGGGAATGGGCGTGAAAGTAAACAGGTAGCTCTTTATTCTCTAGAGCGAAAACCTGAAGCAGTGAGTAATTGTTCCGCTGACTTAACCAGCGATTAAAATTTGGTCAGTTACAAAAAAATTATTAATTTTGATACGAAACATTTTAAAATGAGAAATATTGAAAGGAATCCTAGATAAAGAATGAATTCTATTAATTGCATTAATATTATTATAATTTAGTATTCAATTTAAGGAAAGTTTCACGCAGGCAAAGCTAGACAAATCGATCTAGTAAATCTATTTTTAATCAAAATTAGCAAAATACGATGGCAAAGTTAACTAAAGTTTGAAATATAGATTTTTTTTTTTGTTTTTTTGGAGGTGAGGTTGGGTTAAAAATGCCTTCGCACCATATAGTAACCGTTGCTACTACGTGTGTGGTTATTCCACTAAAAATATCCCTCCTCTTCTCTTGGATTTGGATTTTTCCCTCCACCCCGGGACTGCTTCCGCATTGCTTCGAGGTAGAGGGCCAAGACGGCGTCCTAAGAAGGGCACTTACTTACTCACCCTGCATCCAGGGTCGCCTGTTTTGAGAAACCTATGCTCAATGCTCTTCAGAACTTTCCATTTCGCGCTTCCTTTTTCGGATAATATCCTCCACAAAATTTGCGACGGCATTCCATTTTTCTTCGTTTATCATCATTTTCTCGATTATTTTTTCAGGTGTAAATACACCAATAGCTCGTTGCACACCTGTTCTCTCTACGTTCCAGCTCTCGCATTTAAAGAAGGTGTACTCTGCATCATCATAGTCAGTATCTCCATATGTGCAGTTTGGTTGGCTCACTTTTCCCATTCGCCACAAATACTTACGAAAGGACCCATGAAATATTGATTACGTTGCCTGAAAATGTTATTTCTGATACAACTAATATAAATTTAACACCAACACTTTCCTACTAAAAACTTCTAATTTGAGTATTTGTTTAAAAAAACAACATTACAAAATTCAATAAAATGTTTTTACAGCTCCATCTGGCATAATAAGCAAAATACCTCAGAAATTAATTCCTCGTACCAAAAAACGCGTATAAGAAGGTTTGCGTGAAAGCCCTCCTAGATATTTAAGAACCTTATAATTAGAGTATTCTCTGATTGAGAATCTCAAGATGTACGAAACTACCGTTTTCGACACATTTGGTTTTAAAAATAATTTAAAAAAAAATATTTTTGCTTGTACGTTCATTGTTTTTTTTTTTTTTAATGTCAGTTAAAGGTATTGATTTGTATACAATTCATTAAAAATTAGCTAACGACCGAACTTTCGCTTCATATTCGGCCTCGATGATGTTTGGTCACAAAAGTTCGGTTTGGTCTCGAAAAAAAATACAAAACTTTGCCCGAACACTTCTTGATTTTTAAATCTTCAGAAAAAACTCAAAGCAAACTTGGGAGTCTACATGACAACGGTATGATTTGCAGTAATGGTTTTTAATATAATTATTTTTCATTAAATAAGGTAAAAATATTTTTTTATTTTTATTATAAATGCAAATCGATGCGGATAATTCGTTGTAAAGTGGTCCGTGCAATGCCCAACTACGGAGAACGGCGATTTTGGGATGTCCTTGGCGACGTCTCAACACTGGCCCTGTCGGTTTTGATTTGACCTCTTTGGATTAGAAAGTCGAAAACCTTTCGTACAAACGTTTAATGGTGTTCTTAGAAGGCGCACTTTTCACATTATTTAATTTTTTATACGCACGTTGAGTTTCCACAATTGACTTCTTTTGTTGAATGTAAATTTCAACAATTTGGGAGCGCTCGCGTGACGTGTACTGTTCCATGGTAAAAATCTGCTTGGACTGACGCTTCCAACGCGGTATGTCATTAAGCGATCTGACGTCTTCGTCAAAAGATACAGAGCTGCCAGATGGGTCCGTCGAATATTGGCAACCCTGTATTGTTAGGAGTTGAAGTTTTTTTTTATTGCTTCAGCTGAATTTATTCATTTTTGTGAGCTGAAGCTAATTAATTTGAAACTTAAGTATTATTTTATGCTTGTTTTTTATTAAAAATACTAGATTTCTAAAAATTGTGCGCTTTTTAATACTTGAGTCCTTAAAAATGTTCGGTTCGGTACAGTCTTAAAAATCTATGTTCGGTCGTTCTCTAATAAAAGTCATCAACGAAATTTTAACCAAAGCCAGAGAGTTAAAAATGGGGTCTTGATAAAGTTTTGAATTTATGATTTTTCACTAAACATCTTCTTCAAAAGTAAATGCTCGCACGTAGCGGTGATTCAACTTCTGCAGTCAGGGATAGCATCAACGACGCCAACCAAACTTATTATGCCCACCTTAACTTGTTCAAGTCGCGGCTCTTGTCTAAATCTACAAAGCTAACTACTCGTATGTGCAAGACCCTTATCCGGCCAATCTTAACGTATGGATGTGCAATATTGACTCTTAAAGTTGCTGACTGCGCGCTTATTGCTAGCATGAAATAATTTTAAGACAAATTTTTGGCCTGATAAGAATGGATGATAGTACCTACCGAATACAGTACAACTCCGAACTTAGCGAGCATCAGATGACTAAATCATGTTATCCGAACGCGTACTGACTGTGTCGTGAAGAAAGCCATGGCAGAAAACCTAATGGGCGTAAAGACCAAAGGTAGACCGAGCAACCGATAGTTAGACGGAGTGAAAACGATCTCTAGAATTGCTATGAAACTATGCAGCTAAAGCTCAAGATGGACCACTTTGGAGGAGCATTGTAAAGGAAGTTTTGACGCATCCCGCGTTGTAGTGCTGTGAAAGGAGAAGACTAAGGGTTTTCTACTTCACTTCAATAAAAAAGTCTTGTATGGAAACCATTCTAGATATTATCTTAAAAACTAGTATGACTTTTAGATATCCACCCACTTTTCCAAAGAGTGCACACCCTGTATTCATTTCCAGCTCAGCTTCGTCCACATCTATAGGGTTTTTCAGTAAGAGCGCTTCAACTTTTGAACTTTTTTGAATAAAACACAAACGGTTTGACTTTTTTAACTAATTTTTTTTTTATTATCGAGTTTGAACATATACATTTAAGCATGAAATTCGATTTCTTTTGCATGACCACCGCGTGCACGTTTTACGAAGTCCAATCGTTGAACCCAATTTTCGACCACTCTTTTGCATAAATCGGCCGAAATTCCAGCAATTTCGCGTTCAATATTGGCTCTGAGCTCACAAATCGTCGCCGGCTTGTTACTGTAGACCAATGACTTCACATAACCCCAAAACGGGACGGCTTGTTAAATGGACCGTAAAATGGCCGTAATGCTCTTAAAGTAACAGCAACAGAACGATTATTTTCATAAAAAATTTGCACGATTTGAAATCGTTGCTCGAGTGTGTAGCGTTCCATGATGAAATGTATACTAATGAAGTTTACAAGTGACGAGCGAAAAATAAAAAATATTGCGTCGTTCGCCCTCCCTATCGGAAAAAAGTTGAAGCGCACCTATTAAAAAACCATATATAGTGCAATGCATCACAGAAAGATGGGAACAAAGCATAACTTGCCATATTTCAAATAAAGGGTGTTTTTTTAGAGGTTAGGTTTTCAAGTTGGCACTACTTTTTTCGTAGATGGTCTTTTTGACAGCTGTCACTTGATTTATGCTCAGTTTGGTTTGCCATTTCATAATGAATAGACTTACACCTGAACAAGCGCGTCGCACGTTCGGTGAATGGGCCCAAAACGAGATGGCCAGCGATCCCGATTTTCACAAGAAAATTTTGTTCAGCGATGAAGCTCACTTTTGGTTGAATGGGTATGTCAATAAGCAAAATTGTCGCATTTGGAGTGAACATAATCCACAAGCCATTGCTGAGACGCCGTTACATCCTCAAAAAGTCACTGTTTGGTGTGCTCTATGGGCAGAGGGAATCATTGGTCCATATTTCTTTAAAAATGAAGCCGGCCATAATGTTACAGTCAATGGAGAGCGCTATAGAGCCATGATTAATGACTTTTTCGTGCCTGAATTGGACGATGTTGATGTGGACGACCTTTGGTTCCAACAAGACGGCGCTACATGCCATACAGCCAAAGCAGCAATCGATTTATTGAAGGAAACTTTTGGTGAGCGCATTATCTCGCGCCGTGGACCTGTGGCGTGGCCTCCAAGATCGTGCGATATAACACCGCTGGACTATTTCTTGTGGGGCTATGTGAAGTCGCTTGTCTACGCAGATAAGCCCGAGACGATTGACGTCTTGGAAGAGAATATTCGGCGCGTTATTACTGACATACGGCTCCAATTGCTGCAAAAAGTGGTCGAAAATTGGGCCTCTCGGCTGGAATTTATTCGAGCCAGCCGCGGCGGCCACTTGTACGAATTCATTTTTAAAACATAATGGCAAACTCTTATCTTTATAATAAAGCTAAATTCTTGGCCATATCATTAAATTATATACGTTTTATTTCATCTTGAAAACTTAACCTCTAAAAAAACACCCTTTATTATAAAAGCATACTAAATTTCTATGTTCATACTACCAGAATCCCTTGGAACGACTACCTTGCAGTCTCATTCAAGACTGTACATATTGGCTTCATAAATACCAAAAATTTTTTTGGTGGAAAACTTATAATATTTTCAAATGCTGGACGTCTATCATATTATTATACATAAAGGGTTTTTCAATTGGTGCGGGTCGATTTTGGCGCCCTGTGGCAGCCATTTTGTTTTGGTGACATCTGTCAAATCTTTTGTTTATTATTCAGTTGTTTATGCCAAATCATTATGGCAAGTTACACGATTGAACAGCTCGTGCAAATGATAAAACTTTATTATCAAAATGAGTGTTCATTAACGCAAACGTTGCGCGCATTACGCCCATTTTTCGGTAGACGTGGTGGCCCTTCCAATTTCTTATAGCCCATATTGAACCATATAGACCTAGACGTGGTTCCAGCAGGGCGGCGCTACGTGCCACACAGCAAACGCCATTTTATTCTATTTCAACATCTACCCGCCCTTATTGAAAAACCCTTTTTAACACTTTTGAACTAAAACAGCTTCAGTATACAAACAGACAAGCAATGAACCGCGTAAAGGTCAAAATAAAGATGTCCATCATCGAGAACCAATTTTTTTTTTTCTTATTCCGTAAAAAATTTATTCAAAAACAAGATTGGATGGTTAATTTTGCTCCACTTTGCGTAGGTATTTATCAGTATAACTAATGAAAAAATAAGTACTTGAGAAACATTTTCGAAAAGTTGATTTCATACGCATTTCACAGATAATTTATTTTGCTTTGCAAATATATAGAAAACGTTTCCAGTAATACGCTTAGATAAAATGATTCACGTTTCTCAATGGAAAGCGAAGGCTCAGCGAGCCTTTGCGCGCTCTAGTAAGCATTTCTACCAATATCCTACCAAATCTCGTGACAAAGCACTGATTCATTCAAACTGAATAAGTGTTCCTTATCATTGAAACTTTTCCTAAAAAAGCAAAATTAAAGATGATAAGTTGATGCACCGAAATGCTAATAAGTATTAGGCTCTTATCAAAGAATGAATGATATTTTACTTATCAATTCTCAGTTGTGTGACTTTCATTTAGGTAAGTATGTAGGTAGAAGGGGCAGCTGGTGTTTAAACCAACTCACTTAAACCATTTCCGCTCCGCTGTGATATCAGTTTACCTGATACTTCTCGTTAAACCATTTGGTTTTAAGTGCAAACTCATTGATCTGGCTCACAGTTTTATCTTTAAGGTTATCCCTAAGTATCAGTTATATCCCTAAGTATCATTCAAGAACGATGAGCCAAAATATCTAAACTTACTAGCATGCCATACTGGATAGTGACAAAGATAATGTCTGACAGGCATCTTTCTCCTCCTTGTTCTTGCAGCTTATTGCAGAAGTCGAAATGAAGTACGTTCAATTTTTGAGCATGTCGACCTGAGAGACAGTAGCCTATGAACAAAGCAACGAACATAGACTCGTTTTCCCTTAACCGGTTATGTAGAGACTTTGAGCGCCTGACGTCCCATTCAATTCTTTTTGTAGCATCGCATGTCAGACTATCAACTCATCTCCTATTGGCTGAAGTGGCACCGCGCAGTTTGAAGGTTGAGAGGGGTATACCTACAAACTCCATATCAAGAGGTAGGCGAGTGGTAGAGGCCTGTTTCGTTAAATTTTCTGCCTTACCATGCCCTGGTATGTCACTATGCCGTAGCACCCATATCAAATAGATGAGCGAATATTCCCCCATCTCGATAAGAGCAATAATGGAATTAGTGGCAACCCCACCAAGAGATTTAATCGCCGCTTGGCTAACAGAATAAATAAATAAAATCACTTACCAAGTTTAGAAACCAAGTTGATTAAACACATACATATTTTTGCACAATTTCGATAATTTGCTAAAATGCTAATGATAAGTCATTGGTGCAATAGAGAGATGGCTCACTTAAGGCATCTAATGATATATTTTTAAATTTTTACTTGGTATATTAAAGATTTACGGGTACCTACTGTGTATATTTGTAGGAGTACAAGAGGAGTAATTGTAGGTCTTCCTCCTGTGGCAGGTAGGAGCCCAGGATTCTGTGTCTCCTGTGGCCTAATGCCTCACAGTTGGTGATTAAGTGTTCCATAAACTCCTCTTCATCACAGCAGAACCTGTATAATCTTGTACTGGATAATCCTATTGTGTTAAAGTGTTTATTATAGGCAAAGTGACCTCTAAGTGCTACACAGAGTAATCTGATGCGCTTTCTATCTAGGGTTAGAGCAGATTTTGCTCTGTTGGCATTGAAGTTCAAACACTTTTTGGAGTGATTAAGGCCGTTTGTACCGTTCCAGTGTTAGCTAATTTTAGTTTGGATCCATTTTTTCGGTTTCCTGTTTTATATTATTTTTGTTAAAGCCGAAAGATGAGGTTGGTTCAATAAATAACCCTTCTGCCCCTTTTTTTGCATAAAAGTCTGAATTCTCGTTTCCTTCGTGTCCCTTATGTCCTGGTACCCAAATCAGTGAGACCTGATAATGAGTGGTCAATTTGTTGAGTGCATTGTTACACTCTATTAGGACTTTTGACTTGAATATGAAGCTACTCAAGGCTTTCAGAACCGATTGACTGTCCGAAAGTATTTTCATTTGTACCTTATCGAACCCTCTTTGAATATGATTCAAGAGCTCCGCATGGTAAATTGTGGTATCTATACTTAGTAATAGAGATTTGTGTGCTCTAGGTCCCACTATTCCTACTCCTACTCCTTGGAGCGTTTTGGAACCATCTGTGTACCATTTTTGTGAGTCATCATTTATCCATGTGGGGTTAATGTTCCAGTTAATGTTCCCTATACGGGATGCTTAAGCAAATAACAAAGTGTGTTGGTCGTTTCTTTCTGGCGCTAAGTGGCGCCAATTGGACACACCAAGTGAAGCCAATTTCTTCTCCACCTGATCTTTCAAACGCAGATGAGGCCTTCTTCTTCTTCTGCTACCACCACCGAATGCTTTCAGAGCCGGACCGGTCTAGTTCACAAGTGGCAAATATGCACATTTGCAACAATTATAAATTTTCCTATAGGGTGATAAATTTTATGCCACCTCTATAAACAACTCGAGAAAGCAAAAAACAACCAACGAAAAACTCACCAGAAGCCTGTAATAAATCGGACAAATGAACTGGACGTATAGCCAGTACCCAGCATATCTACTGATGATAGCATTTCTTGTCCAGTCCGTAATAAATGTGCACTTTTGTTACCAAGTAGCGCTGAATAGTGCCAAAATTGTTTTTTATTCCTAATTTGAATTTGATTTTTTATATGTTTTGAGTTTATGAACTGAATTTTCACTGTACACTAACTTTACTTTTTTTGTGTAATAAAAATGAATTGTTTTTGGTTTATAAATATTCACACAATATGGAACAACATCAAGACGCACACCATAAATAGAAGAACGAGCTCGGCCAAACACACAAAAAGCGTGTACGCGCCAATTATATATAATATTATATATATATATATATATGTATATATTAGGGCGGGTCGATTTAAAAATCGCTCATTGCTCTGTAAAAATCGTATTCCAGGGATAAAAATAAGAAACTTTGCAGAAGGAACCATACCTCTAAAACGAATTCTGATGTCCCGCAATTTGGGTCGAACGAAAAATTCCACTTTGACCCATTTAGAGTGCTCCAATTGAGTCCAAATGTATGACCGACCCCCACTTACTTTGGACGGCCGATCCACCCATGCCAGTGGCACACCCCCTGGAACTCCCCTGGGGGGTTCCCCATACAATCATTTCAAAATATCACCATTTTTGGCCTTTACATGAGAAAAGAAACTAAAAAGTTCGACCCAAATTGGGGGACATCAGAGTTCGTTTTAGAGGTATGGTTCCTTCGGCAAAGTTTCTTATTTTGATCCCTAGAATATGATTTTCACAGAGCAATGGGCGATTTTTTTGCCTCCCCACAAATCGACCGGCCTAATATATATATACATATATAATACGGAGTTCATTATTACTTCTTTTGCTCGTTTTTTTTTTGGGAAAATATTTAGAGTTTTTTCATCCGATATGATTTTTGAAAGTTGTGGAACATATCCTCAAATTTACCTCAGATTTACCATATGTCGCATGTTTTTTTGCACGACATATCTTATTTTGCACGCTTTTCTAAGGAACGCATATAAAAAAAGTAACGGCTCTGCTGTGCAAAACAAAAAAAGAGTTGGGTGTATTTAAAATATTTAAATAACGAAGTGTTCTACATTGATGGGGCATTAAAAGCAATCCATAGCAACTTGAACAGCAGTATGAAACGCGAACGTTAAAGGCAAGTAAACCGCCGAGGCGGTGGAGATTTCAAATTGATAAGTAAGCATGTAGAATGATATGAGGATGTGGGGTCATGAAAACTAATCGAAAATTATTTGAAGTGTACGTGAAAAAAAAACATTTTTTGCAGGTATTAATCCTACAAAATTTTTTTTGAAAACACCGCGACTTATTTTTTAGCAACAATGTTAGCGCTGCAGCTTAAAAATATTCCTTAGTTATACTGCATTCAGGGGGAGTATTATCTCCACTTCTTTGGCTATGTGTGATCAGCAAAATCTGAACAAAACTTGACGGAGGTGGGGTAAAAGTGGTGGCGTACGCTGATGATGTGGTGTTAATGGTGTCAGGACTGTGTCCAAATACGATCAGTGGGATCATCCAAAGGGCGTTAGGCGAGCTTAACTCTTGGGCCAGATACAAGGTACCAATTTTTACCCTACCAAATATCAACGGACAAACTCTGTCTTTATCAACCAGTGCAAAGTACTTAGGGGTAATTTTCGACTCCAAACTTAGCTGGAAGTTAAACGTCGAAGAACGGGTAAGGAAAGCAGAAATTGCTTTATATGCCTGCCTGCAAACGTATGCTTGGAAGAAGTTGGAGTCTTCAACCTAAGCATACATTATGGCTGTATAAGGCGGTTATACGACCCATTCTATCGTATGGTTCGGTAGTTTGGTGGAAAGCTCTAGGTAGAGAGTACAATATCAAATTACTCGGCAGAATACAAAGATCAGCCTGTGCAATAACGGTCGGTGCAATCAGATCATGTCCTAGAGAGGCTCTCAATGCACTGACACACGTTATTCCAATAGACCTACATATAAAGAAGACGGCAACCATGAGTGCATTTAGGTTAAATGAAGCGGGTCGCTGGAAAGGAAAAACTTATGGTCTCGCTAGTCTATTATTGCGACAAACTCAGTTAACCTCGGTGAGGACTGACTACATCGTCCCGATGGTAAGGTTCAATAGGAATTTTGCCACACTCTTTCCATCTAAAAAAGAATGGAATAAGGGATTCTCTCAAAACAACTTCGATACCACAATCTATACAGATGTCAGTAAAATGGATTGTGGTGTTGGAGCTGGTATATATTCTCATAGACTTGGAATTGAAAAATCTGTGCGTCTCCCTAATACCAGCAGCGTCTTCCAAGCGGAAGTACTAGACTAGCAATTGGGGAAGCCTGTAGGTTACTAATCGCAGATTTTTCTTTTAAGGGCAATATCGCTATTCTTTCGGATAGCCAAGCCGCAATCCAGGCGCTGGACGCGACTATAACAACCTCTAAAGTGGTGGAGCAAAGTAGGAATAGCCTCACCAACTTGAGTGAAAACCATAGAGTAACCTTGATTTGGGTCCCGGGACACCGGAACATAGAAGGTAACGAAAAAGCTGATGAACTGGCAAGAGGGGGATCTACCATGAATAGCGCTCTTGCAGTACCAGTATTCACTCCACTAGGTGCGGTCAAGAATGCAATTTCCCTAAAATACCTTCGAATTGCAGATTGTAGATGGAGAGACCAGACGAAATGCAAAATCAGCAGAACGTTATGGCCCACCTACAACCTCAAGCAATCGTTGACCTTAATAAACATGAAACGACGGGACACCTGTAGGCTTACGGCAGTCATAACTGGCTTCTGGTCTGCCGGAGAACAAGCCGCCAAAATGGGCATCCCTCACAACACATATTGTCATAGTTGTAAACAACCGGAGGAAAAGGAAACAATCTTCCATTTCTTCTGTGAATGCCCTGCCCTATGGAAGGACAGAATGTTAACTCTGGGCAAACCGCTGTTCGAGAGTCTCGAGCAACTGTTTGGCGTATACGTCAACAACCTAATAAGGTTCCTAAACCGCACAGACTGGATATAGTCCTGCTGCAAATAACTGTTAAACTATTTGGTAACGAGGATGTGGCAACAAAATGGTGCGGAAGCGCTAGTTGGATTCTGGATGAATCACCACTCTAACCAACCAACCAACCAACCATACTGCATTCATATTTATTTTATTTCAAACGCAAAATGACGGTTATGCCACCTAATAGCTACTCAGCTTGAGACTAGCTTCTCCGTTTTTCACTGTTTATTTCACTGCAATAGCCTTTTGGAGGTATTTGGAATTTGTATGCCACCTTTTTTTTTACTTGACCGTTGCTATTTGCATTAACTTTGCTAGGTTTTGCACTTTTGTGGGCACATTGGTGGCAAGTTAAGTGCTAGTGACAAAACTAAAAAGATGTTTTAAAATTTTATTTTCTACAAACTTAAGTAGGGAGCACGTTGGTTATCGTAAATATTTCACAAGCAGAAAATAAAGTAAGAGGAAGATCGTAGTAACATTGTTATTGTTAGTAAACTCAATGCGCTGAATTCTCTCTCGAGAGATTTTTTTTAACTAAAACAAAATATAAAAAGCGAACACTGCTGCGAAAGTTTCTTTCATTGAACCTTGCTGACAT
This sequence comes from Anastrepha fraterculus, assembly GCA_037575425.1. Classification (NCBI taxonomy): domain Eukaryota; kingdom Metazoa; phylum Arthropoda; class Insecta; order Diptera; family Tephritidae; genus Anastrepha; species Anastrepha fraterculus. The sequence continues at coordinate 56,508 of JAYXIM010006998.1, read as the reverse complement.
TGTACGGGTGTGATATAATTTCCATTCAAGGTGAAGTACAGGCCCTTATATCTTATAAAAACTCTAAAAAATTACACTACTCAGGTTTCGTCTAATTAAAACAAATAATTATCGCTCCTGCATAAACTATCACAAAACCGTAGCAGTAAAGAGAAAAATACTACATCTAGCGCCAGTAGAAAATTTGCATACAAACGTGTGATAACATACATATCGTATGTATGTGAGCACAAATATGCGAATCCAACAAAAAAATTACAAAACAGGTTCGCTTAACTACAGATGAGATTAAAAATTCAATTACAGAGTTGAACAAACGATGAATCGCACTGCAAAAAGTGGTCACAAAAAAATTGTGAAAATTTAAATAGTGAACAAAAAACGCCAAAAACGCTGGAGGACTTTTGTGCAGAAGAAATTGCTAAAAATTTCGTGGATGTAAGAAGAGTAGTAAAAAGTGGTAGAAAGCTTAGGTGCTACAGCTGGAAGTGAAACCTTGAATTATGAAAAAGCATATGCATTTGAGTCGCAGCAGGACAGTTCGAGCATAAAGGATATATATGCATATCAGACCCAAAGAAACCAAAAAAAAAAAAAAACACAACCGAAACAACAGGATACGGAAGCTAACAATAGCGACAGTCGCCAGCAGTCGAGCGTTCGTCCAACCATTGTTGTGCGCTTGCTAACAGGCAGCAGCAAACAGCAATTCATTTATTTCTGCATACGAATACACTCACACTCTCCCATGAACGCAGGTAAAAATACACAACATGTTTGCGATAGCGGTAAAATGGAAAAACAAATCTAGAAAAATTATGTTACATAGAAAGCACAGTAAATGGAAGCCCACAAATGGGGCATTCTTTTACCGGCCGCACATCTTTCTGGATGACACATCTTTTATTTGGCTGCAATTTTTTTATAGAGGATGGTTAAGTTTCAAGGGCCGGTGTTAATTTCAAATAAAATACAACTTTTTTAAGAAATTGTTATCATTTCTCTTTGTTATGATAATATTGGTATGGCTGAATTATGTATGGAACAAAATATCGGCCAAATGGTCGCCGCGGCCTCGGCGGCACACCTCCTTCGATGGTCCAAATTTTCGATAACGCTGAGGCATAATTGGGATTCTATGCCCTTACTGGGCCGAATTATCTCATCCTTTAGCTCTTGAATTGTTGCTGGCTTATCGACGTACACCTTTTCTTTCAAATGACCTCAAATAAAGAAGTCCAACGTGGTCAAATCACATGATCTTGGCGGCCAATTGACATCGCCACGACGTGAGATTATTCGGCCATCAAATTTTTCGCACAAAAAGCCATTGTTTCGTTAGCTGTGGCACCATCCTGTTGAATCCACATATCGTTCAAATCGATATCTTCCAATTCGGGCCATAAAAAGTTCGTTATCATCTCACGATAGCGAACACTATTCACAGTAACTGCCTGACCGGCCTCATTTTGGAAAAAATACGGCCGAATGATGCCTCCGGCCCATAAACCGCATCAAACAGTCACTCTTTGTGAGTTCATTCGTTTTTCGGCAATCTCTCTTGGATTATCATTCGCCCAAATATGGTAATTCTGCTTATTGACGAATCCACTGAGGTGAAAATGTGCCACATCACTGAAGATGAAGTGCGCGATATGCATTTTGATTTGAACGCCCGTTTTCATAATAAGCCTGAATAACTTTAACGCTTTGCTCGATTTTGTATCTTTCCATGATTCAAATTGAGTTAGTTTGAAATTGAAAAATGTCAAATGAAATATATAAAAAACTTGACGTTCAGGTGTGGTTCCCATTCAACCTCAGCCTTTAAAATTTAACCACCCTTTAGTAGAACTTGAACACATACGAATGATAAGAAAAGAATTTTAGACATAACAAATAAGGATGCTAAAATAGGTCCATTCTGATCTTTGTACTTTTGCTCCCGCCCACATTAAAAAAAAAATTAATTTGTTGTGGCTGCTTATTTTTGGAACCAATCAAACTCATAGACAATGAGAATTATAGTTATCTTAATATAAAGAAAATGTTCAATATATGCACCAAGTTTGATGAGTATCACAAAGTCGGAATCGAGATACGCGTATTAGCCCATTTTTTTTAATTTTACTTGTGTCGTATTTCATTTTATGGGCTCAACATTTGTTGTAAACTTTAGTAATTTTGGTGCATTTAAGAGGGCTAGTTTACTGACCGATTTCCTCCATTTCTAACACCAACCTACCTCGGACAAAGAACAAAAATATAAAAAAATACAATACACATTTCTGAAACTGCTGAAATACAAGGCGGCGCAAAATTAATCATCCTATTCGAAGTAGACAGTTATAATTTCGAGGTTGTTAAAGACTTCGTTTATTTAGGAACCAGCATTAACACCGATAACAATGTCAGCCTTGAAATCCAACGTAGAATCTCTCTTGCCAACAAGTGCTACTTTGGACTAAGTAGGCAACTGAGCAGTAAAGTCCTCTCTCGACGAACAAAACTAACACTCTATAAGACTCTCATCATGCCCGTCCTAACGTATGGCGCAGAAGCTTGGACGATGACAACATCCGATAAAGCGACGCTTGAAGTGTTCGAGAGAAAGATTCTGCGTAAGATTTTTGGACCTTTGCACGTTGGCAACGGCGAATATCGCAGACGATGGAACGATGAGCTGTATGAACTTTACGACGACATAGACATAGCGCAGCGAATAAAGCTCCAGCGGCTACGTTGGCTGGGTCATGTCGTCCGAATGGATACAAACGCTCCGGCTTTGAAAGTATTCGATGCGGTACCAGCTGGTGGTAGCAGAGGAAGGCCTCATCTGCGTTGGAAAGATCAGGTGAAGAAGGACTTGGCTTCACTTGGTGTGTCCAACTGGCGCTAATTAGCACGAGAAAGAAACGATTGGCGCGATTTGTTAAACTTAGCCAAAATCGCGTAAGCGGTTATCGAGTCCATTAAGATGAGGAAGAATTATAAAGTTTGAAACTTTAGGGTCGGTCTCACCTTATCCGCTGTACTCACCAGATGTTTCTGCTTTCGAATATTAGCTTTCTTTGTTGTTCACATTTTCATTCTTAGGAAAAAGTAAAAAAATGGTTCTATTCATGGATCGAGGCAGAATACGTGAGCTAACCCAAAGATGCGAATGGCAAACAGTGGCCCAAAATGCGAATGTGTAAACTTTATTGATATAACGTCCCAAATTTATCAAAAAGAAAATAGGCTGAGCAAAGTTTCATAGCTAAAATAAAAAAAATACAGGAATACATTTTCTCTTATTTTTCGATGCATAGGTACATTGGTAAAAAACTTTCAGTCGGCTATACAATGTATCAATCAACTTTCGTATAAGTTTGTTCGGGTTTTAAAAGAGTTTACCCAATGCAAAATGGCAACAATTCGTAAAGGACGGGACAAGATGGAAGGGGAGCGAGGGTATAGTGTGCGCACACTTGTGAGTGTAAATGCCAAAACGGCAGCAAAACAGAGGAGTTCTAATAAAATTACTACATGCCATATGTATATTCATGTAAATATATATGTATATAAACCCATATACACACACAAATACAGTGTACATGACTTCCCATTGAATGTGCATATGTTATTACATTTGTATGTATGTATGTGCACCAATTCGGCATGACTCCGCAAAGCACCTGCAAAATAGTTATCCCACCTACGTCCCACAGCCTCTTAGTGACTAACAGCAAGGCAAAGGCCGATTGTCGAAATGCTGCTACATCTCTAGTTACTGCGACAGATGCAGGTATGCTACGGCGCTAAAATGTTCACCCACACGCTTCCCTTTTCACCTCATGCCGAGCTCGCTGCGTGGCCATGTGTATGTGAGCATGTGGGAGTGTGATATGCAAATACGAGTGTACGGCATTGCAGATACGAATTTTGTGGCAGCAAAAGTGTCAGCATTTGAGTGGCACAAAATATATGTGATTTGGAGAGCAGTGACCATGATACACATGAGTATGTATGTGCGTGATATCTGCCTGAATTGGACGAAATATTTGCTTGAACGCGTAAATGGGAGATTTTAAGTGGTCTTGATAAAATGGCACAATATGATTTAATTGAAGCATAGCTGGAGATTAAAACCACAAACACTAATTTGCTGTCCGTGCTTAGCTAGACGACTGGACCTGGAAAATGTATATAGCAATAAAAAGTTTTGGCTAAAATTTAAATAACTATTTGAAGTAATATAAAATATTGTTTTTCGATTTTTTCTTAGATTTTCGTTTTATGGTTGCTTTTTGGGGTTCTATAAAAAATAGTTAATACAAAAAAATTAATTATTTCATAATTGGTTGTTATTCCCTGACCAATTATGAAGAGAAACTGAGTTATCCGGTTAAAATATATTCATTTTCCAGGTTTTTACATGAAATCTACGAAAAAGTATTTTTTTCCCATGCAAAATACATGGGATATTTCAAAGCCCCGGCGGCACCATTAAATATGGTCTGATTAAAAAAAAAAAAAATACGGGTCTTTTTATTTTTCATTCTTTACTATTTTGGGGGCGGCAGCATACAAATTTTTTTTGGACCACCCTATTGAACAGTATGCAATGTTTTCATTTGTTTTTTTTTTATTTGCACAAAGTTTGAAACTATGACTTTTATAGAAAAATTAAATATTTTTTGGAAAAAAAAATTATTAAGATTAAATAAAAAATGAGTAAATTTTCAAAACCTGTCAATAAGAATCTGCATTGTAGCTATTTAACGCACTGTACGAGTAGGTACACATATCTTAACGAAAGTTACACTGTGCGACAAATATATACCAATTGAAGCCAGTCCGAGTTTTGTTAATATTTTCTTGAGCTATACCAATTTGTTAATAAAAGACTTGTTAGTCTTGCAAAGGTTAGCTCGAATCCATTTTTTACGTCCACCTCAAATATTCACAACGCAGCCTAAGTTCTTTTAAAGAAAGTGGAAAAAATGCTTAAAGTATATGTTACACAGAGAAATCATTAAGTTGCTATCTGAGCAGTACCCACTGTTTTTGGCACCTCAAGATGACCTGATACCCACAGTTTCATTTGGAAGGAAATTTTATGTCAGATTACCATTGCGTGAGCAATAGAGCAATCCAGAATGCATGCAGGGAGGTTTGACGGATATTTTCTTTACCGATGGGTCCAAGAATGAAATAGGGTTTGGAGCCTTAAACGATAGTAATAAGTATCACTACACTATGAGGGAAATGGCAACTATTTTCCCAACAGAAGTTTTTGCCATCCTGAAAGTAGCCGAATGCATAATCGAGAGGAGATGGAGCGGGAAACAGATTGGAGTTTTTAGTGAAAGTCAGGCTGCACTGAAGGCCCTGGAGAACGCGAAGCAAACCTCAAAGATTGTTCTAGAATGTAAGAAGAGGCTTAATTCTGTCGCAAGACAAAACAGGTTTGTACTTATATGGGTTCCGGGGCACTCCAGTGTTTAAGGAAACGAAATTGCCGACGAATTGGCCAACGTGGATCAGCGGTTCCCCCACAAGGGCCAGAGTCAATTATCGGAATCAGTTCCGCAGGAATCTTGAATTGGATCAGCGATTATGTAGGCAATTTACATAAAGAGCGATGGTCCGGTTTAGAACGCTGCAGAGCTGCAAAGTGTTTTGTGACAAGTCGTGCCTTTGCTAGAGCAAGACTACGTGTTTTGGGTTCCGATGTCGTGAGAATGAGTAACATTCGTTCTCCAAAACTGGAGGACATTTACAGATTTTCCAAAAAATCAGGAAAATTCTCACAGGACTAACTATCTCTTTCTCTGTCTCTATTCTTTCCCATCTCTTTCTCTGATACTTTTCTCCTTCCCTCCTTAACTATCAACCGCCTTTCCATAGCTTTAAATACAGGCTTTTTAGCCTGAGTGTTTTAGGAGCCACAAAATCTCCTGGTACTCCTTGGCTCGACCATTTCAAATTTCAATTTCAATATGTTTGAGCTAAATTAAATGTTGAAACGTGTACAGTAAAATTTTACAAAACATATTTTCGTAGAACATTTTAACCTATTAGCTCATACCTGAAAAGGTCATTTTGACTCTTACTTAAAGAAACCGCTCGAAAAAACCAATGTTCAAAGTCGTTAGAGGACTAAAATATACTAGTAAACCAAACTTCGGAAAATTGTATTATGGGTCTTCTAACTTTTCATTTCGCTCAGACATATTTTTAACCATTTTGTTCGCTTTTTTGAAAAAGACTGGAAATTTACATGGCTTGACAAAATATGAAATAGGTGTCGAAAACTAGCGAAAATGAACTAAGAGAGTGAAAGATATTTGAATTGTGTTCCATGATTTCTCTATAAAATTTTTTTTTTTTAAATATTCATGCGTTTTTTAGTAATATTTATTATAAAAATTATAGACAAATTTCAAACGCGTAACAAAGTATTTCGCAGATATAACCAAGACCGGGTATTTACAAAAACCCTATATTAAGGGATCTTATCGTCCTCTTATACTTATATACATAGTCGGCTTTCTGACTAAATAGATATATTCATCTAACTAGTGCAGACCTGCACGCGGTTTATTATGACCGGTAAGGTAAGTAGCCTGCATGCAATGTTAAATTTTAAAGGAATTTGGACGATGGTAACATCCAATAAGGCAGCCCTTGAAGTATTCGCGTGGCAAATGACAGACAACTTTACGTATGCGGTGCCGAACATCGTGGGTCCAGTGACTACGTTACCTCGGATATCTCGCCCGTATGGATAAAAATAGTCCAGCTCCGACAGTATTCGATACTTTACCTGCTAGTGGCAGTAGAGGAAGAGGAAGTTCTCTTTTGCGTTGCGCCGGTTAGGCCGAGAAAGAAATAACTGGTGCTTTTTATTAACTCGGTTAAATTCAAGTAGAAGAATAAATGTGCCGGTTTACATATCAAGAGGCAAAAGTTCGCACCCCATATCTTCTAACTTTTCGGTTTGATAAGTTTTCTACCCCAGCTTATTAAATTAGTCATTTAGCCAAAAACCCATCATCTTCCTCTTCCACACAGCGTGGGATATCCGCAAGAACTTTTATAAGACAAAACACATATTTAGTGTGGTGTTTGAGATTTTCAGAAGTCTCTGAAAGCTAATTTAGCTTAGCCTTATATATTGCTAAAACCACGAGATTGTGAAAGAATTTTTTCTACTTATGAGTCAGCATACAAATTTCCAACAGCGAAAAATAACTAGGAGCCTATTTTTATTTCGAAGGTATTTTAAAGATAGACCGCAATGAATAAACTCTTCATCCCATTAGTTTCGGGTGGCATAGTACAGTAGTGTAAAGCTCAGAGGAGAACTAATGGGTAGTCGAAAAAGTCTTTTCGTATTTTGTCAATAGATGTCGTTGGAGACATCTATCTCCAGTGCTACCATTCACATTGTGTCATATCATATGGTGTTAGAAAGGTGACATTTTAAGCTTCATTTAACCAAAAAAAATTAAATTCGGAGAAGTTGAAAAAAAGTTATAGCTGTTCAAAAATGAGTGAAAATAATGAAGAAATTCGCTATATTTTGTATAAAAAAGGGAAGAATGCCACGCAGACCACCAATGAAATTTGTGAAGTTTACGGGGACGATGCTGTATCAGTTCGTGTAGCACAACAATGGTTCGCTCGCTTCCGTGCTGGAAATTTCGATGTGAAAGATGCACCTCGCTCCGGTCGACCTATCGTTGAAAAAGTCGATGAAATCATGGAAAATATTGACCAGGACCGTCACATAAGCTGCCATGACATCGCCAAGGCACTAAACATTCATCATCAAACGGTTTTGAACCAAAAGGCTGAAAAATTTAATGGACCGAATTAACATCTGCCATTCTTGCTGAAACGAAATGAAATCGAACCATTTCTGAAGCGAATGGTAACAGGAGACGAAAAGTGGATCAAATACGACAATAATGTGCGAAAAAGATCATGGTGCAAGGGTGGTGAAGCTCAACAAATGGTCGCAAAGCCAGGATTGACGCCTCGAAAGGTTATGCTGTGTGTTTGGGAGGATTGGAAAGGAATCATCCACTATGAGCTGCTCCAGCCTGCTCGAACGATTGATTCTACACTTTACTGTCAACAACTGATGAGATTGAAGCAAGCAATCAAAAAAAACGGCCAGAACTGATCAGCAGAAAGGGCGTCGTCTTCCATCAGGAAAACGCTAGGCCACACACATCTTTGATGACTCGGCAAAAGCTGGGAGAGCTTAGCTGGGAAGTTTTGATGCATCCACCATATAGCCCTGACCTTGCACCATCGGACTACCATTTGTTTCGGTCAATGCAGAACTCTCTTAATGGAGTAAAGTTGGCTTCAAGAGAAGCCTGTGAAAATTACTTGTCGCAGTTTTTCGCCGAGAAACCACAAAAGTTTTACACTGATGGAATAATGTCTCTAGAAGAAAAATGGCAAAAGGTGGTCGACCAAAATGTTCATTATAAATATAAAAAAAAATGAGTTGAAGTTTGATTAGAAATACGAAAAGACTTTTTCGACTACCCAATATTTTATGAACGGTTTGCAGCCCTTTATAGTGTTAGGTGCCAAAGAAAATGGAATAGTGAATGAAAGATGTGGGTGATGAAAAGACACTTCGATAAGAGAGGTGAATATACAAAATAATGAAGTAGTCCTGAATGACTTGTAGGCACTTCAGGTGTATAACTAGCACGACTTGACAATGGGGTGATATAAATGGCGGAGAGTAAATAGCCTGAGATGGCCATATCATTGAGTTTGTATCGCCAACTCGTCCTCTACTACTTACACTTAGAATTTGTATCTCATCAAGAAGGTTGGTTCAGTTCAAAACTTAATACCCATTCAAAACAAATATAATATAAAAATGTGAGAGAGAAAGAAGAAAAAATGTAAATAGGAGCTAGGGCGCTAAACACATAGCGCTAGGCTCAATTTAGTATGCACAAGAAAACATGAAAGAAGAAAGCGAGCATTAAGTAAAGATGTCATTTGTAATGTTTGGAAAAAAGGTAGAATGCTAAATTTAAACTTAATACTCGACGGATGTACTTTAGCTGCAGTTAATTAATAAGTAGGGTAAGAAATACAACATAAAAGGAAATGGAGTAAATGTAGTATGACAAAACTTTCGAGATGAGCACCAACCCATCAATGTATTGAATTATGTAAAAGGTTTCAGGTTTATTCATATTTACAATTTTCTTAAATTTTTTTTTTTTTTTTGTTTTTCTTGTTGATAATTACTTTTTAAAATCTCGTCGTCTCGACCGATAAATGGGCAAAACCTTTCTTGCAATAAAAAAAGAAAAAAGGGACTTTTACCTGTGGCTATAAAGTTGATTAAATTAAACTGGGTACTTATTGCAACGTAACTCAAGTAGCGTAAATACTTTTGGAAACAAAAAAACTATATTCACCAAGCGCATACAAGCACACATACATACATACATATGTACTCGTATATCTACCGAAAGTTTCCTTTTTGTACTGCTAAAAATTAATTTTTTATAAACGGAATTTCTTATTCATATTCGGCCATTCAACCTTCAACGCAATTTTTCATTTTCCTTGACCTTTTCTTTATTTCACATTTCTTCTTTTTTTTGTTTATTCATTTTTCAGTCACCCTTCGTGAAATTAGTATTTCACATAATAAGTAATTAGTTGACGCTTCCACATTTTTATGTTCGTTAAGTTTATCTAATGAATTTTTAACGACAGTTTCATGGCTTCATGCAAAATATTTTCCTTCGTAAATATCATTGCCACATTTGAAGAAATTTAGCGAAATGCGCATAAGAATAACGGGTCGATTGATTAATTTTTCACTATTGCTGTAGAAATTTCATTCTGGTTTGACTGAAATTCATATTTGCCACATGAAATACAATAAAGGTGAAAAACGCACATTTTAATGAAAATCTATGACTTCTGTTGGCCAAAATTTGTCATCAAGCGCAAATTGCACAGGTCTAAAAAAAATCACTTTTCACTTTTTATATGGAGTTGACTTCCGATTTGACGACCGTTTGAAAAAAGGAGACTAAAAACCTACGAAATCGAGTTTTTGAATATTTTATGCCTCTTTTCCTCAAAACCTCAACCTTTTTTCAAATTAAAGCCTGAATATTGCACTATAAGAACTATATATGTAAGCTCCACCACACCTTTAAAGGCCGAGACTACGATCGAATTGTAAATTACTATGAGCTAAGCTCATAAAAATGACTAACCGGAGGTTGTTGAGGTCACTGATTACAAATCCGAGGTAGATAGGAAGGTAGACAGTCGGCTGACCATAGATCTGGCTGATGTTTATATCCATATGGTCATCAGTATCATTCAATAACTATGAGCCGAAATATCTAAGCCTAGCGGCATCCCTACTCATTCTTGCAGCTTCTGCAATGCTACTTGTACCTCGCCGTTTTTAGGTGGGGAGAGGTATGCCTACAATGCCTATACCAAGTGGGAGCCCGTAGAAGCCATCTACAATCGGTTAATATATTTACAAGAAGTCAATAGATAAGGCAAGATTGTCATATGGCATATCGCAAGATAGAGACATCCTTGGTAAAAAATGGGGCCAGCATATATTCCATATTGAAGATTTGATCGTCAAGAAGAGTTTTCTTTCTTGGATACCGCACAAATTATCAATTGCCCAAAAAAGGACTCGTGTTTATTGGTATAAAGAAATGGTGAAGAAATAAAGCCCGTCTGTGACATCGTAACAGGTGACGAATTTTGGATCAATGAAACATGAGTGAGAAACAAAAAAGCAATCGTCAATATGGGTGTTCCAAGACGAGCTTAATCCAAAAAAAGTTGTTCGCAGATTAAGCACCTCAAAGCAAATGATACTGTTTCGGACGTGTTCAGAAAATCTGGTCATATTGTAACCGTACCGCCGGAGAAACTTAAAACAATCAATTCTGAGTGGTACCCAGCCATTTGTTTGCCAGAAATTTGCGAAGAATTAAGGAAAACCAAGCGCCGAAGACGAATTATCCTTCACCAAGACAATGCGAGCGCTCACACAAGAGCTCACACAAGAGCTTTTTTGAGCACTCAAAGGATCAAGTTAATGGACCATCCATCTTACAGTCCTGATTTGGCAACTAGTGATTACTTTTTTTTACCGAACATTAACAATAAAATGAAAGGTCGACGTTTTTCAACACCTGCTCAAGCGGTTGCAGATTTTACTATACATTTTTGTAGTTTCTTTTGGAGCTATCCACTTCTGAGTTGCAAAAGTGCTTTGAAAATTGGTTCAAGAGAATTTAGAAGTGTATTAACTTCTAAGGAGAACATATTGAAAAACAAGGAAACCATTTTCGATATTATTTTTTGTCTTTTCATTATTGGGCGCAGAATATAAATGGCAACCCTAGTAAATATATATATACCAGGTATATACCTATGAAATGAGACTTTCAGCTATTAGTCCATATATGTATGTCGCTAGGAGTATTTTTAAACCTTCCTAAATGTCTTGTTTTTCTCGTCTGTCATCTGTCAACAATATTGAGTTCATTGTTTGTTACGTTTCATACAACAATGCATTTTTTTCGCTCTTAAAAATGTCGAATTTCGTGCGATCACACTACGATTTGCGGACATCGAAAAACCACTTGTGAGATGCTGCTCTCCCGGTTCAAAGACGAAGGAAGTCTTTTTTGCATCGAATCGTTACGGGTGATGAAAAATGGGTGTATTTCTCCAATCCCAAGCGTAAACGATCGTATGGTCCGCACGGCCACAAGCCAAAACCAACGGCGAAACCAAATCGCTTCGGCCGCAAGGCAATGCTGTGTGTTTTCTGGGATCAGCGTGGTATGATTTAGTACGAGCTATTAAAACCAGGTGAAACAGTTGACGGTGCACGCTACCAACGACAATTGACCGATTTGAACAGCGCTAGACACCGAAAACGGCCAGAATATGCCAATCGGTGTCACAAAGTAATTTTTCTTGATAACAATGCACGGCCACATCGAACAAGAGCGACCCGGGAATTGGTGGAGACGTACGATTGGGAACCGCTGGTGCATGCGGCTTACTCACCAGACTTGTCGCCTTCCGATTATCATTTGTTTGCATCGATAGGCCACGCACTTTCCGAGCAGCGCTTCAATTCTCACGCAGAAGCCAAAAAATGGCTCGATGATTGGTTTGCGGTCAAAGACGGCCAATTTTTTTGGCGCGGCATCCCCAAATTGCCTGAGAGATGGGAAAAATGTGTCGCTAGCGATGGCTATTATTTTGAATATTAAATTTGTAACCATTTTTTGTTAATAAACGTTTGAAATTGGAAAAAAAGTAAGTAGTAAGTAGTTTATTTAGTTATTTCCATACACACATCCTCTCAGTTGCTGCATTTATATTAAAAAAATAAGTTACAATTTTTTTCACATTGCGAAAATGATCCCCTGCTTAAAAACTTTAATCATTTTACTTCAATATTTATATGACTTTTTTCCACTGTCTAATTTTTTTTTAATTCAGTGCATTAGCGTACTGATTTACGGGATGAAAAAATCAGTACCGCTGTTGGCAAATCAGTACTGTCCTGTTCAAATCAATATATCTTGGCACCCTACTGGTTGGCGGTAACAAACGGAGATTAGAAGAAAACGATTAAAAATTTATGGAAATTACCCTACTTTCTCTTTCTTTTACTAGTTAGCCGTATAAAATTCAGATTTCTCACACATAAATATTTCTTTATTCTCACAACTTTTGTTTATCTTTCGAATAATCTATAAAGTTGCTGCACGCGAACAGTGATTCAAGAATAATATCTTTGTCCACTGCTAAATGAGCTCATAGCCAATAATGCCATCCTTCCAGCCGCGCTTCACTCTTGTACAACCCCAGTGGCGCATCATTAACTCTCTCTGGTGCTGTCTCACCCTTGCTAAAATAATATAATATAAAGCTGCATGGAATAAGCTCCACTGAGTGGCATAAAGCTATTTGCTCTTTCACATTGTGTACCCAGTAATTATTCCCTCCAAGGATTATGTTGTAATCTTAGCAGGCAAAATATACCGGGGCAAAAAGGAATGCATATTAAAAATGAACAAACAAAACTATTCCAAACAGGGTTGCCTAGAAGAAAGGAGGAAGGGGTCAAAGTGTGGGAACACACAAGAGATGGGTACTAAGGAACTGCAAGAAATGAACATGGCATACGTGCTAACAATAACAAAAGGGCATATAAAAATCCAAGTCGTTGAGTAAAAACAATTGCAAACTTTTTCAAGAACTAAATACAAGAATAACAAGCACGTAATGGGGATGGCTGAAGGAAGAGTTCAAGTATAGATCTATGATAGACGCGCTTAGGGAGCCATGCTAAGGATACGGACATAAATGCCGGCTGGCGTGTAACAGCCGCGCGCAAGTAAAGTAATTTTTAATGAAACACACCAGTACCAGCCAAAAAAATAAAAGATAGCAAAAGAAGAAGAAGCAACAACAGCAACAACAACACAATTTCACCATGAAGAATGTAAAATGTGAGCAAGAAAAATTGCCAAGAACACGCGAATAAAATTATAAAAATAAAATTTAAAAAATGTGACAAACATGACCGCCCGCCCATGAAGTTGAGAACGCTGACCGCCCGCCCGCACCAATGACAGCTTTTCGCTAAGCGCAGCACCACTGGCACTGTCAATTTTAGCGCGTACTCGTCATAAGTCATAAGCTGCTAATTAAGCAATTTTGCGAATGAATTCATTAAAAATTTACCCATTGCATACTTTTGTGTGCGCGCTAAAACGCACTTAACACAGCTCAGCTCTGCAAGGAGGCAGAAAAGAAGCAGAAGAAGAACTAAGTGCGAAGCAATGGAAGGGTGTACAAAAACGCTTGCCTCATGCGCTCACTGATGTTGCTAATTCACCATTTAAAATATATAATTTCTCGTTTTTCTACTTTACGTGAAGGCGGGCGTGCTAACTTTACCCAGGCAGTAATCAGAGGCTATAGGTAGTAGGGAGCTAAGGAAGGCGAAGTGATTACGGGATAAGATAAAATAAGATTGATGGCACTGATGCTTGACGAATTCTTAGCTTAAGTGCGGCACTCAGTGCTGAAAAGCCAACAATTTCCTTCTGGAAATTGTTAATGAATGCCGCAACGCGATGCAGTAGGCAATCGAAAATTGGGCAAACCTAATTTGTTACTGCGAGTTTACTATTTTAGATTTTCCAACGTTTATTGATTATGAAATGCTTTTGAGTTATTTTTTTTTTTTTTGTTAATAGGTCGTAATGGGTGATCAACTTAATGCAACTATCTTCATCAATTGGAACACTTCGGAAATGCATACGATTCTCCTCTAATGGCTTCTGTTGCAACTGTAAGAACGTTAGGGAAGTGAAGAGTTTTGCACACTTTGTCTCTCCTGACAGAACAGGACGTTGCTACTTAAGGTCTTACTTTTTAGAAGTCTAACAGACTTCGAACTCGTAACATTCACAAATCTAATATCGCCAAAATAATTCTGATATCCACATAAATTTCATGGAGTATAAGTATGAGGGTATAAATATCTAACTTAGTCTTTTAAAACTTCAAAGTCCTTCAAAAACTTTAATTGACGAGAAAATGGGAAACTGAGTATACAGTATGTCAAGAACGTGTTTTGACATGGAAAATAAGTTAAACTTTTCGATTTCAATAGCACGCTATATTTATGATTTTATGACTTATTTTTTTGTGATCATTCATATTTATGAGGAATTAATAAAATATATTCAATTTCATTGAAAAACGAATAACTGAGCAAAAAAACACAAATAATAAAACTATGTTAAATTTATTTTTGAGTTATTTAACTTTTTTAATATTTTTGAGGTTTAGAAATGGAATACCCAGGATGCAAAAACCAACATTTTCGACACCTCTTGTACTTTGCTTTACATCGAGGACAAAAAGCTACCAAAACGGCCCGGTACATTTGCGACGTGCATAAAGAAGATCTCATATCCGAGTACACAGCACGGAAATGGTTTGTAAAGTTCAAAAATTACGCTCGCTGACACGTCCCGCAACGGAAGGCTTTCTGAACTCGATGAAGAACATCTCAAATCACTTTTGAAGGAGAACGGTTGCCAAACCAATCGAGACCTGGCGGAAAAAATGAACTGCGATCATAAAACGATTCTCAATCACCTTCATTCAATGGGGTTTACCGAAACAATGAAAGCTTGGGTGCCTTACGAAATCAACGAAAAAACCAAAGAACGTCGCCTTCAAATTACTTTTCAGCATCTCGCCCGGCATCGATCCACACGTGGTCATGAACCTCGTTTTGTACCGAACGGGAGATTAGAAATGGGCCTATACATCAATATGAAGCAGAAAATGGAGTGGGTAGCTCCAGGAGATACGCCAAAGCCGACAGACAAACCGGATCTTCATGATTTGTGTTTGGTGGGACTGGGAGGGCTTGGAAATGCTCAAAAAGAATGCCACCGTCAACAAGAAGGTCAATATTTCCCAGCTACACTGCGTGAATGAGGCTAATCGACTGAAAAGACCTGATCGATATGCTCAAACCATATTCCTTCACGACAACGTCAGGTCCCATGTTTCACAAGTCGTCAAAGTCGCACTTCAAGAGCTCGAATGGGAGATCCTTCAGCATTCGCCGTATTCTACGGATCTTGCACCGATCGATTACTATCTTTTCCGTTCCCTGTCGAACCGTTTGAAGGGAGTTACCTTCGATAACAAAGAGGTTCTTAAAAACTGGCTCAACAACGTCTTTGACACCAGGCGATTTTCGGTGGAACGGTATTAACAAATTGGTCGAGAGGTCGTAAGATGTAACAGATTAGCTTATTGATAGAATTATTGTTTTTGTTTAAATAAAAGTCTTCGGTAAAAACGCTACTAATTTATTCCCCAACACAATAAATACTAAAGAGATCTCAAAATTCGAGTCCAACCATTAAGCTTTACCACACCGTCGAGCAGGATATTTGAAGCATTCCCAAAATCGCAATTAGTTACAATTCTTGAAAGTATAAGACGGATAGCATATTTTTGCAAACTTTTAAAACGATAAATAATTTATGTTCAAAGCTAAATTAACTGCCTCGCTAATAAAAACCGCAAACCTTACGTCATATGCAAACAACAAAGATACAAACATTTAATAAAAGCTGTGATGGTAAACGCTGACTACGACTTGCATAGTGACGTAGTCAAAGACAAATAGAATCAAATAAAGAGAAATGCTTATTAGCAATGAAATTTGAAAATTTCGACCAATTATTGCCAAATTCCACTAAAGAAGTACATAAAGAAAAAGCAAACGTAAGCCAAAATTCATACCAGATTTGACATTTACTTTGGTGCTACGTATGCAATGAAAAGGCGATTGCTGGAAATTTTTGGAAATTCGCAATAATAGCAACAATCCTATGGCAGTGGGAAATCCAATCAATTTTTCTGATCACAACATTCGTCCATATTGCCATAGCAGCCTCAATTCATTGTCACTGCATTACAGTGTTAGGTGGCATAATGAAGTTGGAACTCTTGCTGAGTAACTACGTGTGCCCTTCTGCATGTCCACATACTAGTGTATGCGCACACAGATACATATATATATATATATATACATGCATATACACATGTAGCTCCATAGAAAACTAGTAAAAGTGTCTAATGCAATGCCTCATCCACTGAAAAATCCATTGTTAAATACATTTGCTGACTTTAGACGAAGCACGAATGGGTCTGGTGGTGAACGAGGACAAATCGAAGTACCTCCTGTCTTCAAACAAACAGTCGGCGCACTCGCATATCGGCACTCACGTCATTGTTGACAGTTATAATTTTGAGGTTTTAAAAGACTTCGTGTATTTAGGAACCAGCATTAACACCGATAACAATGTCAGCCTAGAAATCCAACGCAGAATCTCTCTTACCAACAAGTGATACTTTGGACTAAGTAGGCAACTAAGCAGTAAAGGCCTCTCTCGACGAACAAAACTAACACTCTATAAGACTCTCATCATGCCCGTCCTAACGTATGGCGCAGAAGCTTGGACGATGACAACATCCGATGAAGCGACGTTTGGAGTGTTTGAGAGAAAGATTCTGCGGAAGATTTTTGGACCTTTGCACGTTGGCAACGGCGAATATCGCAGACGATGGAACGATGAGCTGTATGAGCTTTACGACGACATAGACATAGCGCAGCGAATAAAGATCCAGCGTCTACGTTGGCTGGGTCATGTCGTCCGAATGGATACAAACGCTCCGGCTTTGAAAGTATTCGATGCGGTACCAGCTGGTGGTAGTAGAGGAAGAGGAAGGCCTCCTCTGTGTAGGAAAGATCAAGTGGAGAAGGACTTGGCTTCACTTGGTGTGTCCAACTAGCGCCGGTTAGCACGAGAAAGAAACGACTGGCGCGCTTTGTTCAACTCGGCCAAAATCGCGTAAGGGTTATAGTGCCAATTAAGAAGAAGAAGAGAATGCGGCACGCTGATGTAGAAAGTCGATTTGCCTAACCAAAATCTTTACTGGAAATTAATTTCATCATCAATCGATTAATTTTTGTTATAAGCGCTTCTTTCATTTATGCAATCTGAACTTGAAAGACACAGCAGTAGTCGGGCAACCGGAAAATTAGTTCAAGTGTGAGCTTCTTCAAGTATGTGCCGTTTCTATCGTTTCCCAAAACTAG
Organism: Anastrepha fraterculus; assembly: GCA_037575425.1. Taxonomy (NCBI): domain Eukaryota; kingdom Metazoa; phylum Arthropoda; class Insecta; order Diptera; family Tephritidae; genus Anastrepha; species Anastrepha fraterculus. Next base: position 38,759 of record JAYXIM010006998.1, on the reverse strand, counting down.
TAGACACTAAAATATCCACGCACTTCACTTCGTTTGAAAGTATGATTATTATCTATTATTCGGCCGTAATGCACTGTTACATCTGATGTTGACTATTGTGCTCGACCGCAATTCTAGAATTGGAGACTTCACCTGGATTTGAGAACTTCCGCAGGATTTTTGCTCCATATCTCTAATGTATTTGTAGTCGCACTACCTAGCTGTAGAATCTTCAACTCTGAGAGTGTTAAAGTTAATGTGTTTTACGATGGAGTCTGGGACTTAAAAGCTAGTAAGTTTTTTTAGTGAGAAGAATCATAGTGTTACTGGTTGGATTAATATTTAATCCACATTCTTCGCTCGAGATTTCCACGATAACCAAGACTTTCTATGGTACAGCTAAGATATCGCTTTGACTGCAGTAGTAAGGTAGCAATAGCTAGAGCCTGTATTTTGAGAGCACAGAGGTACCACGGGAGCTCAGCGTTAGGTTCATAAGGGGGCATGAAAGAAAAGACGTCACTTATATAATTACAAGTATATTTATTACAGTAATGAAAAAACTCCTCATAAAAACCATTTGCTATTCGGAGTAGGCTTAAACCTGTAGGTCCCTCCATTTGTGGAAGTATATGCGCCAAATTTGTTTCTTTTATTTATTTATTTTATATTTAGTTATGGATACATCTACCAACTCCCAGTATATCGTTCTCCTTTCTAAGAGTAAATGAATACATTTTATTAAAGATTGTTGAAGTCCAACTAGCTCTATTAGTATATTCATTGAGCAATTAATAAGAATACAAAATCAGCAGAATTTGCTATTTTTAAAAGTATATTGTTAAGTATATAATTTGTAATTCATAATTCTTGATTTGTAACTCGTAATTTATAATTCATAATTCATAATTCATAATTCATAATTCATAATTCATAATTCATAATTCATTATTCATAATTCATAAATTCATAATTCATAATTCATAATTCATAATTCATAATTCATAATTCATAATTCATAATTCATAATTCATAATTCATAATTCATAACTCATAATTCATAATTCATAATTCATAACTCATAATTCATAATTCATAATTCATAATTCATAATTCATAATCCATAACTCGTAATTCATAATACATAATTCATATTTCATAATTCATAACTCATAATTCATAATTCATAATTCATAATTCATAATTCATAATTCATAATTCATAATTCATAATTCATAATTCATAATTTAAAATTCATAATTCATAATTCGTAATTCATAATTCATAATTCGTAATTCAAAATTCATAATTCATAGTTCATAATTCAAAATTCATAACTTATGATTCGTAATCCATAGTTCATAATTCATAATTCATAATTCATAATTCATAATTCATAATTCATAATTCATAATTCATAATTCATAATTCATAATTCATAATTCATAATTCATAATTCATAATTCATAATTCATAATTCATAATTCATAATCCATAACTCGTAATTCATAATACATAATTCATATTTCATAATTCATAATCCATAACTCGTAATTCATAATACATAATTCATATTTCATAATTCATAACTCATAATTCATAATTCATAATTCGTAATTCATAATTCATAATTCATAATTCATAATTCATAATTCATAATTCATAATTCATAATTCATAATTCATAATTCATAATTCATAATTCATAATTCATAATTCATAATTCATAATTCATAATTTAAAATTCATAATTCATAATTCGTAATTCATAATTCATAATTCGTAATTCAAAATTCATAATTCATAGTTCATAATTCAAAATTCATAACTTATGATTCGTAATCCATAGTTCATAATTCATAATTCGTAATTCATAATTCATAATTCGTAATTCAAAATTCATAATTCATAGTTCATAATTCAAAATTCATAACTTATGATTCGTAATCCATAGTTAATAATTTTTGCATACATTTCATAATTCATAATTAAAAATTTATTAACTGAGTTTAATCAACTGCCGGCAACTGTCTGCTATTCTTTGTAATCTCTAACATTCAATCAACTTTGTCCATTTATAATTCCATTAAGTTGAACAGTTCAGTATGTGTTATACAAATCATGTTGTAATTGCGAGGGTTACTTATTATATTTCGGCCAACCAAAATATATAAAGAAAGATTGACAATTTGGAGACCAAATAAATAGGCAAAAACCAAATCAGCTGCTCTACTATTTAATTTTATCTGTCTAAGGTGCCGTAACGTAGCCGAATGGGTTGGTCCGTGACTACCATTCGGAATTCACAGAGAGAACCTAGTCTCGGTGAAACACCAAAATTAAGAAAAACATTTTTCTAATAGCGGTAGCCCCTCGGCAGGCAATGGCAATCCTCCGAATGTATTTCTGCCATGAAAAAGCTTCTCATAAAAATATCTGTCGTTTGGAGTCGGCTTGAAACTGTAGGTCCCTCCATTTGTGGAACAACATCAAGACGCACGCCACAAATAGGTGGAGGAGCTCGGTCAAACACCCAAAAAAGGGTGTACGCGCCAATTATATATAAATATATATAATATGCCGTAATGAAAATTATGAAAAATTAGCCAATGAGTAGCTTTTTCGGCCGCAGCAGATTTTAAATTACTGTAAGCAAAATAAATATTTACAAGCCAAGAAAACTCAAGGTCGATAGATGTTGAGATTAGGTTAAACTCCAATTACGTGCATAACTCGTTCTAGTATTATCGGCATAGAGAGGCAACGAAGCACGAGATACCTCCGCGGAACATTAAAATGTATTCTTTCTAAAAATGATTGACAGTCATAAACTCCTTTTATAATGCAAAAAATACAAGTTAAAGATCATATTGACCTTATTTTGTCGAGTGATTAAAATTGAGCAGCTCTAAATGTGCAATATACGAAGGCATAGGGTTTATCGGATCCCAAAGAACGTAAGGCACCTTCTGCCCGGGCTCTATCCTATCATCATCGAACTGGTGGAATGGGCGTCAAACAGATTATTGCAACATACTCCAGATGCGATCGAACAAAAGAGGTATAGAACAGTTTTATGGTGTATGGGTCGGTAAATTCAGTGCTATTACGCCGCGGCGCGCCGTACAAAACCAAGCATAGCCTTTCAAACGACAAAATTAATATGACTGAGGAATGAAAATTTAATATAAAAAATAACGCCAAGAACCTCAAATTCTTGAAGGGATTTTTAGATACCACCAGAGAAGCTGTACAGGGTTTTTAATAAACTACGTGATTTTGATAAAGAAGCTTGAACACATTTTTTAATATTTAAAGCAAAATGTGGCTTAGGCACCTATAATATAATTTATCTAAATACTTATAGTTCGGATTGGAGTTTCATCATAACTGCAATATTCTTAACGACTGAATAAATCTTCAGATCCTCGGCATATAATAAAAAGTTGGCGAGTGAAAAGCAAGCATTTATAAACAGTATGAATAGCAATGGAGGTGGCGAAAAAAGGTTCAGATTGAACATCATCAAGTGTGACAACGCACCGCCTTCGACTCAGATAGGATTTAAGCCATTGCAGAAAAATAGAATGAAAACACACAGAAGCGAGCTGGTCGATTAATACCACATGGGAAACTTTGTCGAAGGCTTTAGAAAAGTAGCTGTATGTGCAATCAAGTTGGCACCCAGAAGAGAATGCTGAGATACAATACTCTCGAAGGACAGCCAGATTTCTAAGTGTAGATCAACACAATACAAAATCGGACAAATTAAACTCTTAACTGGGAAATATATTTTATCTTTGATGACGGATTCAAAAGGCTCAGATACATTAGTTAGCTCCAAGACAGGTTTACAGGTATAATCTTATTTCCACTTTTCAATATAGGAGTTATAGAAGCGCATATCAGTGAATTTTTCAGAATTTCCGATTTTCCGTTAAAGAAGGCTGAGGATCGAATTTTTTTGATTTCCTGAAATTCCAGATGGCCTTGGGATTAGGCTTAATAAAGGGTGATTTTTTAAGAGCTATAGGAAAGTTTTTCAAAAAACACACGTAAAATTCAGAAAAATGCATGGAATTTTTATTGAAATCGATAGTATAGTGCATATAATTTAATGTTTGAAGATTATTTCATGCAACTGTTGACCGCGACTGCGCTTCAGATGGTCCATCCGCTTAGTCCAATTTTGGCATACACTTTCCAATGTTTCGCCTGGTATCTCACATATAAATGCTTTAATGTTGCCTTCCAATGCGTTAATTGAAGTAGGCTTGTCTGAATAGACATGAGCTTTAGCATAGTCCTACAAAAAATAATCTAAAGGTGTTATATCGTACGTAAATGTTCACCAAACTCGCCTCTCAACAAGTCCATTGTTACGCGTGCTGTGTGGCATGTGGCACCGTCTTGCTGAAACCACATGCCATGCAAGTCAAGTTCTTGCATTTTGGGCAAAAAAAATGTTGAATATCATTTCAAGGTAGCGCTCACCATTCACAGTTACGTTACGATTCGCAGCATCTTTGAAGAAGTACGGTCCAATGATACCTCCAGCCCATAAACCGCTCCAAACTGTGACCTTTTCTGGATACATTGGTTTGCTCTTGCAATTCTTCTCACTTATCTTCACTCCAAAATCGACAATTCTGCTTATTTACGTACCCATTGATCCAAAAAAGGGCTTCGCGCTGAACACAGTTTTTCGATAAACAAGTGGATCTTCGGCCAACTTTCCAAGAGCCCATTCTCCAAAAACTCCAAATAGGTTGTTCGGCTTCAATTCTTGGTGGTGCTTTGATGTCCAATAATGTAAATTTGTATCTAAATTTAGTCACAGTAGCTCGAATAGCCACTTCAGTGGGTTGATTAAACTGGCCATAAAATGGAAGAAGCGCGCGATAAACTTTCTTAGCAGAACACGCATTTTTATAATAAAATTCAATGATTTGCAAGCGTTGTCATGGTTAAGTTATGGACCAAACTGAAGATGTTTGACAGTGACACAAACACGTGCGTCAGCTGTTTAAACCAACTGTTTAAAAAGATAATAGCTAAAAAATATCCCGTTATTTAGTTAAAAATTAAATATATAATTTCGGTACAAAACTATGACATATGAAATCTCTAAGATAATGACGATATTTCTCATAAAAGATCTGGTTATTAGCAGATTTAAACTTTTTATTTTGCATATAAATAAATAAGTAAGCAAATAAAATATTTACGCACACAGCATTCACGAAGAGTTCTGAGTACATTTATGATAAATAAGCAAAAACTTTCATTTATATTTTTATAATTAGTGACCCTAGTAACAGCATAGATTTTACTTAATGGAAATCGCCTATGCTGTCTTAGGGTGCGTGCATGTCAGAGCTGTGATAAGCGATAAGAGCGTCGATAAGAGCGGAGCGTAGAAAATTAATGCATGTATTTTAATAGAAGTGTGCATGTCGGAGCAGCGCGCTAACTCACTCTTCGCTCGCTATCATCGATAAGAGCGTAGAAATTGTAGGTTAGTAATTTCTTCGCTATTATCGATGATGGACACAGAAGATTTTATAAGTGCAGTATTTTTAAAAACAGCAATTTGGGATCAAAAAGATTCAAATCACCACAACAGGTTCATTTTGGATAAATTGTGGCAAAGTATTGTAGCTGACACATGAACTGGTTAACAAAACCTATTTATATTGAATGTAACACTGAAAACACCACGGATAGATGTGATGACAATGCACAAAACAATGAATATCCGATTTAGATTCACAATATTCTAAATGTTTAAAATATTTAATTTTTTTTTTGTTATTTTCTCCAATAAAATTATTCGTACGTATGTACCTTATTCCCGCGGCAGGCAATGGCAAACCTCCGAGTGTATTTCTGCCATGAAAAAGCTCCTCATAAAAATATCTGCCGTTCGGAGCCGGCTTGAAACTGTAGGTCCCTCCATTTGTGGAACAACATCAAGACGCACACCACAAATAGGAGGAGGAGCTCGGCCAAACACCTAACAGAAGTGTACGCGCCAATTATTTATTTATTTTTTATGTACCTTATTGTAAGCATCAATCGCTCCTCTTGCAAGATTGGTCTGTTGTGGCAGTTTCGTCAATTATGCTGCAGTCGATCCGAAATTTTAGACAGAATATAAACGAATGTATCGCTTGTCATTCTCATATATTCGAAAAACTTTTTTGAATTCTGTCTCAAACTGTTATAGAGATGGTGAAATTCTCCGAGTTCTAGTCTTGCTTGGTTTATAGGATGCGCCGAAAACTGACGTTTTTCCCTTACAGTATTATGTAGATGATAATATGCAGCATTAGGCGTCAACAACAACATATTTTCTTCCTCTAAAACACTCATTATTATAAATATTATAGCTCTTCACTTTTCAAAACTTAAATTGCAAATGCAACTAACGCTCTTATCGCAGCTCTGTTATATACACCACACAAAACTAAAGCTCGACGCTATGCTTTTGTCGCTGCTCTTATCGACGCTCTTATCGCTTATCACAGCTCTGACATGCACGCACCCTTAGGCGCTTACAGCATACAGATAAAAACAAACAAAATCCAATCGCAGCAAGAGGACAATCGACTGTGTGCCTTATTCATCGGCAATCTACAATCATCTAACTGTTCCATCCATCAATAATGAAGTATAATGAATCTAACTGGAGATACTTATAATAGCAGAAGAACGCAGCCACAGACACATACACACATTTACGGTAGAATAATGACATTTTGCTGTTCAGAGATAAAGGATTTCGAATGAATTTCTGTAGAAGCGGAAGGGTTGGGTATTGCAAAATGCAAATAAGCAAAGAATGAGCAAGTTCATTTAAGTAGTTTAAACTGGCATAGATAGATACACACTCACATTTATACAATTACTTGTGGATAGTTACATATGTATTTGTGCTGCTTTATATGGGTACTTTAGAGTGTAAACAAATCCATTTGCATACGAGTATGTCCACAGTTACACGACCATTCATTCGCAGTCACTGACTCGAACTTCCGCTCGACACACAATTCCGATGAGAGACACAATAATTTGACAATTGAGTTGAACTAGTTTTGCAATGATAAGTGAGCATACTTACACACATACATACATACAAACATACTTATAGATACGAGAATGCAGTTGCATTTGGCTTCTTGGGAAAGAGGTTTTCTTTGTTATAAAATTTTTACTCTTTGGGTCAAGTTATGTTCGCTTGACAGATCAACACTGCTCCGACATGAATGCGAACTGCTATCTGGTGTTGCGAAGACTTAATGTAAAGGAGTAGACATTAGTTCCCACTCGTGGTCCCCTGATGTGAGTTTTCGAAAATTGTTTATCCCTTGCTCCCAATACTCGTCAAACAGGGGAATGAGCAAGTCAACTAAGCTGCGATCTGAAAAATGATGTATAATGACATAGAAGCTGTTTTTGGTATTTCTATCAAAGTTATGCAAGTTTCATTTTCCATCGTTCTCGTTTGGGATGATGTCCCGTCTAATTTCGAAAGCGTTAAAATTATATGTGTGCTCTGTTTATAAGCAATTTTATCCGTCAAGACTATTGTAAGTATTTAGCCTTTTGTATCATATACTGGGTGAACGATATGAAGTGTAACCAACTTCACACTGCTTGTATCTGTAAAACAGCTCATGACATCAACGTCAAAATTCTATGATCTAATGACAGTTATATTATTTTATATATTGTTTGTAAGCCATTATAAGCCAAAAAACCCCGATCTTTCACCCCAGCAAAAAAAAGTTCGGTGCGAAAGAGGAAAGGAGTTGTTGCGCTTGCACGAACGTGGCGAATTTCCTAACATTGTGTTTTCTGATGAAAAAAAATTCCTAATTGAGCAGTTCATAAACTCTCAAAACGATCGTGTTTACTTGACCGAAAGCTCATACGAGAATTTAAGCCTACGTATGACCACTCGAAGCAATTTCCCATCACAAGTAATGGTTGGGGCCGCAGTGATCGCTGATAGACGCTCTCCAATCGTTTTTATCGAGCCTGGTGTCAAAGTGAATGCGACTTATTATCGGGGAAAATGTTTTAGAAGCTGCTTTAGAGCCGTGGACACGCAAACATTTCGGTCGTAGACCATGGACGTTCCTATAGGACTCGGCACCGTCTCATAAAGGGCATAAAGGGCCGTTTTCAAGCAATTGTCAAATTGTACACTAACCAATCAAAGCAAATCTTCTTGATGACCAAATGTTCATACAATGTCACATCTCGGGACGTGTCACACGACTATCTTGCGTTATCAACCGTTTTTTGACGGCCTTCACGAAATTCATTCTACAAGGATCGACGACCACCCAAAAACTCGTTGCACCAGCGTTTCACAGTGTCCGAGTGTGATTCATCAAGGCCAAAAGTAGAAATAAGTTAATCAATACACTCCTGTCTCAATAATCTACGTCGCAAATCGTAATAAATCAACGCAAAAACATTGTAATGCATTATGTGACTCCACCTTTTGGGCGAGATGATTTTTTCAATTTAATGAAAAAAGAAAAAATTAAGCTCTAAAGTGAAAACGTTGTATATAAGTTTATTCTAAAACAGGTCAAACTTTTCAATAACTTTTCACACGAAGTGTTACAAAGGAGCTATCCTCGTACGAGGTATTCTTTGCCGATCAAGGTCTCAATACTCTGCAAAAATGAGTGTACCAAAGAGAGTTCCCAAAAGATATGTTGTTGGTTTTATGATGCGAACTGGCAACGTCATGAAAAAAGCAAAATTGTTGTACCATCCTAAAGCGTTCTATGAAATGCATAAGTATACGTCAGAAGTACAAGCTTGAATTGGTGTATGCTTGCTAATAATGTTTCAAGTCCTCAATAATTATAGCCAGGCCAAGTTGCTCAAGAGTTTCAGCGTAGAGACAGCGTACCCTAAAATATATTTATAACGAATTGACGTATGGTCCATTGCGTTTTTAAGAAAATTTTGAATCACATTTATACATATATTGTATATATGTAGCTAGATAGCCCATCAGACGTTGTCCTGCCTGAAGCACACATATTCCGAAAAAAAAACTTTTTTTAAAGGCAGATAAATTTTAAAAGCTACCTAAGAAGATGGCCTTTATATATTAAATTTTTTTGTATAAGACCTACACCACCAACAAAATAAATTTATATTCACTTGAGGTTTTGTATTGAATCTAGAAAAGTATGATTAAGGCACATGACTTTCGAATCAACCGCAAGTGGACCTGGTTGGTTGGTTGGTTAAAGTGCTGGTTCTTCCAGAATGCAATTAGCGCTTCCGCACCATTTTGTTGCCACATCCTCGTTACCAACTTTTTAACGTTTATTTGCAGCGTGACTACATCCAGTCTGTGCGGTTTAAGGACCATATTAGGTTGTTGATGTCTAAGTCAGACAGTTATTCTAGACTCTCGTCTGGTCTTTCCATATAAAATCCGCGATTCGGAGGTATTTTAGGGGAATTGAACTCTTGACCTAATGGTGTGAATACCGTTTCTATAAGAACGTTAGTCATGGCAGATCCCCCTATCGCCAGTTCATCTGCTTTTTCGTTACCTTCAATGTTCCGATGTTCCAGGAACCAGATTAAGGTAACTTTATTGTTTTCACTCAAGGTGGTAAGGCTATTCCTACTTTGTTCCACGAGTTTAGAGGTTGTTGTAGCCGAATCCCAGTGTCTGGATAGCAGCTTGGCTATCCGAAAGAATAGCGATATTGGCTTTAAAAGAAAAATTTGCGATTAGTAGCCTAGAGACTTCCCAAATTGCCAATACTTCCACCTAGAAAACACTGCTGGTATTAGGGACACGCACAGATTTCTCTATTTTAAGCCTGTGAGTCCAGCTCCAATGCTCAATTTTCTGTCATCTATATAAACTGTAGTGTCGAAGTTGTTTAGAGAGAATCCCTTGTTCCACTCTTCCTTAGATGGAAATATAATGGCAAAATTCCTATCGAATGTTACCGTCGGGACGATGTAGTCAGTCCTCTCCGAGGTTAACTGCATTGAGAGCCTCTCTAGGACATGATCTGATTGCACCGACCGTTATAGCACAGGCTGATTTTTGTATTCTGATGAGTAATTTGGTGTTGTAATCTCTCCCCAGAGCCATCCGCCAAACTATCGAACCATACGATAGAATTGGTCGCCTTATACAGCCATAACGTATACTTGGGTTGAAGACCCCATCTTCTTCCAAGCATACGTTTACAGGCATAGAAAGCAATTTCTGCCGTCCTTACCCGTTCTTCGACGTTTAATTTCCAGCTTAGTTTGGAGTCCAGAATTACCCCTAAGTACTTTGCACTGGGTCAAAGTGAAAGAGTTTGTCTGTTAATGTTTGGTAGGGTAAAATTTTGTACCTTATAAAAAGGTGGTAAAAAGCACAAGTTTTGTTTTACGCGGGCTGAAATTTAGTTAAGCTCGCCTAACATCCACTGATCGTATTAGGACACAGCCGATTTACTTGGTTGTTATTAGTTTTTTATATAGGTGGCAACTCTACAAAAAAGAATGGTATATATATTTTATTCAAACTCATTCCGTTGGATGGCAGATGTATGCGTGAGTATATTGAAATACTCGTTTTGCAATTTTTTGCCGATGTGTGGCAACTCTACCAAAAAATTTTAGTTTTGAATTCTTTAATAAATTTATTTGAGAAATACCGTTAATGCTGCTCATTTAACTAAGTTTTTTTTGACATTTCGAAAAATCTAGCAACACCATTTTTCCCCAGTTTTTTTTTTACAAACTTTCCACAGCCAGAAAGAAGCAAAATAGAAAAAAATTAAACAAAGTGAGCCGTGCGTGGATGGTGCGTTAAGACACAAAACAGCAACTCTTTTATCTATGTCCATATTTATATAGATAAGCGCTTACATCGTTTGTTGTTTATGCGACCATGCACTTCCACCGATTTCTGGTCTGCGACTTGATTTTTTTCCACAAATGTAGTTATCTACAGTTTTATGTCGTCTCTGAATTGCGGAAGGTTTTTTATGAGGAGTTTTTCATGGCAGAAACGCACTGGGAGGTTTGCCATTGCCTGTCAAGGACAAATTACTATTTCGAAAAAGCTTTTTTTTATCACTTGGAGTTTCATGCCCGAGCACGACAAAAAGGTAGTCAAATGTCAACTTATTCAGCTACGACGGCCGCCTCGAACCACTTGCTTTTAAATAAAATAAAATGGCTACTAAAAAGAAAAATTATTTGCCAAATGTCAGCAGGTTTAACAACCGCGTTGTTAGTTCTGCCTTTTCCAAACTGGATAAAGAAGCAAAGCGAATGGCTCACTATTGACAGTTATGATTTCGAGGTTGTAAGATACTTCGTTTACTTAGGAACCAGCATTAACACCGATAATAATGTGAATCTTGAAACTCAACGTAGAATATCTCTTGTCAACAAGTGCTATTTTGGACTAAGTAGGCAATTGAGTAGTAAAGTTCTCTCCAGGCAAACTAAACTAACCCTCTATAAGGCTCTCATCATGCCTATCCTAACTTATGCCGCAGAAGCGTGGACAATGAAAATACCGATGACTTGGACTTGGTTTGAGAGAAAGACTATGCGGAAGATTTTTGCACGTTGGCGACGGCGAATATCGCAGGCGATGGAACGATGAGCTCTATGAGCTTTACGACGGCATAGACATAGCGCAGCGAATAAAGATTCAGCGGCTACGTTGGCTGGGTCATGTCGTCCGAATGGATACAAACGCTCCGGCTTTGAAAGTATTCGATGCGGTACCAGCTGGTGGTAGCAGAGGAAGAGGTAGACCTCCTCTGCGTGGGAAAGATCAGGTGGAGAAGGACTTGGCTTCACTCGGAGGGTCCAACTGGTGTCGGTCAGCACGAGAAAGAAACGACTGGCGCGTTTTGTTAAGCTCGACCAAAATCGCGTAAGCGGTTAACGCGCCAATGAAGAGGAAGAAGTTGCAAACATCTATTTTGTCGGTAAGTGGTTTGTGTGTGTAAATTCTATTTAATTTTATACGCTAGCGAAGTAGTAAATTTGGTTGTAAAGCGAGTACTTTTTTTTTGTTTTGAAAATATAAGTATTTTTAAAGACGCTCGTTTCTCTTTTATAAACCTTAAAGTGTGTGTCTTCTTTTAAAACAGTTTTCCTATGCATCGATAAAAGAGTTTATGACTACAGTAAATACATTTTTACATACATTTGTGCATAAATGTTTGCACAAAATACATAAAACTGCATAGTAATTTTTGTGGTATCTGTGTGTATATTCGCACCAGCGCATGTTTCATGCTACGTAAAATATATTTTATGACAGCAAATACAACTACTTTATGTACTTGCAACAATAACACCAAAAACATTAATAATATACTAAAGTTTTTACATACTTACACACACAAATTTGTATGTATAAAAGTGTTAAGAGTGAGGTAAAACCATATTACAGGGTTATCATGTATCCGATTGTAATATTATATTATTGTGAATCCGCGCAGAGGATATGGCGGCAAGCTGGTAGCTAGTTTACTCGAAGTAGCTGGCAGCGTCGGCAAAGGTGGCGCATTGGTGCTGCTCGCTTTCAGCTATGACTTCCCACAAACACCAATTTGACGCCAAAGACGTTGTCTCGCATATTTACAGGTATAATGGGAATATTTCACCTATTTCACCTGCCGGCAGGCGAACGCTACGAGTTCACTGCAAAACACCAGCTAGTAATGCAACTGTTTATTTGCTGCTCGACAAAATGCAGCACATTAAAGGATAAAAATGTTGTTGCTGCATTGATGTGTATCGTCGTATGGTGGTTGTAAAAAAACTTTCCCTGTTGGCAGTAAAAAATATGAACTTTAAATAGCAGCAAATATAAACGGGGGAGCGTTACTGTTACGCTTTTATAGGGTATTCAGTAGGAAAGTGCAAGCGTATGTTTACGTGCATAAAGAAATCACTCGAACGTAGTTTGCATTATGAAATTAGGAACATTACACAAAACTTTTTTCAATAAGGCAGATGTTTAACTAATCGCCTTGATGACGTTCCGTATATGACTAGCCTTGGAAATACAAGTAATCTGGTCTAGTTTGAGCAACATTTTTAATTGTGAATCACATCTGCAAATGCCAGAAATAGTCACATCTCATCAACTGGGGGATTTATTGTCATCCAATTTTTTGCCTCTAATAAACAACTTAATACGCAAAATCTCAATTAGTTAGCAAATATGACGCTAGAAGGTGTGAGTTTATTCGACAAACTCAGTTGAAAGAGTTCAGAAAAATCTAGTGGGCTTATGAATTTCTGTAAGTAGAAGGCCATACCTTCCCTTGACGCAAATTTTTCACTCGAAAACTGATGGTAAAAGTTGGTAGTCACCTGATTCCCCATCCGAGTTAGAATATGGATCTATTCGAGCTATCAAACCAAGCACCCTAAACTTCTAGCGGACCACTATAGATGTGTGTGGCCTAACATTTTTCTGAAAGAACACAGTTCACATCCAATTGACTGAAACTAACCTCTTCAGGGTGATTGCTGCTTCCACCGTTCTAATTGTTGGCAGTATGAATCGGAGCTAAGAGTTTGAATATAAGTGATCAGCTTGTAGTTATTAGTTAACTGTCAATCCCCCCTCAAACACACAGCAAAAGCTTCCTTACCACCACCTTCTGCCTTGGCCACCGTTTATACCGGCTCATCCGACTCTTCACGTGACGTAGTAGCAATTGAACTACTTTTCATCACCTTATATTCGCTTAAAAAATGGTATTTACCTCAAGAATGATAGAATACAAGATTGTGCCTTCCGAATTCGCTGCAATGTCATGCTCCGTGAATATACAAACAAAAAGAAGCGGAATTACTTGATTATGAAGAGGAAGAGTAAGCGAGGGCAATATAAACTACCAATTACAAAAAATTGTACATACACACACTTTCTTGCCACGCCGTCACACGCATAAAAACGCAGAAAAACTGCATTTGGAGGTATTTTTATAATTCGTGCTTTCATAATTTAACACGCTGCACTTTGTTTTCATTAGTTTGTTTAGTTTAAATGTCACAAAACACTACCAAATTACCAAAACATGCACTGAATTTTTAAAAGCAGGCAGTTTCTCCTCTTTTTGTTAGTTTATTTATTTTGTATCATTATGGTGCATGACGTCAGCGTTGTCATAATAGCGAAAAATAAAGTAACGATTTTCGGAAGACGGCATCTTCGGTATTGAATTCGCTTTGGATTTACTTGCAATTCTATGGTGATTCGCTGATGGAAAATAGATGCATGAGCTCTTTCTTGCATTAATTTTTCAGCTAACCCTATGTATAAGCACAGTGTTTGGTTGAGCTTCCTCCCCAATTTGGCTGAAACTAGCGTTTAATTCCACGTCCAAAGGAATGCAGTGTTTCATGCAGCATTTGTCACTACGTGTCAAACAGCGATAGGGTTGACGAAATGGAGAGTAAGTGAGATGAATATTACGGCACAGGCAGACATAACTTTTCAACCCATTTTCCCGTAAAAAAAAATCATTTTATCCGGTGAGCACTCAATAAATAGTGTTGAAAAATTTTGATTCAACTTTTCGTAAATCAGTTTTGAAAGCGAAGTTTACATAATTTGTTTACCATATTCAGAAACCAAAACAATTTGGAGGGTACTTTCGGCTTACTAGGTCGCATTCCCAAGTTTTCTTTCTTACGAAAAATACTGCAAAACTAGTCAAATATTTTTGTTAACGAAATAATGTCAAATATTAAGTAAATATCGGCCACAACATGAAAAATAAGATAAATGTACTATTTTTTTATTTTATTAAAATGGAGGTAATTTTATATTTTTTATATGTCTTTAGAAACTTTGGACAAAAAATGTCTAAATATTGGATAACCTGTAAATCGCTTTTTGGTTGCTTTCTTCATACCCCTAAGTGAGAAGAATATTATTTTTAAGGCTTATGGATCACTACGTGCATGAAACAACAATAAGTGTTTTTCTAATAGCGGCCGGCCCCCGGCAGTCAATGGCAAACCTACGAGTGTATTTCCGCCATGAAAAATCTCCTGCTATGAAATCTCTCTCTGCCGTTCGGAGTCGGCTTAAATCAATGTAGGTGGCTCTGTTTATGGGAAAACATCAAAACGCTGATAGATTAATACTTGGGTTCAATTCGAGATAGAAAGATGAATATTTTGGAAGAACTAGTAGAAACTGCATGATCTCGATTAATAAGAGCAGATAGACAAAATTCAGAGAAAATCGCGAGATTTCTTACAGTGGACCTACCTGACGAATGTAGCGAATTTTTTTACTTTTTTACTTTACTATCGATAGTTTTTTAACTACTATCGATTGTAGAAAGCTTTTTTTATTCGATACACATCACTTGTACTGCCGCAAAACATTGGCTTGGGAAGTAAAATTTTTGTATGCAAAATGCATAAAATAAAACGCAATCAAATTAAAAAAAAAAAAATTATTGTTTGACTCTCATTGGTGCCGGCGGCTATATGCTTGGATAAGTTCTTGATTGATTCCAGCAACGATGTGAAAAAATCCTTTGAGCCCAGGCAACATCACGGAATCTGAACGAATATGCCTCAAAACTGTTCTAGATATCCGTAAAAGTCGAATTGGATCTCACGGTAAAATAGTTTCTATGTTTACCCTTTAAGTGAATTCTTTTGTTTTCGTTTTTGAATCAATTTGAAAAAAAAACATAAGAGTCTAAAAATTTCAACGATACCATCGCTAGTATTACAATATTTTTATTATTAAAGAATAGGGCCACTATCGATACTTTTCCAGCTTTACTGGTTAATTGAGATTAATGGCTTGGACGCAAAATTCACCTTTGCTCGCTATGAACTTTAAGCTCACTATAAAAACAAACTTTAAGAAACTCCTTTAGTTCAAATATGATATTGTAGCATAAAATTTTATAAACTTTACTTTCCCAGCTGGCCATCAAACATTTTTTTAACCACATATATATCGTTTATTACATATTTTCAGGCGCAGTGCTGTAGAAGTAAATAAATTTCGCCCACCAAAACAACGCATCCTGCGCTACATTCGCTTATGTGAATGCGTTTGGCAGCTGCCTAAGTTGGACGTCTTAAAAAATTGCCATAATAACGTAAAAGCATGGACGTTACTGCTCCTGCAGCCTTCCTACCACCGCCGCCGCCGCCGCCGCTGTCGCTGCTGCGGTTATTATTAGCAAAGCAATTGTTGTTGTAAGATATTTTTGTTATTGTTGTTAGAATGGCTGCCAACGCGGATGAAAAAGTGCATTTGCAATCAGGCTGGGATAAAGCTGCATTACGGTGGCAGCTAATAAAACGACACCTTCACGGCACCACTTTCCCCTTGTCCTATTCGCTGTTGCCTACTCGCACTTCCACTAGCGCACGTCTTTCCAGGTAAGTTGAGTGGATTTAAACTTTGGTGTGAATAAGATTTCGTAGAAGACCATTTCCCAACTCCTCGTTTACCACAATCTCTAACACGAGAATATTTTCTACCGCCACTTTGTTTTTCCTTTAATTTTTACTGTCGTTTTATATATTTTCTGGGTTATTGAAGTTTTGCCGTGAACCTCGCTGCATCAGAGGCGCAGCGTAATAAGTTAATACTTAATACGTAGCAACTACAACGAAACGGAAAAGGACGAGGGCGAGGACGAGGACGAGAAAGAGGGAGCGGAAGGCGCCGACAGCCGTTGAAACCCAAGCCGAAGAAACTATAAGACCAAAGCGTTGAATTGCTGACGCTCTGCGTCCGTGGGGCAAGTGAAGACAACTTAATGGAGGTCATGAATGCAACGCACACGCGCACTCTCTCATACTAACAAACACACCAACTGCAAAAGAACTGTTTGGACAAAAATGAGTTAAAATAAGCACAGAGAGGTCGGGCGAAGCTGAACTTTATATACCCAGTGCATGTTTTAGTTAATTTTTATGGAGTAACTTTCAGAGATTTTGAAACTACTATGGCTTATAAACCTCTTACCGGGACTAAAATGTTGGTCAAGTGTTTTTAAGATATCTCAATTGTTGAGTGGTTTAGCATACTCAAATTAGTGTGACCAGGTGAAAGGACTAAATCTGCGTGAATTTTAAAAAGTAGTAATGTCGAGCAGAATTTGAAATCAATTGCGTAGACAAATTCTAAAGGTCTTTTAATTATTAGTTTCTTTTTACGCAAGGAAGTCCGGCAGTAAGGCTTCAATCCCGATTTTCTATGCAGTAAAATTTGTTGAAATGTTACTAGCCTTCCCGCCCGCTCTTTGTCGCTTGTATCAAAATAACTGCTTTTTAACCAACTAAACACAAGTTAAAAGTGATGATGTATGTTCTCCATGAGCTTCACAGAGCCTGCGATGACTTTATGCTGCAATTCTCTTCAGATTAAAACAACCAAGCAAAGCTTCTTGCGAATAGAGTTAGCATTGACAGCGCTCAGAAGAACAAATATTGTGGCCACAATATCCGATGTGATTACATACCACTAATGAAAATCATTTAATATTTACAGTGTTGGGAATAAGGGTGGTCCACATAGCGATTTGTTTAATTATGCGTTAGTTTGAACATGGCTGATTCTCGCTGGGAATCTTAGTGAAAGTCACTACCATATCTTCGCTTGATGAAATGAATCGCTTAATGCCTGAGCAAAGTAGGAAAATATTCCAAATTTATTTCCGATAGCCCTGGTAGCTAGTGCTTTAAGCATATTAATTTATAATTTTAACTATAATTTAATAAGTAAATAAAAATAATAATAATATTTTCAAAGTAAATGGGTTGTAGTTCACAAAGTGCATTTGTTGGGAAGAAGTCAAAATATCCCAGAGATTCAATATGCACTTCGTCATTTGATCTCGGCGACTATGTACAAACAAAACTGGGGATCAGAAATAACACACGTGATCGTCGAGAAGCCAATGCATTCGTAGAGATCGATTTTGGGCCAGTAGCATTATTGGCCCATACCACAATCTCTCTTTTTCGTTCGGTGATCGTGTTATCATCACCGGGAGTGGCCATCTGGGAGCTACGATTCGACGCTGTTAGAATTTTTTGTGAAGTACGGTGAAACACAGATACTAAATGAATAATCTATTAACGATTTAGGCCCATTAGATGAATATCAACTAAGTCATTCATGAGATTGAGCCAGCAAGCGCCATAAACGTCTGGGAAAACTGAGTTAACAGCATGCGCTACTGCAAAGTCAAGCAAGGCAGCCATAGCAACCCACGGAGTTATTTGAACGAGTATCAGTAGACGTTTTATTCCACGTGCTGGTGAGGCTTACCTTAAGTTCATCAACATTTACAATGCGTGGTCTTTCCGGGTCGTAATCTTCTCCTACCAGGATGCGCCACAAACTCTCTATTGGGCCTCAAGTATAGGATTAAGGTTCGTTATGATAAAACTGGTATACCAAATTCTTTGAAAATTTTTTTGTAGAGTTTACCTTATATGGAAATTTTGTGCAAAAAAAATGGAAAAGATTTGGTCCTGATCAAGTGAGAGAGTCTTTAAGAGGTACTATACCATATGAGCCCTATGCTCCGACCAGGAGCGATAATATGCGTGTGCAGGAAGATATGTTTTTGGAATAGTAGTTTTTTAGAAATTCTTAAAAATGTCATTTAAAATAAGGAATGAAAAAAAATACTACATGAGCGATTGAATAGGGCAGCAGTTTATATGTAACACTTGGACTGAAATGTCACGGGCCTCACAAACAGATGGCACTAGTTTTAATACACTCACCTCTTTTTCAGTTAGTGCTAACCTTAAAAAGACAGCTGTTGAAATTTCATGATATTCTATTAATTAGCTCGAGAGTTATTGTGCTAAGAGCGACGCTACTTTTGTTATTTTCTAAACAATGGATCAAAAAAAATTTCATGTTTTAATTTTACACTGCCTCTTGATGGGTAAAAATCCCATTCAAGCGAAGCAATTGCTTGAAAAATGTAATGGGGACTCCATTTTATCAGAAACAACAATCGAACGAAGATTTAGAGACTTCAAAGGCGGTCGTAAAGACAGCCTTCAAAAAATGGGCTTGCCATGGACAATGGACACAGATATAGCCCGATTTTGATGTAAAAAAATTTAAATTACATATAATTGCTATTGTTATTGTGTAAACTACGATAATTCGCAAAAAAGATTTGTTTAGTATTTTTTTCGGAACTTTAAAGTCAAAAAAGGGTCAAAAATCCATGCTTCATCTTTGAACGTTCGCACGATAATGACATTCATACTGAACAAGAACCTTTTTGTCTTTTTGATTTCAGACACCTGGGAGTCGCGGAATCCGTATCGCCTGCGACATACTTTTTTTAGAAGACCAGTTTTTGAAGGATGACAGTTTTTTGAACGAACCTTGTATGGCCAAAAAAAAGTTTTTATTTGTTAATAATGGATCACGAAATAAAATAATGAAAACAAAAATAAAAAATCTTTTTTCGTTTCTGTTTTACACTCTTTTAAAAAAACACCATTTCAAATGAGTTGATCCAAAAAGCCTAAATAGGGTTCGAATAGCCGGTTGCATCCTATCTGTATCCTTATATATTTACTATAATCCGCTATGCTGCTACAAACAACGTTTAAGTGTACAAAGTTAGAACACCCTAACGCTCTAATGCGCATTGGTATAAAAAGGTGAAACTGTAGTAATAAAAGTTGCGTTGCATCGAAAGTTATTTCTTGGTTAAATGAAGTTGCAGCAGCCCCAACTCAACTGAGCATTCAATGCAAAGCTTTTAGCCGCCTTCAGCTTGGCAGCTTGGATTAACTTTTTTCTTGTATGTATGTGGGTGTAAGTAAGTGAATGGAAAAAGGTAGCTGTGTATTTGGTAATTTGGATTATGTTGGCATGATTTATTGATGGGTCACAAAAAATTGTTTTTAAATAAGTTGCCTGACGACAATAAATATTTGACGAGGCGTCGCAAAAGCTCAAAGTTGACTAAGCCATAAGCTAAGTGTTTGAGAAAAATGGATTTAAAAAAAAATCACGAAGGACACAAAAATAAATTCGTGGGTGATTTTATTTCTTGCTGAAAAATAAATGCACTTAAGTTAAATGTTTTTGCAAGCAGTTTTAAAATTATGAAACAGGCACATTTGAGATATGTCTAATAAGCATAATTGGCACTAGGTGTTTCTCTACCCTCTCCAGGTGCGTATTGATGGTGTCCTACTAATACAAAAAGCTGCAGTTGCATACTTAAAGTTTTGAAGGACAAGAATCGTTTCAGAGTCTTCAAATTGCATGACGGGGTGTGATCACAGATATACGACTGTGTAAAAATATTGTGCGACAAATTTCAACTGTAACTTAAGTTACAACATCTTATGGAGTAGAGGTACATAAGGACTCAAAAGTAATACTGAATGCAAAAATGTCGAGGGAGGGAAATTCTTGTGTAGAAGGATGTCATGGAATTAGTATATCCAAGCCAAGGCGCATTTATTAAAGGTGATGGCACTAGACCAACAACAATGTTTTGTACGTTTGATTGTCACGGCAAAGTATTGGAAAAGTTGAAAACAAAACATTAATTTGCCTTAGCTTATTACCAACACCACCTCTCATAGATTCTCCTTGATCAAAGCCTCAAAAGGCATAATCCAAGGAGGCAAACTTTTTATTTCAATGTGAAAATGAATTTTCATATTTGAACCAAATATGTTTCCAAAAATTATTGGCCAACGGCCTAGAAGACCTATCGCGCCTCTTTTTAGATTGAGAAATACTACATATCATTGATTTTGATTACGAAAAGCCCGAATGATTATGCGAGTATGATTTTCTTTATCTTTCGCTTACTTTATCAATAAGATAGAAAAAGGTACCCTTTTCGGGGCCCCAAATTGGTCATGGGTCTATTAAGGAGAGGCTTTAAAAAAACGGCCAAATGAACTTAAAGCCTCACTAGCACCAAGGTGCCCGGTTGAATTCTTTCAGCCGAAGCTCTATAATCAGTTTTCCTCTGACTTGCTTGTGAAGTGAAAAAAAAAACTGTGTTTAAAAATAAAATTGGTCAAATGAACCTAAAGCCTCATAAGTACCAAGACCCCCTTTCTAAATTCCTCAAACTCCCTCAGTTTTCCTCTCAAACGTTACGGTATGAAGCTTTGTGCAGACCAGATAAGGCATTCACTTAATTTCTGTCAGTGGCATGTTTAAAATCTTTGAATTTTACTTGTATCTTTAAAATATAAGTATTTGCATATTACAGAATCAATTCGAACAAATTTATAAAAAGTTCCCAGGTTTCGTGCGACATGGGAGTATTTTCTGAAGAGGCGAATAAGTTCGAGGGTCTTGCGAATATATTTTCTAAAGTCATTCTCTTCCATCTTCCTCAACCTGCTGCTCTGTATTACCTGTATACTAATGATTACTGAATATTTTTTCGCCACTGTCATCACTCTCATCGTTGTTTTCACCACCAATGTCGCCATCTTCGTCCAAAATACTATCTTATAAAAACGGTCGTTGATGTTCTCTTTCATGGATATACACCCTTATACTGCAAACACTTTGCTGCCTCATTTAGATTAACCCCAATACAATTTCATAATACTTTAAATATTAATTAGTATTTCAGACAGCAAAGAAAATCCGCCAACTTGTGTAATAACCATGAAGAGCCATAATATCGTTACATTTTTACTTTTGTTTGCATAAAAAAAGCACCTTTTTTACTAACTATGAGCACCACTTGCCCAGCTACCCGGAGATGATATCACCAAACTCGAACTGAACTGGACAGTTGTAGTTAAAAGGAAACTCCAGGAGTCTGCCCTCCACAGGTACACAGATGGCTCGAAGACAACAGAAGGTATAGGTGCTGAAATATATGAAACTAAGATCAAGCGTTCTGGGATGATGGGTAGTTTTCCAAGCATCTTTCTAGCGATGGTGTATGCCCTCTGTCCATATGCATAGATCCATTTAAAAAAAATATTCGGAATTCGCGAATTTCCATGCTGAGTTTAAAAAGTTGACCTTGGAGCTTGCCGACTGCTTTGTAAGGGATTTATTGCCACCTGGCTATCAGTGAAAATGCAGGTATCATCTCCAGGTATCGCATCACACTGTACCAGTATCGCGGCTTTCATTATTGCCATCAGTCCTGCCTGAAAGACACTACAGTAATCGAGAAACCGAAAACTGAAGGAGATCCCCAGATATTCAGAATATACACCTCCGCCCATTGTGCGCACGAGCTTTGAGCCACCTGTGTATACATGGATGTACTCGCCCAGTCTTACATCGTCCCGTTCCCACACTTCCTTCGAGGGCAGAAGGGTCGTGAACGTTGTAGTGGCAAGTGTAGGCGGGAGTGCATAGTCCACCTAACCCAGGATTTTACCCTAGGCGTAGTCCGTGTTTGCCTAATAACTCACAGTCGCCAATCTTATTTCCGCACTCCGCACGATATATCTTGCCTGCAGGTCTACCAAAAGGAAGTTTAACGTCGCATATAATGCTTGCGATGGTGTGGTTGACATGGCATCGGTTACCAGAACAGAGTCTTTGGCCCTTGTCAACTCTTTTAATGTCCACAGCCTTCTCAAGGGCAATTCTCTATATTACAATACCATAGTAAAGAATTGGTCTAACTACTGATGTGTAGAGCCAATGTATCATTGTGGGCTTCAAATCCCATTTTTCCCCCAATTAGCCGTCCGCTGGAGTACAGCGCCGTCATAGCTTTGGGTACCCTATCTGCAACTGTGAGCTCCCAATTTAGCTTCCTATCCAGTACGAGTTTTAGATATTTAGCGCTTTCTGTTACTTTAAGGGGTTTTCCCTCTAGGAATATTTGTTTAAAAGCAGGTATTTTATATTCCCTGCTAAACAGTATCACATCCGTTTTGTTCGGATTTACTTCTAGTCCTCGACTTTTGCTGTGCTGATCATATTGTTCCAGAATTTTAATGCTGCAATGATTGTTTTCAGTCTTTCTTGTTCTTCTCCTTAAAATTTTCATTACTTAACACACAATAGATACTAACTGTCCCCTAATTCACGTATATTCCGCATTAATTTCAATTAATTCCTGAGATAATTCCGAATTAAGTCGTTAATCTCGATTAACGCCACCTCCTGTCTAAGCCATATGAAAGGCTCAGAAAATGCGTTATTTTGATGGGATAGTGCCAGAGGAAGAGATAAAATAAGTGATACGTTTTAGGTTTCCTTTCCGCGTCGTCTTGCCGTTTAGTTTACAAGTATGTTTGTCGCTAATACCATCTTTGATGTTATGTTCGAGCTAGATTACAGTTGGACGCGCCATACTGCGCACAATGCAATGCTTGACTAATGTAAGCCAATGGAATTTTTGAGCGAATTTATGAAAGCAGCAAAAAGAGTGGCATTGTTTAAAAATATTTAAATATAATTATCATTCGCGGAACTTCCATGGAACTATTTCTTTGTGTACATTTCCAATGCTTCTTTCTACAC
The DNA here is from genome assembly GCA_037575425.1 of Anastrepha fraterculus. Classification (NCBI taxonomy): domain Eukaryota; kingdom Metazoa; phylum Arthropoda; class Insecta; order Diptera; family Tephritidae; genus Anastrepha; species Anastrepha fraterculus. The sequence continues at coordinate 15,242 of JAYXIM010006998.1, read as the reverse complement.
TTCTCTTTCTAATTGGATGTTCACAATCAGTTCGAAAAAAAGAACTAAACTTTATTCATCCCATTGTATGTACTTATATTCGTAATGCTATCATTGTCTATTTATTATGCACCGTTGTTGTTTTTTTTTTTTTGTTTGCTTTCATCCTTAAACTCGCTCTGCTTGACGTATTCATTTTGTTCAGCCAACCATGCTAAAGTATTTAACACCCCATTGGCATTATGCCGCCACTAAGCTTCGGGACTTTTGTGAGTTTTTAGCCCCATCTAAGCCAGCTCCTCGACCCAGCTGGCTTGCTCACTATGATCCCACCTTGTTTCATAGTACTATGAATATGTATGTACTTGTATATTAATGACTGAACTGCAGTACATCGAGAGGCAGCACCTGCATAGTTGTAGTCCATAGTTGCTGTTATCCTTTTGTGCTTGCATTTGCGTTGGACTAAGTGAAGCCGCAAAAATCCTTTCAAACAGCCTTTTAACTCCTTTTTATATGCCGTTTTACGGCGAATTGCATTCATTCAACTATTGCTTGAACTTAATGCTGCCTCTAGCGTGTGGCCAGCGGCACACTACACTACATTCAACAGCGCATGCTATTTCAATTCAATTTTTCAATATGCCCTCTACGATTCCCAGGAGCTTAAGTTCGCATAAGGTACTTTTTTGCAAATGCTGCTTCTGCATTTCCCTAAATACGTATGTTTTATATCTGCATAGTTGCCTGCCTGTCTGCCTTATTACTCGTACCTGTGTTATGTTTGTCTGTTTGGTGCTAGGCTTTGTTCGAGGATGCATGTGTGGGTTGGTGTGTGTGTGTGTGTGTGCGATGCAATGCAATAGATAGCCTATTATTCTTCTACTATGTGTCTAAATTTAGCGTAGTGGTATTTATTTTTAAGCTCAGAAAATGCCGCACGCCCACCATTCGCTCTAACTCTGAACTAAGCTATGCTTTACTTACTCTAACGGCTGTATTACGAATGCTGCTGCCACGTTGTTGGCCTGTCGAACGTTTGTGCCTCGTTAGCATTGTCAGCTTAGGCTACACCGCTGTGGCAGTGATTGTGGCCAACATATTACACATTTACATGTGTAGGTGTGCAATTGTATATATATGCATTTGTAGAGAAGCAGCTATGAACGTATGGTTTACTTAGTGCTCGCCGCTTCCATTTGTTGCATATTCCATTGTATTTGCTGGGGTCTTTTTTTTGCTTTTCTTTTTTGTTTTATTCGTTCAATTGACTGTCCATTGTTGTGAGATATTCAATTCATATTCTCCTGTGGTTCAACATAAGCGCATACATACGTGGCTACAAGTGGAAATGGATGAAAGCAATCGTCTAAATATTAACTTCAGAACAGCTGCACTACTGGGTGAGTAAAGTAATTTCGTCAAATAGAAATGAGAAATATAAAATATGTTTTATAAAAAAAATTTAGTTTTGCAATGTGCGAAGGTTTTTTGTGAAAAGTAGAGAATTCATTAAAGTCACGCAGCTTGAAACTGATTTTTAGCAGCGCACAAATATTTAGTTGAGATTTTTTTATTGCTAACAGCCGTTTATGCAATGATAGCACATCAACATTTTGGTTAAGTTTGACTATTTTCATTATTTTTGTACAAAAGTATAGCTCGTGCTCTAGAAAAAACCATAAAAATATGATTTTACGTTTATACAAAGTTAAAAATAATTCCACAAACTTTTTATCACAATCAAACGGTCTTTAATTAGAATTTCTAGAAAGATTTTTGCTATGCTGTTTTGTAGCTCATTGAAAAATCTGTGCTCATAAGCAATAATCGCCTAAGTCGTTAACTTTGCTTCCGAGATAAATAGCTTTTTATATTCAGAAGCGTTTCTGAGAAATGTAGAAAGGAGCTTTAAAAAACTGTAAATACATAATTATTGATGATTCCAAGTACAATGCTCAGTTAAACCATTATAATGAAACTTGCCTTTGTTTAGGAGATCTATATATATAAATGTGAAAATCTGTCCCTATGTTCGCTTATAACTCGAGAATGGCTGAACGGATTTATCTTATCTTGGTCTTGAATTATTCGTGGAGGTCTAGGGAAGGTTTTAAAGGTGAGAAAAATTCGAATAATTGCCGGGAAAATGGTCAAAACGTGGACCCGGGTAACCTTTGGATGTGTATATACAATATGGGTATCAAATGAAAGCTGTTGGTGAATGCTTTAGTTCAGAGTATTTTTCATGCCGCTCCGTGACTAGGGTCTCGAGATAGAGACCAAAACGTGGACCCTAGAATGTGTTTGTACAATATGAATATCAAATTGAAGCTGTTGGTGAATGCTTTAGTACAGAGTATTTTTCATGCCGCTCCGAGACTGGGGTCTCGAGATATAGGTCAAAACGTGGGCCCGGGTAACCTTCGGATGTGTATATACAATATGGGTATCAAATGGAAGCTGTTGGTGAATGCTTTAGTTCAGAGTATTTTTCATGCCGCTCCGTGACTAGGGTCCCGAGATAGAGACCAACACGTGGACCCTAGAATGTGTTTGTACAATATGTATATCAATTGGAAGCTGTTGGTGAATGCTTTAGTACAGAGTATTTCTCATGCCGCTCCGTGACTGGGGTCTCGAGATATAGGTCAAAATGTGGGCCCGGGTAACCTTCGGATGTGTATATACAATATGGGTATCAAATGGAAGCTGTTGGGGAATGCTTTAGTTCAGAGTATTTTTCATGCGGCTCCGTGACTAGGGTCCCGAGATAGAGACCAACACGTGGACCCTAGAATGTGTTTGTACAATATGGATATCAATTGGAAGCTGTTGGTGAATGCTTTAGTACAGAGTATTTTTCATGCCGCTCCGAGACTGGGGTCTCGAGATATAGGTCAAAACGTGGGCCCGGGTAACCTTTGGTTGTGGATGTGCAATATGGGCATCAAATGAAAGCTGTCGATAAGTGCTTTAACGTGGGGTAATTTTCATACCTATTGATCACTAAGGTCTCTAAATATATGCCAAAACGTGGACCCGCCGTGTCTTTGCACCGAATTAAACCAAACTTACACACATCATCTTCTATATATATAAATGTGAAAATCTGTCCCTATATTCGCTTAAAACTCGCGAACGGGCTCACCTATCCAAACCAAATTTTTAGGCTTTGTTTGGACTGTTCAGTAGATGGTTTGTGTTTTAAAATTTTAAGAATCGGATACCAGGGTCTCGAGAAATAGGCCAAAACGTGAACCCGGGTAACCCTAGGATGTGTTTGTACAATATGGGTAGCAAATGGAAGCTGTTGGTGAATGCTTTAGTTCAGAGTATTTTTCATGCCGCTCCGTGACTAGGGTCGCGATATAGAGACCAACACGTGGACCCTAGAATGTGTTTGTTCAATATGGATATCAATTGGAAGCTGTTGGTGAATGCTTTAGTACAGAGTATTTCTCATGCCGCTCCGTGACTGGGGTCTCGAGATATAGGTCAAAACGTGGGCCCGGGTAACCTTTGGTTGTGGATGTGCAATATGGGCATCAAATGAAAGCTGTCGATAAGTGCTTTAACGTGGGGTAATTTTCATACCTATTGATGACTAGGGTCTCGAAATATATGCCAAAACGTGGACCCACCGGGTCTTTGCCCAGCGAAGCGGGTCGGGTTTGCTAGTCTATATATATAAATGTGAAAATCTGTCCCTATGTTCGCTTATAACTCGAGAATGGCTGAACGGATTTATCTTATCTTGGTCTTGAATTATTCGTGGAGGTCTAGGGAAGGTTTTAAAGGTGAGAAAAATTCGAATAATTGCCGGGAAAATGGTCAAAACGTGGACCCGGGTAACATGTGTATATACAATATGGGTATCAAATGAAAGCTGTTGGTGAATGCTTTAGTTCAGAGTATTTTTCATGCGGCTCCGTGACTAGGGTCCCGAGATAGAGACCAACACGTGGACTCTAGAATGTGTTTGTACAATATGGGTATCAAATGGAAGCTGTTGGTGAATGCTTTAGTTCAGAGTATTTTTCATGCCGCTCCGTGACTAGGGTCCCGAGATAGAGACCAACACGTGGACCCTAGAATGTGTTTGAACAACATGGATTTCAATTGAAAGCTGTTGGTGAATGCTTTAGTACAGAGTATTTCTCATGCCGCTCCGTGACTGGGGTCTCGAGATATAGGTCAAAACGTGGGCCCGGGTAACCTTTGGTTGTGGATGTGCAATATGGGCATCAAATGAAAGCTGTCGATAAGTGCTTTAATGTGGGGTAATTTTCATACCTATTGATGACTAGGGTCTCGAAATATATGCCAAAACGTGGACCCACCATGTCTTTGCCCAGCGAAGCGGGCCGGGTTTGCTAGTATTTAATAAAAAGAAATATAAATGTTTATTGCAAACATAACATATGATATAAGAATGACTATGTTGACTAAGGCTTTTATTGTAAAAGAATTGATTGCTGTTTGTGTGGCACATATTGAGTTAAGGAACTATTGCATATATAAATTTACCAAGATAAAGAGTTAGTCCATTTCGCTAATACGAGTTTATTTAAAAAAGGCAATTTTACAAGTTCATTATTTTAAACTAAATGACATTTTCCGAAAACTTATTTTTGTAATATTTATATGTAATATTTATTTAAAAGTATAAGTGTAATATATCAGTCGAAGTTATTCGGTTTCTGATTCACCTTCTACTAAATCTGGATGTACATCAGTTGAGTTATCTGTTAACAAACTTTTATAAAAAGGATGAAAGCATGGACTTACAAATGGTAGTAAATCAAGGAGATCTTTTTTTTTTTTTTGAGCTGATCTTAATGTCTTGCATTGATATGTCGCTTATTGCTGTTGAATTTTCACCACGTTTTAACAAGTTCAATGTTTTAAAAGGAGCATGTTCGTCTAAAGTGGTTTTATATAGAATTTTTGCAAAATTGCTCTTTGTAAAACTTAGCCATCTAATATATTTCCAAACGAATTTTTCCCCATCTAGATTATTGGTTCTCCACATTAGCTTTGTTTTTAAGAAAAGCTGGAAATCAAAAAAATCTGCTAAGTTCATTTCAATTACGTTGAACGGATTTCTGCAACGTACACTTCTTATGAAATTGTACCAGTCACATGGATGATGCATTTTTGCCTCAGTTCTTTTCTTTTTTCTATCTCTCACAGCGTTATCCACATCGCATTCCATATGCGTGTGCCCAGGTTCTAAAAGTTTGTGATCAATAATTTCTAAAGTAGGGTTAATTTCAAGAGCCAATGTGAACATTGCACACACGAATGAATTCTTATTTTGTCCCATACAGGAATCACTGTAAAAAATTGCATGATTAGCTTGTGGAAGATTGTTTATATGTTTGAATAAGCATGATGCGATTTGATTACTGCCACGGGCAGAAAGTGCCTCATGCCACATGAAGCAATGTGGGGTGCCAGTTGTACAGTCGTGTACGGTTAAATTATAGGTCCAAAGCTGCCTTTTGTAGAAACTTATTGAGTTTCTTAAGTATGGGGTAGGCAAGCATTACTGCAAATCAAAAGTATACACTTTAACTTTGGGATCATCGGAAGCGCAAGTTTTGTCATTTCTTTTTGACTCATATGCAAAATCTGCTTTACTCTGATGGGCTAAGAGTTCCTTTCTAAATCACATAGTAGAATATCATCGGATTCCTGTTTAGCAATAGCAATTTTAGATCTAAATTTTTCGCACGTAGAACAGGTATCAAGCATTGGCTTCTTAAATTTTATATTCATGGCTGTAAAACATTTTTTAATTAAATAATTATAAGAAGCGTAAAAGGCTTCTTAACACTATATGTTTTGTCATATGTATATGTCTATTTAGAAAACTGCAGATACAACATAGAAACGATTCTATTTTCGCCTGACACATAACTACATTAACCTCTTCTTTAATTTGTTGGCAACATTTTTTGGAGTTATTTATTTATTTTAAGAAAAAAGCAAATAAATTGAACTACTTAAAGCATTGGAAGTCATACGACAATACGTGAGTGTAGAAAGAATGACAAGTCATATGTACAAACCATGTCGTGTAGAAAGGCCTTAAAGATGCAACTTACTTTTAAAAATAGCTCTGTATGAGGAAACACTAACTACATACGTTGGCTTTGTATTTATCGCAAAACAAAGTATACATTTGGGCCAGGGATAATTCCGCATGTAAGTATTGGCAACTTGTATCTCTCCTGGTATAGTGACTTTCGTATTTTGGAAAGCTGTTTATGTGGTCTCTTACAAGTTAAACTTTATCATCCGTAAGTCTATTTTTTCCTCCACCTGATCCACGCTTATCAACAAGGTCCCTGTTAGGATAGTGTAATTTCTTCTTCAAAACAGTTTTGACGAAACTGGCACTCTCATCAAAACACTGCAGGAAGCATTTTTGGCATACCTGCACTCTTTGGCCTTCAAACTCAACATAATAAGCAGCCTGAAATTTTCGCTCACGTGGCCTTCCAGGGTGTTTTTGCATATATTGAGTTTTTTGTCGTTGATTTCAATTAAGGAACCAATGAACAAAATTCTCTGATTGTACGTACACAACGACCAATATTTATTAAAAATGTTTTTCTGAAATGCAAGCGGAACCTTTGATTTGCACTTCATGCGACAATCAATAATAAGAGGTCTCAATTTTCTTTCCGACACAACAACACCCTTTACATTAACGTATGCCTTTCCCAAGTTCCGTCTTGTGCATGATTCTTTCCTCGAATAAGCTCTTTGGGATGTAGTTGGGGCCTCGTTGAGCAGTTCATCATCGTCTAAATTGCTACTATTTCCATTATTAGCAGAAGTTGAGTCCTCATAGTCGGAATCTAGGACTAAGTCATCACTGTCAAAACGGAGATTTTCCTGTAAATTTGATTTATCTGCCTCATTCTCACTGCATAGTGGAGTATTAGAAACATTTGTTAGTAAATCAGCCCCACTGCCCTCTAAAAACGACATGTGACTGCTTTCATCATAACCTATTAATTGCAAAAATTTAAGCAACTTAGCAAAGCTATTTGTTTGTTCAATCTTACCTGTTACATTTACTTCGTTTTCCATTTCATTAATTTTAAATATTTTTATTAATTGCTTTATTATGTGTATTTTTTTGGTTCCGAAAATATTCAATTTAACCGAAACTTTTTTTTTCTGACCTCTTATAACCTCTGCATGAATCACAGGAAATTGCTTAACTCATATGATTTTAAAATGGCGCTTTAGGCATACCAATCTAACTGCACTTTGAAAAAAGAATAAGAGCATATGTCATTCGCATTTGTCGCGTATGAAGATATAGCTCTCTTAAAAACTCACAACAAAAATGCATTAACAACTTTTGAAGAGATAGTGCATGCTTATATATATTTTCAATTTGTAATAAACACTCACCTTCACGTTGGCTCTTATGTCAGCTCTTGTGTATGACAAACTTAAAAAAAAGTTAGGTGCAAAAACAACTTAAGTTATTATAGGCCATTTAAATATAACAGTATTGTAATTGACCATCTTCTTAAGTATACTTAGACTCATACAGTAAATGCAATAGCGCTTCGTTCCGAGTTAGGCTAATATGTTTTTATTAATATTTACACTAAAAAAATAGTTAGAGTGATAGGAAATTCGCGTAAATATACAGTTTTATTGAATATGCTAGTATACATAATTTATTTCTTTCTTAAGTCGATTTAAGCGATTATTGCTTATGAACACAGAAATATTTAGTTATAATAAAGTGCGAGGTTGAAGCTGTTGAAAAATCTTCATATTTTTTTATCATTTCTATTTTTACATAATTTGCTCCATATCCGGAATGCACGCCTTAAAATTGCAAATCCTATTAGAATTTATAAGTAAATTAGAAACGTGAAGTCTGTTTGTGAAATTTTTATAATTTTTACACAAAGTTTGCAAATTGGATGCATATCTCATTCATAACTCATAATTTTTGTTAGGCAATGAGCTATACTATTCCAAAAACATATGGAACATTAAAACAAAGTCAAAATGGGTCAAAATACTGATGTGCTACCATTTTCAGCTGGTTGTACACATTTATAAAATCATTAAACATATGTACAGTTATAAACGAGGGTCGTTTGAAAAGTCCGTGCAAAGTAAGAGCATCTCTTGGGAGAACACACACCTCATTTCAGTCAGGTCAATCTATTTTTTGTTCGGCATTCGCTTGAATCGAATCACATATAGAACTACTAGCTTACGGCAATCACTCTAACCTCTTACAAAGAAACTCATTTCTCTATCATTGCACTTTTTTTTCTTAAGAGGTTAGATACGTCCAGCAGCGCCAAAACTGCGCTAAAAGCAAAACTACTTTTAGAAGGGATACAATAGAAATAAATATAAAAAAATTTTATACAGTGTTTATTAGTACTCAGGTAGGTAGATAGGTGAAATGGTTGAAGTGCCACTCCTCAAGTAGCACTAAAGGGCCGTTTTGATACCATTATGAGACCTCCAACAGGCAGATTTCTACAGCCAGCCAGAGCTGTTAATATAATGGAGAAGGTTGAAGGACTTTAGGTTGGCGCACTGCCCCAAGCTGTCAAAGAAAGAAGCGCCCAGAGACCTTAAACGTATAGCTGCCAAACCCGGACCGGTAAACACAGCTACGAGTTTGGAAATTGAATGGCGAGGAGCGCAAAGGACTTTCTGAGTCCTTCGTATATCGTATTGGGGCCAAAGGGTTTCCGAAATAGCACATGAAGAAATGGAGCTCCATCTTTTCGACGCTTTCCTGAGAAATAATTTGTGCAGTTCCCCTTTAACAACTGTCAGGGGGATGCCGATGACTGGGAAGGACGTCTCTGAGGCCAGTTCAGTCCCCTTCCTTCACGCTCATCACCAATTTCATTTCCCTCTACATATGTTCCTATGTCCTGGTACTCAGATTAGTGTGGGTGTGTTACCTGCACACAGGAAGTAAAAAGTAAAAAAAAAATCTTTTAAAAGGAAGTTGTAGTTATAGTCTGTTGAGACGAATTTTTGAATTTCGAAAAATTCTACAATTTACGGCATTTTAAAAAAAAAGTATATGTTTTACGTCATAAATGTCACACTTTAATCATGTTTATAAAAAGTTTTAATAAAAATATCAAAAATCCGTCTCGACAGACTATAGAGAAAACACTTTTAAATATGAAAAAAACAGCCGCATCTAAAAATATTAAAAACTGTATGAGTTACCATGCAGACCGGCCCGGAAAAAGCATTTTGAGAAAAACGAGTTTAAATTTCGCTCGAGGACGCGCGCATTTGAAGCAAGCACTTGAAATGAATTTTTTAATTTATTTTGCTGCTTAACACATGCTAGCATTATGTTTTATGGATGTCCCTATACATCCTTTAGAATAACAAAAGAACTGACAGGCTGAAAGTCTCCGAAAGTAAGGGCCAGCTGACTCAAATGAAGGGCAGCTACCTGCGCGCATTAAACTCTCATCGGGCAGGTAATTTTTACAATCGACTTCCGCAGAAATACGCCTTAAACTATAAGGAATAATAATCTGTAAAAAAAAATCCGTTTTTTGAAAGTTCTGGACGTATGTAACCCATTAACCTTAAAAAAAAATGTTTAACAGAAGAGTTTCGGTGCAAGAAGTCAACTTTCGGTCGAATTTCAAAACCTCTCGGAGAAGGAGGAGAACAATGAAATAGTAAATATTCGCATTTAACTCCATTATATGAATGTCTGTGTCGTACACATAATATTAATTCAAGAACCGTGGGTGGCTAAAGGACAAATACGGGGCTTGGGAGATATAAAGTGGGGGTCTATCCTTCATTAAGAGGGAGAGGTCCGTCCGCGTACGTGTATTATTATGCCGAAAGTGGTTGATTGCACTTTGTTAAGACAATTATTTTGTCAAGACTTAGTTGCAGTTAAAATAAAGTATCGATTAGAGGGGAAAGAAGTAGAGACAATTGTCGTCTCGGCCTATTTTCCTTGCGACTCCGTTTTCCCTTTCCTACAAGGGAGTTTATGGAAGTTGTAAGATATGCTGAATGCGTAGGATTAGGTATAATTGTGGGATGTGGCGCAAATTCACAGAACGCACTCTGGGGTAGCACAAAATGTAACTTCAGGGGGCATAAACTCAAGGACTTCATTCTGTCATCTCGCTTGGTCATACAGAACGTTGGCACCAGTTCGACTTTTGTGACCAGAAGAAGGCAAGAACTGATTAATATGACATTATCTACGATAAAATATCAGATCATATCACTGGTTAGAAAGTACTCGATAAAGATTCCCTGTCGGACTACCGCTATATAGAGTTCAGGCTTGCGGCCGAGACAATCTCGACCCCAGCCGGCCGGAATCCTCGAAAAGCGGATTGGACACGATATGAGGATCTCACTAAAGAGGAAATCCGTGATGTTCCCAAACTCCGGACAATAACTGCGCTTGAAGAAGCCACAAACTCATTGGGGCGACCTTTGATCGAGTGTTATAACAAGGTGTGCCCCGAACGTAGGTGAAGAGAGGCTAAGACAGCCCCTTGATGGAACGCCGAACTCTCGAAACTCCAGAAAACTTTCAGGAAACTTCTTAACAGAGCTCTTAAAACTCAGTTGGAAGAAGATTAGACTGCCTACCGAAAGCTGAGGAAGGAATATAAAAAGAAAATTAGATCATCTAAATTGGACTCTTATAGAACCTTCTGCAGTGAACTGGAGGAACAGAAGAATTCAGCGAGGTTATGCAAAGCCCTCCAAAGAGACCGGACGGGTAGGCTAGACTCACTGCTCAAACCAGATAGTACTTATACGGACTCAAAATCGGAAGTGTACGATATTCTCTTTTCAACACATTTCCCTGGCTCCAGGAATGTTGTTGGTCAAAGCTCTATCGATCAATCTGATCATGTCAATATAATTACCAGCAGACGTGATTGGTTTATTGCATCCAGGATAGTTAACGAGGAAACGATAAGGTCATAAGGACAAAATGAAGTAAGCACTGGCCACTGTCAGATATACCACCAGTTGTCGGAGCGGTGCACACTGTTCTCGATGCCGGCGGACAATCGGGTGCCTGTCGTTAGCTTCGGTAGGAAGTATGCTCTTTTGATTTCAGATTGAGATCAATTAACGGGATACCAGCACACTTTCTACACCGACGGATCCAAAACCAGCGATGGAAGTGGATCTGGATGGTACTTAGACGAAGACACTAAGTACTCCTATGTCACAGGATAGATGGCCACGGTATTCCTTACGGAAGTCTATGCCATCTTGAATGTGGCGTACTGGCTAATTGAGAAAAAGTGGCGGGGCAGCAGTATTGGAATTTATAGTGACAGTCAAGCTGCACTGGACGCCCTAGCTAACCCACGCTGCTCTTCGAAGTTAGTCGGCGAATGGAAGACAAAACTGAACAGCGTTGCAAAACACAACAAAGTTAGTCTTATTTGGGTGTTTGGACATTGTGGTATTGCAGGGAACGAGTTAGCTGATAAATTGGCAAATGAAGGCTCTGCAAGTATGCCACTAGGCCCTGAACCCTTTCTAGGTATCGATTCCGCATCGATTCAACTATGGATTGACGACTTCATGAGAGATCGTTGGTCTGAATTGAACTCGTACAGAGTAGCCAAGTGCTTTGGGAAAGAACCAAACAGGAAAACAGCGACCTTCCTCCTAAAACTCAGCAGGAAGGACCTTAGAGTACTAGTGGGTGTCATCACAGGGCACAACGTCTGTGGTCAGCATATGGCTACCATGAGGGTCGTAGACAGCCCGATATGCCTATCCTGTCTTGAGAATGACGACACTGCAGAGCATTTTCTCTGCAGCTGTCCTGCATTTGCCAGAGACTTAGGATATTGGGTTGCGATACACTGAGTATGGACAAAGTTCATACTCTTCCTCTTCCGGATCCCTTAAAATTCGTCAATGAATCCAAGAGATTTGTGGGAGAGTGACCTCAAACTAATCTATCCGTTTTTACCATTCACCTTCTATCTTTCCTATATCTATTCTTTCTACTGATTTATATCCGGGTGTAGTACAATGGTCTACTAACTGAGTGCTTGGACTGGGCCAACCCCCCACAAATCTAATCTAATCTAATCTGTGTCGTACAAGAATTCTAAATCTTGAAATAAAAGTAAATAAAATTGAAATATGCAAACTGAACAAAAGTTAAAATACACACAAAATCTCGGTGTTAAATTTAATTTTTACCAAGGAAACATATGAGAATTTAAATGTTATACAAAAAAAAATCCATGTATTAAGCTCTGCAAAAAAAAACCAAAAAAAGTACAATACATAAATGTATGCCTGCCGGAAGGGCTGGTTTTTGAATTCGTCACGATGCAGCACGCAGCTGGCGCCGTCAGGAAAGAGAGATAAGATTGGAAAAAAATTATTCCAAAAAGGAATTCAAGCACCACGAAAACTGCGCAAAAATTTCATATTTTACTTCGGTATGTTTTCGTAAATTTTCCTCCATATTTTTTTTTTTCATCGCATGGCTCCCAGGCACTCTGATTGAAATAAAGAATGCGCATAATAACACTTTTCTTTGATGTGCATATGTGTTTGTGTATTTATGCTCGTATGTGTGTGTGTGTGTGTGGGTATGACTGCCTGCATGCTTTTGACACAATCACTGCACTGCTGTCTTTCAACTGTGCACAATAATGCCCCATAACGGCAATAACAAAAGCAACAACAATGCCAAAAGCAACAGATCAGCTTTCAACTCTGCTGGCACTTCGTTGGGCCGCGTAAATTGCGGTGTCACTTTACGAATTTATGAACAGGTTACATGTACTCATACTTACATGCATACATACGCACACACATATACCTACACACATGCTGATGTACTTCGTAGTTTGCATTGAGGTTGTTGCTGGTATTGTTATTGTTATTGTTATAGTTATTACTACTGCAGTCACTATCGGTAACGTCAAGTAGTTATTGATGCTTTCGCTTTTGTTGCTGTTGTAATTTCATAAATGCGTATCTGTCATAAATACTTGACACTGACAATGCGGCATCCATTTTTCTTTCTCTCAGTGTATACATATATACGATGTCCTTATATGGATGTGTAAGAGGTTGTCGCAGTTTATCCAATCGGCAATGTGCTGAATATTTTAGTTCTGGATTCACTCCTGACTGTGGACGTAAAGCACTAGTAATATTTTTGTCACAAAAGTCACCACTCGGATAGGCAATCAGGAATCTTTGTGCGCATTTCTACCATAAAAAAGCGTCTTATGAAAATCACCTGCTCTTTTGAAGTGGCAACAAACTGAAAAGGCACCTCTCTTCGGGGTCATCAAAATCATACCACAAATTGAAGGGTCAAATCGACCTGAATACCTGTGAAGGATGTTTAAGCGAAACTGTCTCATTTGGAGAGCGGAAAACCATTACATGATTGTCGAGAAGCCAATGTATCACCAGAGAGTAACAGTTTGGTGTATATTTTGGAACGGTGACATTAGTAGTCCATTTTTCGTTGAAAATGCTGCTGCAACCGCCATTTTGTTCAACGTTGGGCACTCCAAAAGCATGAAAAACGTTTTTTTTTTTCTTTTTTGTGGCCGGAAGTTGAAGGCATGGACTTGGACGATCTTTGATTGCTGCAGGATAGCGCGTGCCATAAGGGTAGATTCACACTATGGTGCCGATCACGGTTCGTTCTCGGTCTAGTCTCGGTTCGGTAAAATCTTTCGACATCTACATTTGTGTTCTTACATCGGTCCAGCCGCGATTCATCGTTCGTCGCGTGAACACGTAAAACAGATCTTGTGCATTTTTTCGCCAAAAAATGGCATTCAATTTTGATCTTGTTGTTGTTGTTCGATCACGCTCCAGCAAAATATTCTTCGAACTTGATCGATGCTGGAGTGTGACTGTACCGAAACTTGAACAGCACGGATAGTGTGAATACAGTCATTGTTTTTCGTTTGTGAATATTTTACCGGACCGAGACTGGACCGAGAGCGGACCGTGATCGGCATCATAGTGTGAATCCGGCCTAAGTTCTCTTGCGAGCCAAATTCAATAATCGTCACCATCTCGACGACGCCAGTTGACCGCGTTGCAGCTGCGCTTTGTTGTCGTTCGAATTTTTGGCCGGATGTTTACGACAGGATCGATGTTTTGTCAACAATCCCTTAACAATTCGGACACTTAAAGCTAATATCGAGCAATCCATTCGTAAGTTACAGACAGAAATCTTCACCAAGGCCCGGAATACTTGATTAACTGAATGAATGAAATCAACTTACATAACGTCCCCTTAGTATTAAAATAGCCTATAAATTTTTTGATGTTTTGAGAAAATGAATTTCAAACTTTTTGTCGAAAGTAGCTCTCACTCAAATCTCGTTATGTCTGTAAATATTTATTATTTTTTGACTGACGTTTTGACCCACTTTGTGGAACTAGAATTTCACAAAATTTTGACCACATATAAAATCGACGATGGAGAATCCAAATATTCAATAAAAAAATAATAGCCTATGAGCACATAGGCTATTGTTATACTAAGGGGACGATAAGTAAGTTGCTTACTCTTTCGAATAAACCAATAAAAACATAAAAAAAGATATTTTTGTAAATTTTTTCGATTTTTTCGAATTTTTGAAGAGAAACTATATGGGTCACCCTTTTGATGAAGAGGACACTCACAGTCCGACAATTCACAATTGTAAGGTCTAGTGATTTTGACACTGGCTCCTAGAAGTCTTGATTACAAATCAGTGTCACTTATCCGTGTAAAAAAATAGATCAATTCACGCTTGAACAGTAACGAAGACGACAAAATATGGCACTTGCTGTATGCACATTTGTGCAAAAAATTCGTAAAACTCGCACGGGCCGCCCCAACTCTTATGCGCAGAGCACCGACGGCAATGGATCTGCTGTGTCCGTCAGTCTAAAAAACAATCCAAAAAGCGTTAATTAGCGCGAAGAGGTTTTTCCACAGGGAACTAATTATTTGCTTCCTCAACGCTCCTCAGTGTGGACCTTCGACTATCTCGCAACGGGTCTCAAATTTGCATATAATTTCCGAGAAGCCAACACGTTTGTAAAGAATTACAGATTATGGAGGGATAACTCACGTAATTATCATGAATGTTGAAGACTGGAAATTAAAGGCATGGGCTTTGAAAACCTTCCATTTTAGAAGAATTGCGGATTATTGAATGCGCCCATAATTATCCTCC
>JAYXIM010006930.1:0-10246 GCA_037575425.1 Anastrepha fraterculus | reverse complement strand
TGCTATTGTTTTTCGTTGGCAAATTCTACCTGACATTTTTCAAACGACCACTCCTGCAGATACTTCACACATTTTTTTTTTTTTGGCCTTTTGGGTTTTTGTATCTTTTTCAAATTAGTTACAGGAATTTAAATTCTTAAATTACGTTTACTTATTATAAAATTCAATAGTAAGCTCATATTTCTTATCCAGTTTTTCTTCAAATATTTGTTAAATATTTTCTACACTCTTATTTGAGGGCATCTGATATCAAAATTTAATTTGTTTTCAGGAAGGTTGTTCGAATACGTGAAATTATCCATTTGCTAAATTATTATTACTAATTATCTAATTACACAGGCACACAAAAAAAAAAAGTGTCATGTCCAAGACATTAGACTAGTGTATTCCGACGTATTTTTTCCCGCTGAATCCGAATCCGAAGTCAGAATGCTCAAATTGGCTCCCGTTAATCCCGAGATAATCTCAAAAAACTGAAAAAAAAATAAATAACTGAAAAAAGAAATAAACATTTTTTTCAGATCCTACGGTAGTGTATTTCGATGTATTTTTTCCCGCTGAGTCCGAACCTGATGCAAAAATTTGCATATTGGCTCAAATTCCTTGGGAAAACAACGACGCCATTTTCATATGGTCGAACAAATGAATGACTTTCGACCCTGTCTCGAGGTATCCAAAAGCGCCAAGTTCGTGCCTCTGGGATAAAAACTCTCTTTACTTGTATCTGTAACCAGGGCACCTCCACGTGGTGACGGTGGGCAACGGAACCATACTGGCAGAGTCCCTGGGTAAACGGCTGACGCCGTCATGGCAGGCACAAGTGAAAAGTGTTTTACGATGCAGGGTCTCGGAAGCCCAGTATCGGCGGCTGGTCAGGGTGGAAATACAGGCCCGCAGGCGTCGTCATCCAGCGACTGCAGCTCTACAGTTGTGGGAAACTTGGCTACTGTAGGGAATAATGCGACAAGTCATGAATCAGCAGGTGAATCTGTTGAGCGATCAGATTTGAATCACAGTTGTAATAAGGACGTAAACAGTTTTTGTTATATTTGCAGCAAGTATGAGATTCCAAAGAGTCGGCGAAATGTAAATAAAAATGTTATGGAACTTTATAAAACTTGTTTTAATTTAGACATTACAAATCAAGATACTAACTCGGTTCCTAAAAAAATATGTAATCTTTGCGAAAGAATGTTAAACGGTAAAGCAAAGCAAACGATTAAGGTTCCTTGCATTTGGAGAAAACCCCTTAATAAAGAAAATTGTTATGTTTGTATAACGGATTTAAAAGGTATCAACAATTCTAAAAAATCGAATTATTTGTATGCAGAAGTTTCAAGCGTCACGAAACCAATTTTCTTATCTGATCAGGAGAGTAATGGATCTGTGCTGTTCTAATGATGAACATGTGATTACGGGATTTGAAGGTAATAACAGTACCGAAATCGATACAGATGAGAAAGAAATCGAAGATGATACTGAAGAAGGAAGCGAAAATGAAAGCACCGATGATGATGATTATACGCCGTATGATATTCCAATCAAAAAAGAACTACTTCCAGCTAATCAAGAAGAGGTTAATGATTTGGTCAGAGATTTAGGTCTACCCAAAGATGGTTCTGAGTTGCTAACTTCATGGTTGAAAAGCAAAAACTTTACTTCTAATAAAGTAAAATCATCTTTCTATCGAAATAGGGAGAAAGAATTTCGAAAATATTTTATCTTTCAAAAAGACATTTCTTTAGTATATTGCCAAGATATAAATGGATTAATGAATGAACTGAAACCTGGATGTTATAAAAGCGAGAATTGGAGGTTATTTATTGATTCCTCAACAAAAAGTTTAAAGGCCGTGTTACTGCATAACACAAACAAATTTGCTTCGGTACCTGTAGCATATTCAAGAGTTACTAAAGAAGAATATGGAAAGTTAAATATAATACTAAATAAAATTAAGTATTCAGATCATAAGTGGCAAATCTGTGGGGACTTAAAAATCATAGCCATTATACTAGGACAGCAATCTGGATTTACAAAAATGCCGTGTTTCTTATGCGAGTGGGACAGTAGAGATCGGGCAAATCATTACATAAAAAAAGAGTGGCCTAAGAGAAAGAAACTTAAGCCAGGAACAAAGAATGTTATACAAAAACCTTTGGTCGATGCTTCTAAAATCCTTCTTCCTCCACTGCATATAAAGTTAGGACTTGTTAAGTAATTTATTAAGGCATTAAATAAAGGAGGATGGTTCCATGTGTAGAAGTCCACGCAAGTGGGGAAAGTTACTGATCGCCATTCACTTGGGAGTGGCCAGGACGATTCTTCTACATATGGTTCAAGCAGCTCACAACGTCCGGGATTAGCCCACGTATCCTCTGGTTAGCTTCCGAACACCCGTTCGGGAGTGAGCTAAAGTGAGAAGGCGAAGCATCTCAGCATAGCTGGTTGTGCGCTGGGTTTGGGACCCGCCACTTAAAAAGCCTCCCCCAATGAAAACAGCAACAAAGCCTCGGATGAGAACTTCCAACACTGATGACGACCCCTGCAAACGAAATAAGGAATACGATTTGAGGGCATGCACCTGGAATGTCCGGTCCCTTAATGGGGAAGGTGCCTCTGCCCGGCTGGTTGATGTCCTCGTGAGAGTAAAGGCATCACTGCCATCCAAGAGATGCGATAGACGGGGCACGGTAAGAAAAACATAGGACCTTGCGACGTCTACTACAGCTGCCATGTAAAGGAGCGCAAATTCGGTGTCGGATTTGTTGTGGGAGAGAGACTTCGTCGCCAAGTACTGTCGTTCACTCCGGTGGACGAGCGTCTCGCAACAATCCGCATCAAAGCGCGATTTTTTAACATCTCGCTAATTTGCGCCCACGCCCCGACGGAAGAGAAGGACGATCCGGTTAGCACGAGAAAGAAACGACTGGCGCGCTTTGTTAATCTCGGCCAAAATCGCGTAAGCGGTTATCGCGCCAATTAAGAAGAAGAAGAAGAAGATTAAATAAAGAAGAAAGATGTTTCCAGTATATTGAAAAAATCTTTCCTAAAGTTTCGGATGCAAAGTTAAAGGAAGGAATATTAGATGGACCACAAATTAGGAAGATGTTAAGGGATAACATTTTAGTAACAAAAATGAATAAGAAAGAAAGAGATGCGTGGCTTAGTTTTAAAAATGTAGTTGAAAACTTTTTAGGAAACCATAGGAGTTTAAATTACAAAGAAATTGTTGCAAATTTGGTCAAGAACTTCAAAAACTTAGGTTGCTTGATGAACTTAAAGTTACATTTCTTAGATTCTCACGTAGATTACTTCCCAGAAAATCTTGGGGATTACAGCGAGGAGCAAGGAGAAAGATTCCACCAAGATATTAAGGAAATGGAACGTAGATATCAAGGAACGTGGAATAAAAATATGATGGCAGACTGCTGCTGGTCGCTAAAGAGGGATATTGCTGTAAGAGGGCAGAAACGCAAAAGACAAACTCTGCATCGATCATTTGAATGTAAGAGAGTTCGATACCATAGAAAAAACATTTGAAAATAAATTACCATATTGAGCTAATAAATCAGCTAATAAATTCTAATTCGAACTCAGCAGAAAAAGTTACAAATACATTATTCGTGTAGAAATTGCTAGATCTGGCAAACATCCGGTAGGAAATAGCTTAATTGTTTCTTGCCTGGTTTGGGCATGGGGTGGCCTGATTTTCATTCGTTTCTAATCAGGGCCTATTTTTGCCCGATGTGACCCTAATTAGAGATAACGGCTTATGATTAATTTGTTCACCTTATCAAACCTCCTCAAAGTAATGTCAATATTTCTACAATGGAATAATAAGTATCTAAAAAGGTATTACTTGCTGTAAATTCACCTTTTTGAGTAGTATTCTAAGATTATCTCAAAAAATGGATTCAACCTGACAATTGTGACTTCAAATCGAATTGCAAATAATTCTGCAATCAGCGGTATAAAACAGATAGAGATACACTACTATGTGTCTCGAGAAAATATTTGTTTTGTTTTGCCTTCAACTTGATTTTATGCGCAGATTTATGAGAATATCTCAAAAACATTAACGTACACCCTAATTTTTTGTTTCATATTTGGAACCAGTACAAAAATACGTAAGACCGTAGAATCTACAAAAAAAAATTTTTTTCATTACTTTGACTTTTTTAACAATTTTTTGAGACTATATCAAAAATTTGAGCAAATACGCCAGGTTTAAGCGGTTTTTTTAAATTATCTCAAATATTTGACCCAATACGCCAATTCTGGCTTTAGTTTTAGAATCAGCGGAAAAAACACATCGAATTACACTACAATAGTGTCTTAAAAAATTACGTTTGGTTTTTTACATTTGCAAATATGTTTGGCAACAGTTTTGTAATCAGCGGGAAAAAGTACGTCGAAAAACACTACCATAATTTCTCGAGAAAATTATTACGTTTGGTTTTGCTCTTTTTTCGATTTTTTGAGCAGTTCTTTGCGATTGTCTCAAAAATTTTAGCCAATATGCAAATTTTTGCATCAGGTTCGGACTCAGCGGGAAAAAATACATCGAAATACACTACCGTAGGATCTGAAAAAAATGTTTATTTCTTTTTTCAGTTATTTATTTTTTTTCAGTTTTTTGAGATTATCTCAAAAACGGGAGCCAATTTGAGTATTCTGGCTTCGGATTCGGATTCAGCACCATCAAATACGTCGGAATACACTAGTCTAATGTCTTGGACATGACACTTTTTTTTTTCAATCATCCACTATTTTTTAAAATTTTAGTAAGACCGATACTGGTTCTATGGTACTATGGTTCAATAGTCTACCACCCGCATTACCACAATGTTCTCAGATAGACTGGAATTCAAACAAAAACCGTTTTTACCTTACCGATATTCGCTTCAAATATACGGCGAGTTTATTGTTGTAAGATTTATATGATAATTTGGGCAAAGGTTTTGGCATCTAATCTTAGTTAAGTATTTGGAGCCTTCTCAATTCAAGGGCGTTCCCCCATTGGCTCCACTGGAAAATTGTCTAGTACCGTTGTCTCAAAAATTGGAGCCACTCTGACTAAACGAGGGACATTATTTAAAAATAAGGCCCTAATTAAGTGATAACAACTATTTTAATCTACTAACCCTTTGCCCAGAAAACAAATTTCAAAATCCGAGCAGCACCGTGTAAGTATCAAGAAGCAAAAACCCCCAGGAATAACTGGTGAGTTATGTGAATAAGTACTGGCAAAATTTTATAACCTTTAGTTCAGGATATTTTGAGTGCAAGAGGGTCGCTTAAAAAGTCGTGCAAATTATAAAATCTTTCAAAAGTGACGCTTAGTGAATCATTCCTGGGCTGTACCTTTTTTTATCAACTTTGACATATGTCAAGCAGACCGATGTAAAAATTTATACGAGATAAAATAATGCGTTTCAATTATTAAAATTTATTAAGAAAATGGTCTATCTTTAAAAACAACAAATCACAAAAATTATGATTTTTTTCAGGGACTGAAAAGAGGTTTGAAATCTTGATATTAAGATCGGAAAAATTAATGTATCTCCTAATTTGTTTTTCTTAGTTTTGAAATAAGAGGCCTGAAGGGTCTTGATACTCAAGAATGAACCCTAAAGTTAATTTGCACCAAAAGAATTTTGCCTAAAAATTGACTCTTCGAGTACTTTGACTATAAATAAAGAGCATTTCCATGATTGCCCACCGAGATGTTGATTTAAAATAACGCATCTACATTCTGTCAAAGAAACACCGGGAATTGTTCAATAAAACGCTAAATAATAATTTAATCATCAAAATTTATTTTGTCACCTTGAAAATATGCTCCATTCGAAGCAATACACATATGCCAACGATTAGTCCAGTCATCGAAGCACCTTCTAAACGCGTTTGAAGAGATCTTCTTCGGCGAATTCTCCTAAATGGACTCTATCGACTCAAAGCGGCGACCGCGGAGTGGCAATTTAAGTTTTAGGAAAAGAAAAAATTCAGAGGGGGATAAATCCGGTAAACACGGTGGTTTTTCGATGATATTTGTCGATTTTTTGTCAAAAAGGTGTTTACAATATGAGCCTTGTGAGACGATGCGTTATCATGGTGCTAGATCCATGAGTTTTCTTGCCACAAATTGGGCCATTTCCTAAGCATATTCTCTCTCAAACGTCGCATAACTTTCAAATAATATTTCTTATTTACCGTAGAATAATTTGGAATAAATTTGCGCACTCGGAGCAACACCATCAAATAACGAGTAGCAAATCAAAAAAACGATTAGCATGACTTTCTCTTTTGACCGACTTTGACGTGGTTTTTTGTGTTTCGGCTCATGTGGATAGCGCCATTCAGCCACCTGTTGACTCGTTCGGATGTCAAACTCATGTAGCCACGTCTCATCACCTGTTATGATGCGCTGGATGAACGTTGGGTTCGAATTCATTTGCGCAAACATGTCTTCAGCCCCTTTCTCCTGATGAATTTTTTGAAAGAAATCAAACTCTCTTGGAACGAGTTGAGCACCCACGCGTCTTGGCGCCTCATGCCCAGTTGATGGTGTAAAATGTTGCGAATTGATTCGTGAGACTCGGTAAGGTCACAAGGTAAATAAATGATGGTTTTCCAGCACAATTTTTTTTGACTTTTTCGATGTTTTCACCCGTTGAAGACGTTGATGGGCGACCATATCGGGGCAAGTATTCCACGACTTCTCGGCCCTTTGCAAAAGCCTTATACCACTCGCAGACCCATGTTTTTGATAAAGCACACTCGCCATCGGCTTTCTGCAATATTTTCCATAATTCGGCACACTAAATCCCGTTCAAAACATAAAATTTAAGACAAATTCTTTGTCCGATATTTTTATCCATAGTGAACATCGCAAAGCACACCTGTAGTTGACTGATATATTGTAATTAAGGGCTTATATACACTTGAAAGGCTGAGAAATCACGTTTTCTTGAGAATTTTTTACAAAGAACGGTTTTATTAAACAAATACGATTTTTACTTATATAAATAATGTCTACTTTAAAGTTAATTGTTGCACGTAAAGTTAGAGAAAATATTGAAGTGCAGGCTCCTGCAGATGATCTCCCAAGCGTCCTAAAAAAAGGGCGTTCGGCGGTGGACAAAAGATCTCCGGTTTGGATTATCTGAAACCGAAAAACCAATTAGATTCTTTTTGAGGATAGATAAAGCTAAGTATTGATCGAAGGAATAGTGTAAATTTTAATTTTGACGTGATAACGTCTTATAATTCGATGTAGCCGGCAGCACGCTCCAAAAAATGTGTCGTTATCGGGCGCTCATGCGTCGTTACCTTGTCTGAACTGCAAGCGAGAGCGCGGAACGAACGACAGAGAGGCACAATCGGTCCCCGCGTTCGGCATCGTTCGACATCTGGCTCTCTCCTACTTGAGTGAGCATATATGTATATGTATGTATATGCGCATATGTATGTATATAAATTCACATATTTGTATTTGCATATGCCGTCTTCCTGTGCGCATGGTAATGAACCATTTCTCTGTTGAGAATAGGGCGATGATAGGAAAAGTAGGAAATGAAAGGGAGTGTTTCGAGTGTAAAGTGTCTTGAAAAAGTCAAATCGATGATGGTGCCTCTTAGTCTTGTTGACTTATTAACGTCTGATGCACAATCGAAATATATATTTCATAAATTTGATAAATGTTTTGTCATTTTTCACATTTGTGTAAATGTAACTTGATCAATTCCATTGCGATTCCATTTCCCTCCTTCTCTATATCCATACAAAATATTTATCTAACAAATACAATTTAAATTTTCTTTTGAAACATGCAACCATTCCATCAGTATTTTCTTCTTCTTTTTAAACTATCGTCAGTAAACCGACTTTACAGACAACCTCTTTTTGATAAAATGGCGGCTATAGGAAAAAAAACCGAATTTTCTACAAAAACTTTCGCGAAAAATTGACTAAAGAAAATATAAAAAATCATCAGAATTCTTATTCCTTCGATCAATACCTGGATAATATATCTGAGAAGTTTGTGTTAAGATTTCAAGATGATCGGTTTAGCCGTTTTTGAGAAATCGTGTCCACCGACTTCGAAAACACTGTTTTGAGAAAAACGCGTTTAAGGTTTGAAAAGCAGTTTACATAGGGTAAAAATTCTCTGAAACGCCTTTCCAAAATTGCGTGTAACTTCGAAAATATTCACCGGAACGATATTAAATTTTCTGCGTGCATTCTTAAATATATGTACATTAAGAAAATAAAATAAAAACAAAATGGATTTTTTGAAAATTCCAACTGTATATAACCCCTTAAATGCCAAAAACAAGCTAATTGACAGATCAAGATCGAACTTTGCGACACTATAGAGCACAGTTGTACCAACATTCCAGCAAAAACAAGTCAAATATGACTTTACATCACAGTTTTTCCACCTTAATGGCGTAATCTCTCTTGCCGAAAACGACTTATCTATATAATACTTCGTTTGGATGGTGGTCCTATGAGTCTTGCACGGTTGTACAAAATGACTTTGAGCAATACCATCAGCTTCTAGGCCGCCCTATCCGAATGAGTTGGGGCGTAATTAGCATTCAACATTATATTTTAAATTTTTCACATTTAAATTCTTACTCACTACAAAAATAGCTTCCAATCCGGCCTGTGGCTGTTTTAAATGTATTTAATGTGTATTTAAGTACGTTTAGCAAATAAATTATGTAAACACTTTACACGCACTAGTTGAGTTGTCGCACAACCACGCAATCGCCCGCATATAAAAGGCTTTAGAAACATCCAAAAGGCAACATTGAAAGGCACCCCTGCAGGAGACTGTGCTCCTTTCAAATGAGGAACGTACTTGGTTGCTGTGCTATTAACGATTACTACTTGTCGATAGAGGTGCGCCATGATGGAAAGAATAATGAGATGGCGCCTATCGTGGTCCCGTTACTTTGCTATCAGCGAATTTGACAACGAGTTACGTGATTTTAGCTCCAGTATGGCCAGATTACCATTTTCGTAACTTGATTTAGCTTTTTTTTGTTATTTAGTCTCGGAGTTTTAGTTCTTTCTTCATGACATTTTTCTAGCTGTTCTAATTAAAATGTAATGTTTATAATTTTGTAAAGTATACATTTTTCAATAATTATTTAAATAATTCACTCAGTTTTATTTAGCTTTAATTTTTTTAACATCTGGTGGCATTGCCCGCGATTGCATGTGTTGTTGGAGTTCTTCTGCTTTCGGCAGTCAAATCTCTCTCTCGCTACTGCAGTGTTGCCTAGCTTTAGATATAAAAACGCACTAAAATGCCCATTCAAAGAAAATTAAACAACAATTTTTTATTGAATCACTTAAGGGGGGGTAACGTTAATTCATGGAAAAAAAGGCACATTTTTAAGATTTTTTTTTGATGGCACAGTTAAAATTTATTCGTCAAATCTTTTACTACATAAAACTATAGCATTTGAAGTATATTTTGTGAAATTTTCATCCAAAAATATTTAAAAATACGGCAATGGCAGAAATTATTCGGACGCATCTCAAAAAAAAGTAGTTTTGCGGTGCCCCTCATAACTCGGTGTTAAATCAACTGAAATCAAAAAACCAAAGTTATTTCGTTAGAAAATCGTTTTCTCCGGGTAACGCCGAGAGGGTTTTTTGAAATTAAAAATTTTTCGATTTTTGGGAACAGGTTAAAGTCAAAAACACGATTTTCGCGTAAAAAATCGGTGAATTAATTACCGTAAAAACAAAAGTATCAACAAATTCGAAAAAAACTCTTCGGCGTTACCTTGTAAAACATCTACAGAAAAAGTGTTCAAAATTTCAAAAGTATCGGTGCAGTAGTTTCAAAGTTATGAGGGGCACCGACTTTGAAAACGTAAGTTGTGGGAAAAACGCTTTAAAGTACAAATGGCGCGCGGTTGAGCCAGGTAGGTAGCAACACTTACATGGCTGTATCTTTGTAAGTTTTGCTCCGATTCATCTAAAATTTTCACAGAATATTCTTGAAAGGTTCTTCATTTAAAAAATCAAATAAAAAAAAAAATGCAAAAAAATAAATTTAAAAACGTTACCCCCCCCTTAAAGAACTTTGAATGCGTGACAAATTGTCTTTAGAATGTGCGTTTTTTTTTTAATAAATGTGTTGTGCTTATGTGCAATTTAATTTATGAGTTTTTTTTTGTGAAGCGGGACTCTTTTGTTAAGGGAACAACTTATTTGCTATATT
>JAYXIM010006913.1:0-291776 GCA_037575425.1 Anastrepha fraterculus | reverse complement strand
TTGAAATAACAAACGAGGTGCAAAGTGTATGTATGTGTGTGTTTACTCATAAAAAACGAACGCTGAAGACCATTAAAAAAGGCCAAACTCTCGTTCAATTTATCTGTCGTTCTATTCAGCTGTGCATACTCGGCCATTTATGTAGTTGAGTGACAACTTGCGGAGGAGGATAAAATTGCAGATGTGTACTTTGGCTGTTAGAGATTTTTTTTCTAGCCATCAATGCACTCAATTGAAGTGACATAATTTACATAAAAACTCCTTGATTATTGTTTAGAGAAAATTTCGGGGGAGTCCATAAACTTAAATTGCATTTTTTTTATTTTCAACATAAATTTTTGTGATGCTATTATTATTTTTAGTTTTTGGGTATAGAATACTGCGACTCTAACATCTTCAAAGGAGCCATGAAGGGGTTAAAACATTCTCTCAATCCATGCGCGGAGCTTTTGAATGAGCTCTAAACTCTTGAAGTTCTTGAAATTCTTCGTGCTGTCTGAGGAGGCCCTTTCTCAAGTGTGTGCTTTGCAGTTTCGCTCTCTGCTCTATGAAATTCACATACTTCTCACGAGAAAATCGCTAATTTGGTCAGTTGATTATTATTTTTATTAACGAGTCTGAATACAAAGATCTTCGAAACAAATCCACAAGGCGACGGCAGCAGATGCTTATCAAAAGAATGTTTCAGTTCATTGACCGGAATGTCCTTCAGGATGTCGGTACAAGCCTTTTGGATGGCCTCTACGGACGCAAAACGTTTTCCTTTCATGGCCAAATGCAATTTTTCGAATAGTTAAAAGTCACAGGACGCCATATCAGGCGAATACGGTGAGAGAGTGATGGTTAAAATGCGATTTCTAGTAAAAAAAATCAGTCACAAGAGTGGATCGATGAGATGATGCATTCTCATGCAATAAGCGCGAGGATGGTTCTATGTGTAGAAGTCCACGCAAGTGGGGAAAGTTATTGATCGCCATTCACTTGGGAGTGGCCAGGACGATCCTTCTGCATATGGTTCAAGCAGCTCACAACTCCCGGGATTAGCCCAAGTACCCTCTGGGTAGCTTCCGAACACCCGTTCGGGTGTGAGCTAACGTGAGAAGTCGAAGCATTCCAGGATAGCTGGTTGTGCGCTGGGTTTGGGACCCGCCACTTAAAATTCCCCCCCCCCCCCCAATGAAAATATATACAAAGCCTCGGATGAGAACTACCTTTACTGACGACGACCCCTGCAAACGAACTAAGGACAACGATTTGAGGGCATGCACCAGGAATGTCCGGGCCCTAAATGGGGAAGGTGTCTCTGCCGGCTGGTTGATGTCCTCGTGAGAGTAAAGGCTGAATGGCAGTGATATTCAAGAGATGCGATGGACGGGGCGAGGCAAGAAAAACATAGGACCTTGCGACGTCTACTACAGCTGCCATGTAAAGGGGCGCAAATTCGGTGTCGGATTTGTTGTGGGAGAGAGACTTCGTCACCGAGTACTGTCGTTCACTCCGGTGGACGAGCATCTCGCAATAATCCGCATCAAAGTAAGATTTTTCAACATCTCGCTAATTTCCGCCCACACCCCGGCGGAAGAGAAGGACGATGAGACCAAAGATTCCTTCTATGAGCGGTTGGAACGTTCCTATGAGCGCTGTCCCCGCCACGACATAAAAATCATGATTGGCGACTTCAACGCCAGGGTGGGCAAGGAGGGAATTTTTGGAGCCACAGTCGGAAAATTCAGCCTGCACAACGAAACATCCGGAAACGGACAGAGGCTGATCGACTTTGCCGGGCCCCGAAACATGCTAGTCTGCAGCACCAGATTCCAGCATAAAAAGATACACCAAGCTACCTGGCTGTCTCCGGATCGGAAAACGCGAAAGCAGAACGATCATATTGTGATAAATTGAAGACATTCTTCTAGTGTTTTATAATCTGGGGATCCAACATTGCCTCGCCTCTGTGCAGCAAAAAAGTACATCTACCTACGCAAAGAATGTTCAACATCGAAATGCTGCAATCACAATAGACAGCCAGAAGATTCGCCACTCGACTCTCACTGCTGCTCTCAGAGAGTACTCCCCAACAAACCGGCATGCACGAGCATTAGAGCAATATTTCTCGTTCTCTACGTACCGCCGCCGAAGAAGAAATCGGATTCCGGCGAGCCCGAAAAAACAGTTCGTACGACGAGGAATGTCATGCTGCCGCAGAAAGAAAAGATGCTGCCTATAGAGCCACGCTGCGATCGGGCGCAACGCGAGCCATGTGGGATCGCTACTGAGAGCTAAGAAAGGAAGAGAGTCGTATTATCAGAAAGAAGAAACGAGGGGCCGAAATTCGCAAGTGCGAGGAGCTTGAGATGCTGGACAATGCCCGAAAATTCTACCAGCAAGTTCGGCGGCTTACAGAAGGTTTTAAGACCGGGGCGTTTTCCTGTAAGAACGAACACGGCGACCTAGAGACTGACATCCAGAGCATACTTAAATTATAGAGGGAACACTTCTCGAACCTGCTAAATAGTGATAGCTGCGCATGTCACAGAGAATGTGAAGATCCCGATACCCCAATCGTTGACGACAAAATTTTCGTTCCGCTACCCGACCATGACGTGGTGAGAATAGTGATAACCCGACTAAAGAACAACAAAGCCGCGGGCGCCGACTAACTGCCGGCTGAGCTATTCAAACATGGCGGCGAGGAGCTGGTCAGGTGCATGCATCAGCTTCTATGCAAAATATGGTCGGACGAAAGCATGCCTGCCGATTGGAATTTAAGTGTGCTCTGCCTAATCTATAAGAAGGGTGATCCTGCAATCTCTGCCAATTATCGCGGGATTAATCTTCTAAATATCGCCTATAAAGGTTCTCGCGAGCGTATTGAATGAAAAACTGAAGCCTAGCATCAACCAACGGATTAGACCAGGCAAATCCACAATCGATCATATATTCACAATACGCCAAGTCTTGGAAAAGACCCATGAAAGGAGAATCGACACACACCATCCATTTTTCGACTTACAGGCTGCATTTGTCAGCACAAAAGGAATTATCTGTATGCCGCGATGTCTGAATTTGGTATCCCCACAAAACTAGTACGGCTATGCAAGATGACGTTGCTCAACACCAGCAGCGCCGTCAGAATTGGGAAGGACCCCTCCGAGCCATTTGATACCAAACGAGGTTTCAGACAAGGTGACTCGCTGTCGTGTGACTTCTTTAACCTGATGTTGGAGAGCATCGTAAGAGCCGCAGAACTTAATCGCTCAGTCATCAAACCTCTTGCCAACAAGTGCTACTATGAACTAAGTAGGCAATTGAGTGGAAAAGTTCTCTCTCGACGAACAAACCTAACACTCTATAAGGCTCTCATCCTGCCCGTCCTAAGCGTAGAAGCGTGGACGATGACAAAATCCAATGAAGGGACGCTTGTAGTATATGAAAGAAAGATTCTGCGCGAGGTTTTGGGACCTTTGCACGTTGGCAACGGCGAATATCCAAGGCCAGGAATTGGCTTCACTGGCGCGCTTTGTTAAACTCGGCCAAAATCGCGTAAGCGGTTATCGAGAAAATTAAGAAGAAGAATTTGTATAATGGGGAGTTCCACATGGGAGACACAGACTACAGCCCGACATTGTGATAGAAAGATGTGCATGGATGGAAAGGGGGAAAAATGTGGACTGACAACAGATATGTCCAAAAATTTCAATAGAAAGATGAATGGCTTAAGAAAGGTTTGTTCAGTTCACTGTGCTAAAATTTGAAAAAAGATCCATAAATATAATTTCCTCGTATTTAATAGCACGGAAAAATTACTTCATCCGACTAATTATCACAAAAACTTATATAGCCAACATTGCACGCAATTGATTATGCTGGAATTGAGACTACTGAGTTGGACAGTTTGAAATAAAAGAAAATTTGAAATAATTTTTATGACTAAAGTAGGTAGCAAGGCCTGGCGTGTACCGCTCGTCATTACGTCGTCGCCAATTGAAAGAAAATGAAAGTTGTTTTCATACTCAAGGTCCGATTATCACAACCGAGAGCACGTT
Source organism: Anastrepha fraterculus (assembly GCA_037575425.1). Taxonomy (NCBI): domain Eukaryota; kingdom Metazoa; phylum Arthropoda; class Insecta; order Diptera; family Tephritidae; genus Anastrepha; species Anastrepha fraterculus. The sequence goes on along the minus strand of JAYXIM010006913.1, from coordinate 287,730 downwards.
GAACTCAAATTTTCAACCTTTACTGCGTTAGATAGACTAGAGGTGGAGAGACCGTCTCTGGATCTCCTCCCTGCTAGGTTGTAGGGAAGTTAATGCACCGCGGGACGCCGCCGGATGATGTCCTTTCGGCTTTCCTCTGGCTAGTCCCTATTGTCGAAGTCTAGCTAAGGGTGAGGTAAAGGTAAGTATGATATCATACGGTATTGGGACCGTTTCCCTCAGTCATCGTTGAAATCTTGGAAGGGTTCTACCAAGTCGCTGGGCTGCCAGTTGCGTCCTCAGACTCAACTCAGATGAAATGGAGCTGATGCTATTTCTAAAAAATATAAACCTCCATACTTTGGACTTTGAAGTTTAAACAAACACGTTCTCCCGCATTCATAGGAAGTTAAGTATCTTGGGGTGATGCCTAATTTCAAATAGCTTTCTAATCCTGCAAATCGGCAAAAAATGGGGACTCAAGCCACAGATCGTTCTCTGGATGTACAACGTAGTGGTTCTACCAATTGAACGTACGGATGCCTGATTTGGTGGGAAGCTCTTCGGAAGGGCTTTAATTCACTAAACTGAGAAGGGTGCAAGGGACTGCTTGTACTGGGATCACCGGAGCTACATAGTAGAACTTCTCCCAATGCTGCCCTTAATATCGTTTTGCACTTGCCTCACCTCGACTTTCACGTTATTTCCATCGTTACTGCCCCACTAGTTTTAGTTGTCCTCCCAGGTACTAAACCAGCTGCTAATCGGCTGTGAGGACCAACCCGAACCACCACCACGCTCAGATAAATACATTTTAGAGTCTCAGCATACTGAGACGAGAGTCTCAGCTACTGAAACGAAATAACTCTCCGCACCCTTCTAACAGCAACTTTTCACATCTCTTCTCCACAATCGGCCACCACTCTCCCTAAACTAAACAGTAAACATTCCGAATTTTTTTCTTTTTGTTGCTTAGGTTATTCCGCATCCTTCCAAATAGCCGTTATATGTAGTTCGGTCCGAATGCGAATGGCAGAATGGCATTGCGCTGTTCTTAAATTTTTCCAGAAATTTGCCAACCGCTTACTTCATCTTTTTCTTTACATTATTCTTTAATTATGTTAAAAGCTTTTATTAATTCATTCTTCAGCAATCTCGTTTTGTGTTTCTTCTTTCTCACTCTTATGCAGCTCGCGCTCTCTCTCTTCCCCCTTTGCCGTTCTCCAATTTTCTAGCGTTCTATCATCATTTTTAATATCAATTACTTGCGCGCACTTTTTATTACTTTTATTATTATTTTTTATTTTAGGTTTGTGTGCAAGCGAGAATGGCCGCTGCCATTTGCCGCTTCTGCAACTCGAACTATGGTAGATAGTTGCATATTGCCAACCTACTGAACTGCCAGCGACAAAGCACGCATATGGATCTGGTGTGTGCATCGCGGAAATGCTCATTGCAATTTCTTTCAAAAGTTGTTGTGTAGATATGTGTTGAGGTGGGTATGCACATACATAAATACATATACATACACACATATATATACATATTGGGTAGTCGAAAAAGTCTTTTCGTATTTCTAATCAAACTTAAACTCATTTTTTTATATTTATAATGAATTTTATTAAACCAAATATGTACCATTTTGGTCGACCACCTTTTGCCATTTTTCTTCTAGAGACATTATTCCATCAGTGTAAAACTTTTGTGCTTTCTCGGCGAAAAACTGCGACAAGTAATTTTCACAGGCTTCTCTTGAAGCCAACTTTACTCCATTAAGGGAGTTCTGCATTGACCGAAACAAATGGTAGTCCGATGGTGCAAGATCAGGGCTATATGGTGGATGCATCAAAATTTCCCAGTTTTTGTAGAGTCATCAAAGATGTGTGTGGCCTAGCGTTGTCCTGATGGAAGACGACGCCCTTTCTGCTGATCAGTTCTGGCCGTTTTTTTTCGATTGCTTGCTTCAATCTCATCAGTTGTTGACAGTAGACGGAGATGATTCCTTTAAAATCCCACCAAACACACAGCATAACCTTTCGAGGCGTCAATCCTGGCTTTGCGACCATTTGTTGAGCTTCACCACCCTTGCACCATGATCTTTTTCGCACATTATTGTCGTATTTGATCCACTTTTCGTCTCCTGTTACCATTCGCTTCAGAAACGGTTCGATTTCATTTCGTTTCAGCAAAGAATCGCAGATGTTAATTCGGTCCATTAAATTTTTCACAGACAATTCATGTGTTACCCAAACATCGAGCTTCTTTTTGTAAGCAGCCTTTTTTAAATGGTTCAAAACCGTTTGATGATGAATGTTTAGTGCCTTGGCGATGTCATGGTAGCTTATGTGACGGTCCTGGTCAATCTTTTCCATAATTTCATCGACTTTTTCAACGATAGGCCGACCGGAGTGAGGTGCATCTTTCACATCGAAATTTCCAGAACGGAAGCGAGCGAACCATTGTTGTGCTACACGAACTGATACAGCATCGTCTCCGTAAACTTCACAAATTTCATTGGTGGCTTGCATGGTATTCTAGTTTTATACAAAAATTTCAAAATTTAGCGAATTTCTTCATTATTTTCACTGATTTTTGAACAGCTATAACATTTTTTCAACTTCTCCGAATTTAATTTATTTTGGTTACATGAAGCTTAAAATGTCACCTTTCTAACACCATATGATATGACACAATGTGATTGGTAGCACTGGAGATAGATAACTCCAACGACATCTATTGACAAAATACGAAAAGACTTTTTCGACTACCCAATATATGCAATGTATGCGTGAATTTTTCAATAACACTTTATAAGTTCCTACTTTACAATAATTCTGCAGATAAATCCACTAGTTCCGAACTGGTTCATTTCTGATAAGTTTGCCACCTTAACGAGTTTGCCACCTTAACGAGTTTGCCACCTTAACGAGTTCGCATCCCTTCTCTGTGCAGCTACACTGCGTTAAATAACCATAGCACAGGGAGTTATTGACAAGTTTTGCCAATTCATTTCGCATACGCATTTAATTATAATAATTTTTTTATGAAAATGTAAATCATTTCCCTACAAAAACCATATAAATTCCAGTTTCAAACTTTAAGCTTTAAAACACTTTCAACAAATTCTCACTTTTTGATAGGGATTCTTAGAAAAATTGTGTGTATGCAGTACTATTGGCCATCGAATTTTGGTGTAAAAAAGTATATTTCAAGTGGCTCTAAAATAGCTTTGATTTTTGAAATTTTTTTTCTGGCGGCCTTGTGAATTTTCTCTATATGTACAAGGTGAAGTCCAAAATAAACAAGTCTTTTTTCTTTTTTTTTTTTTTATTATTAGTCAGGAGGTGTAAATCAAAATGTCTGAAACATCATCATAGGTGCCGTCACACCAATGGTATGTGGGGCATGCTCCCACTAACACTATAACATTCCTCCTCCTCGGCTGATTTCCACCCTGGAACCGCGTTAGCATTTCTTCAAGGTGGAACCGCGTTTATGTCTATTGACACAACAGGTTTCTGCGTCCAGGTTCCGCTCCTGTTGGCGTATGGAGATTTTACGCCATCGATAGTATTCACTTCTCCCACTGGCTTCGAAAGCGGTTGTGGGGGAGTTAAACATCTGAGAAAATGCAATAGTCCGTTACTCACAAACTATTGTCTTGTCTTCAGTTCGGTACTGTTGTGAATGTTTGGTTCAAGCGTCTGTGTCTGTCATCGGTTTGTCTAAAACAGTTCATCCCCACTGTCCACCTGCTAGCAAAGGTACCAAAAACTTTGTAATCCACGAATAGGCTTTATATTTATAAGGTTGTTTGGTTGTTTTTTCCTAGGAACTGTCGAGTTACTACATGGCTTGGCTGGATTAAGCACATTGCATAAAAGATAATCTAGCTGGTCTAGCTAATCCTAATTAACTTAGTATCTTAATAGTATTGAATACTTAGTCTATCTTTCTGCGTCTACTGCTGCTGTCGTTTCTGGGCTTTCATTTCCCAGTCAATGCGGTTGAGCCTCATCACGACTGTAGCCGCGAACGTTTTTGCGGCGTCCCATTTAGTGATGGTCGAGCACATATCCTGGACGAATCTTGCGTGGGATGCCGGGTGTTCGAATGCCCTCGCCAGCATTGCTCGTTCTTGACTGAAACATCTACAGTGAAAAGCCACATGTTCTGCGCTCTCGACTGTATTCGAGCAACTCGGGCAAAAAGGGATGTCGGCTAGCTGGAAACGGTGTAGATATTCAAGGAAGCAGCCGTGTCCGGTGAGTATCTGAGTTAGGTAGTGGTCAATATCGCCATGCTTCCTATTCATCCACCCTTCAAGGGTCGGTATGAGTTTGTAAGTCCACCGGCCTTTGGTTGACTCATCCCATCTTCTTTGCCATTCGACAATCGATTTTACTCCATAGAGACGATACAGCTCCATCGCATGAATATCCACTGGTATCTTTTTAGCATTAACGCATATTGCGTCGTCTGATACCGTTCTATAAGCGCTGCGTCTGTGGGTGCGAACTACCCCGCGCATATGGCTATGTTTAGCCTCAGCCCAAGTCTGGCGTCATGTTTTTGATGGTGTGCTAGTGCGTTGGAAGTTACATCCCTAGGTGACTTCCAGTAAAAACTTTGTGCTATTCGGTTCAGTGGAAGCAAAGTTATTGCGTCTAAAGTGTTAGTATGTTTGTGTCATCGGTACAAAAATGAGTTTCGAACATAGAGCTAATACCCAATTTTTGTTTTAAAAATTTGAAATATACCTAAACATTTGAATTGATGAAAAAAGTGTATGGTGATTATTGTCTATCTCGGGCCAGAACTCATGAGTGGTTTATACGTTTCAGAGATGATTGTGAGGACATAAATGACAATGAACCCACGGGCCGTCCAAAATCAGTAATCACCGAAAACTCCATCGAAATTGCTCGTAAATTTATCAAAAATTAACCAAAATCATCGTTGAAATTCATGGAATCGGAGGTTCAACTCATCACCAAAACATCGATTTATCGCATTTGAACTGATTATTTGGACTTACGAAAGATCTGTGCACGTTCTATTCCGCACAAGTTAACTTAGGACCAAAGTTGCTCAGAATTCAACATTCGATAGGCCTCATTAAAGAGGCGAGAGAATACGAGAACTTCCTTTACAACATTGTAACTGGTGATGAAACGTGGTGTCTCCAACATGAGCCTGGAACTAAGCGTCATAGTGCCGAAAGGAAGGCCGCAAACGAGCCACCACCCAAAAAATCACGTTAGGAGAATTCAAAAATCAAGTCAATGCTCATTTGTTTTTACGATTCCAAGGGAATTGTCCACAAGTCGTTCGTGCCAATGGGCCAAAACGTCAATGCAGTTTTCTATCTTGGCATTTTGAAGAGTTTGTTGCATTGCATTCGTCTAATTCGCCCTGAATACCGCGAAGAATTAAGCTGGCGCTTTTTTCATGATAATGTACCATCTCATCGATCTATTCTTGTGACCGATTTTTTGACTATAAATCGCTTTTTGACCATCAATCACTCACCGTATTTGCCAGATATGGCTACCTATTCGAAAAATTGCATTTGACCATGAAAGGAAAACGTTTTGTGTCCATAGAGACCATCCAAAAGGCTTGTACCGGCACTATCTTCTTAGCGTCTTCGTTCCGCCAAACAAAAGCCTTTGAGATCATCAGAATAGCTGGTGTGCTGACCATTTTTGTTCCGCGGGACTGGTAGACGGGAACGCCCCGTCGCTTTCTGGGTCATACTGCAGTATCGGATTTTATCCTTAGCAGCAACGACAACGGTGATCGCTGGTGTGAGCTGCTTCGTCGGTAATTATCGGACCCCTAATTGCAGTTGTTACTCTTCGGGGCTACCTTAGCTTTTCTACTTTTGGTGCTGATTGCTAGCCCACTCGATCCCAAAGCATCTGGCCCCGGTTCGTTTTAAATTCCGCCTAAACTAAACTGGTATTTTTACCTATCTTCCCCCTACTGCCCTTCCTATCATAGTTAGATATTGTTGTTTTTTATATACAGGGTCCGGCACTGGAAGTGTTACTAAATAAAATGGCCGTAAACTTAGTTTAGAAAATCACTTTTTTTCAATTGAAAGTAAAAAATGTGTGAAAATAATAGATAATTAAGAATCAATTTACTTTTGCTCGATATGACCTCCTTTCACCTGAACTTTTATTTAGTTTTGGTCCCAATTTCCTAGCTCTATTAGATGCTGAAATATCTGCGTTCAAAGAAAAATAGCATATGCGCCCCACTTTTCTCTTTGGCTCACTGTATGTATGTTATTGAATCATTTTAATTAAATAAAATTTAAAAAAAATATTCATAAAATAATTCAAACACATGCAAGATGGGCGTACATACATATAAGCAAAAATAGATAGTAGGGCTATAGAAGTTATTTGGCGATAAGTCAGAAATTGATACATACGGCACGCCTAGACTAACACCAGCCATGTTGGGTTTGCACACGAAAGTGATCTTATCACTCAATGGCGTAGAAAAGATTTGCGTCCCAATATCTATAAATACCGCCACTTCGTAGGCCGGCGATGTACAGGGTGGGCCAAATAAGAAGACTCAGTATATTTTGCTTCAGCTGTCTAATAGTATCTGGTATATTGTATTAAGATACACTTTGTCTTTTAAATATCCCCATAAAAAGAAGTCGGGTGCAGTCAAATCTGGCGAACGAGGTGGCTAAGGAAAATCTGAATTTTTGAAAATCAGACGTTCGCCAAAAATTTCACGCAGCAGGTCCATAGTTTGCCTGGCAGTATGCGCAGTTGCTCCATCTTGTTGAAACCACAAATTAGGATACTGCTCCGCCATTGGTCGCAAAAAGTTTTCAATCAATGTTCTGTAAGAAGCTCCTGAAATCGATTCCGGCGTTTCATCCTCATTTTTGAAGAAATATGGACCGATAACTCTAGTGGCCATACCACCGCACCAAACAGTACATTTATATGGATGTAAGTGATGTTTGTGTGTTGCCCTTGGATTTTCAGAGCCCCACAATCGACAGTTTTGTTTGTTGACATAACCATTTAAATGGAATGGCGCTTCATCTGACATCAAAACATTATTTAAAAAATCAATTTGTGAGGCTAATTGTGTAAGAATAGAAAAACTCGATAATTTTAACGCGTTGTGTTGTACTGTGGGGTTCCATAAAATTAATTTTCAACAATTCAATTATAACCTACAAAAAGAGAAAAATAAAAATGTCAAAAAATAAAAAAGTTATTTGTGCTTAACATTAGTAGGTCTTATTTGGCCCACCCTGTAGAAATCTATTTAATCACACACACACATACACATACATGCATATGCACTTACCCACTTACTTACTGCTGTTGCGATCACCTCATAAACCATAAGGCCTGTACATATGTACGTGCGTATATTCATAATTACATATTGTACTTATGCGTGAGCTTTATACCCTGGCATACAAATTTTTACAAACACCCATAAGTAAAGTGTTAAAATGTTTATATTTGATAAGACTCGCAGCAACATGCCCGACGCTACGCCTATAATACTTGCACCAAAGGCAACGATATGCTGAAATGAATGTATGTATGTATGTACGTAGGTGCTAAAACGGTACTATAATTGTCAACAGGCAAAATACAGTGTACTGCTTGTGACCATATATTAAAATTACAGATTTGTACATATAAAATAGGAATATATACATTTGTGAGGAAGTTAACTAATCAATATAGATTTTCTTAATTTAGGGAACCTTAGTCATAATTTAGTTTGATTTTGAGTTGCCTATTTTGTTGTTCATTCCTCTTCCTGTATGCAATTCTCTACAAGTTCACGCAAATTTGGATTCTCCATAGCGGCCGCAATGCGCTCCTTGTCATTTATTTGCTTATTAACTGCAAGAGTGAGAAATTGAAATATATATTTTTTTTTGGGTAAATTAAAAGAATTCATATTAGAATATTACTTTCATCTTCTGTTGCATGTGCACCCTTTTTGATGTAAATGTCCAATTTAATATTATGTGGTAAACTGCGTTCAACTTTAATGCGTATGCATAGGCCGATGAGCGTAGCTAAGGAGCAGTGTGGAACAGTGGGATTGAATTCGATGCGTACCTGCAAAGAGCGCAAAAAAAAAACAACTTACAAATCGAATATAAGAAACATCTGTGATTAGCATTCAAGCTTTACGAGCAAAATGGAATTAAAGTGGTAAAGGGTGATTTTTTAAGAGCTATAGAAAAGTTTTTCAAAAAAAAACACACGTAAAATTCAGAAAAATGCATGAAATTTTTATTTAAATCGATAGTATAGTCCATATAATTTAATGTTTGAAGATTATTTCACGCAAATGTTGACCGCGACTGCGCTTCAAATGGTCCATCCGCTTAGTCCAATTTTGGCATACTCTTTCCAATGTTTCGGCCGGTATCTCACACATAAATGCTTTAATGTGGTCTTCCAATGCGTGAACTGAAGCAGGCTTGTCTGAATAGACATGAGCTTTAACATAGCCCCACAAAAAATAATCTAAAGGCGTTATATCGCACGATCTGGGTGGCCATTTGACAGTTACCGAACGTGAAATAAAATGTTCACCGAACTCGCCTCTCAACAAGTCCATTGTTATGCGTGCTGTGTGGCATGTGGCACCGTCGGCTTGCTGAAACCACATGTCATGCAAGTCAAGCTCTTGCATTTTGAGCAAAGAAAAGTTGGATATCATTTCACGGTAGCGCTCACCATTCACAGTTACGTTACGATTCGCAGCATCTTTGAAGAGGTACGGTCCAATGATACCTCCAGCCCATAAACTGCATCAAACTGTGACCTTTTCTGGATACATTGGTAACTCTTGCAATTCTTCTGGCTGATCTTCACTCCAAAATCGACAATTCTGCTTATTTACGTACCCATTGATGCAAAAATGAGCTTCGTCGCTGAATACAATTTTTCGATAAAAAAGTGCATCTCCGGCCAACTTTCCAAGAGCCCATTCACCAAAACTTCTGCGTTGTGGTAGGTCGTTCGGCTTCAATTCTTGCACCAGCTGTATTTTGAAAGGCTTCACACCTAAATCCTTTCGCAAAATTTTCCACGCTGTTGAGTAACAGGGGCCTAATCGCTGCGAACGGCGACGAATCGATAATTGATGGTCATCATTAACACTGCGATATTTTCTTCAGTTCGCACTCCACGTAAGCCTGTTGGTGGTTTCATGTCCAATAATGTGAATTTGGTTCTAAATTAGACACAATAGCTCGAATAGCCGCTTCAGTGGGTCGATTAAACTGACCATGAAATGGAAGAAGCGCGCGATAAACTTTCTTAACAGAACACCCATTTTTATAATAAAATTCAATGATTTGCAAGCGTTGTTCGTTTGTAAGACGATTCATGATTAAATTGTAGACCAAACTGAAGATGTTTGACAGTGAAACAAAACACGAAACGTGCGTCAGCTGTTTAAACCAACTGTTTAAAAAGATAATAGCTTAAAAATCACCCGTTATATTTGCATATGCGCTATGTCTCAAAAACAAAAAAAAATATGCAATCGAAAGCGAGTGAACTGCACCATAGACTATAAACAATTAAAAAAAAAAACATTGCAGTTGCAGTTTTCGTATAACGGGTTAGAGATAGTCAGAATTTTCAAAAAATTAGATTTTTTTTTTTGCATTTTCTTAAAGTATAATATCTTAAAAAGATTACGTGGAAATTTGAAGTGAATCCGACAAATACTTTTCGATTTATTCAACGATTAACAAAGGGCGCTTGGGCGCTCCGGAGCCGATAGCAAAACTTTAAATGCGTATTTCTCAAAACTATGTTTTTTGAACTCGTGATCGCTGTAATTTAAGAACTGCTTAGTAGATTTCAATAAAATTTATACTGCACAAAAAACTCGTGCCTGATCGAAGGATTTATTTTTTTGAATTTCGATTTTTTTTAACAATTAATTGTCGGTTTTTTCTCGAAAATGAGAGGCCGCCATATTGTTAATTTTGAAAAAAAGCCTTCGATCAGGCACAAGATTATCAATTAATAAAACTAATTTCTCTTGTCCGATTGATTTTAGTTCAATCTCCAGGCACTCGTGAAGATCTCCTCAAGCGACTTCTGAAGAAACAGGCTCCACATACGAGCGATAACTTTTATTAATTTTTATTAGTTATTATAATTATTATTTTTTTTTTAAATTTTGCTAAAGTCAACTCGAAATATGATGTATTAATGCTATTTATTTTATTTTTGAAAAAATAAAGCAATTGACTAGCAAAAAAAAAATATTAAAAATCATCATTTTTTCGGGCCTCTGACTACCCCTAGCCCCATAACGCAATATCGGTAATACAGTAAAAATTCGTTACTGCAACGATTCGGATTTATGTCCGGGCGATTCCCACAAAATGTATGGTAAATGATTTACGATGTTACAACAAAAACGCAGATGCAGCGTTTATGTAAACAGCGATTACACTTAATAATCCAAAAGTTCAAGCTTACCACAGAAACATTAGATTTCGTTGGCGGTTGCACAATAATGCCCTCTTCATAAACAACATTCAGATCTTCCAACGTGCATGGTTTCTCCGGATCACGAATCGTCCTTAGCACATCTAAGCAAGGGGCGCAAATGCAGTTTTGTCAAGTCAATAAAGAAAAAGAAGAAACAAATTTCTGAAATTACATACCATAAACCGTTTCTTGCAGATCGGTTGCATTTTTGTAGCCCAGCTCCTGCATTAATGCATCCTCCCCAATGGCGATGGCTTCATTATCCAAAGACATTTGACTAGTTTTCTGTGCAAGAAAATTATCTATTGTACCGGTTGTCGGGCCGTTCGCAAGCGTTGTGCTGTTGCCGCCTCCTGAGTCGGACTCTGATAATTTTCGTCTGATGAAAGACAACATTATCAATGCGCTTCAACCAACACAAAATACGCGAGCCAATTGATAATATGTCACTGTTGTTGTTGTTGTGTATTCTACGTTTGCGTTGAGTTGAGTTGTTGTTTGTACGTTCGTGTGCAACTCCAATCCTACAAAAACAGTAGACAATATACATAATTAGTTTGTTATTCATTTTATACTACTTTGAACCTTTGAACTACATAAATATGCTATATTTTGGTAAATTCTTAGCAGTTTACCTTTTTGTTCCCTGATACGTTGCGTGATTTTCTATGGAAATAATTGTTTTTGTTTATATGTTATTAAATAACATCTGATGCTAAGCTTTCGCTCCAAAACGTCAGATCAAAACAAAGCGCAAATGTCGTTAGCGAACACAACAAAAGCGATAAAGCAGCGGTGGAGAATATAAATAAGGCGAATCTATATAAGGTGCTGTTAGTAGAGTAATTGTTTTTTGTTTTCTTGATATTTGGTTGCTGGAAAGTCGAAGTGATCTTTTGTTCTGTTGTTATTTTAATTATTTGTATACATTCCGATTGAAACTTTAATGTTCAAACTGCCAAATTGCAAAATATTGCATCATAAGTTGTTATTGGTCTAGTGTCTTCACCTTGTATGAATTCGCCTCGATGAGTATGCTCTACTTTTCCCACCACACTTAGAAGCCTAAGACAAATTGAAGAGTTGCCACATTACGATTTCCTCATGTGGTATCTTAAAGCTACACTACGGAAGTGATATCCTTTATAAGCTTTTCAAAGTGGTATCCTGCCAACGCCCGACGGCAATTATTTGTGAAAAATAGCTTATGCACATACAACTTGTATAAAACTAATATAAATGCGTGCGCAATAAGGTGCAATATGATTATGAATGCGCCTTGGTCATTCATTAAAGGTGTAGGCACTAGACCAACAGCACTGTTCTGTACGTTTGATTGTCAAAGCAAAGCATTGAGATACTAGAAAACAAATAGTCAATTCGCCTTGTTTCATTCTGAGCTGACAACCACATGGGCACGGTCAAAGAAAAAAACAACTCAGCTGATTTGCTAACACCACCTTTAATAGATTCGCCTTGGATTATATTATGTAGGGCCCTTACAGTATCTCTCTAACTTTTGGCTGTATATTCTGTTCGATTCCTGACCCAACCAAGGCACAATGAACAGGTAGTAGAGGTAAAAATAAGAAGTACAATGTATTTTGGTTTTGTATGTGGCCCCTAGAATAAAAAAATCGTAAATAAAGATTGCAATTTAGAGTAATTTGAACCAAATTTAATCATTTACAGATGAAATATATCGAAAAAAATGAAATCAATTTGCTCTACTTTGTATCTTGGCGGCAAGCGAGAATAATCGCAACAAAATGACAAGAATGATATATTACAAAGATTGCGCTGATTGAGGTAGAAAAATGTTCGCAACTTCGCCAAGATGAAATCGTAGATGAAGTGTACGAAATAATTAAGAGGAAAGTGGCATAGTAATAAAATGTTTATGAATATTTGTTGGATTTTATTTTAATCTTGCACAAAGTTTGAAACTTTGATTTATATGACTTTCGTTTTAGAATGTGCTACATTTTTATAAATAAATAGAAATTAAAAGAATAAAAGAAAAGTAGTATAAACTTGTTACAATATCACGTTGGTCATTACTTAGTACTGCCATAAGTTCTGTTACAAGTAAAGTCCGTTATAAATTTGAAATTATAATACTTTTTCAATGAAGTTAGTTTTATTTAATCATGTAAATATTAAAAAAAAATTATGTTCATTCGAAATGGTCACCATTTACTTTTACACACGCCTTCAAATGATTAGGACCTTCAGCCCTTGCAGCACGCACGATTGTTCAGACTGATGCACAATTGTTTGAGACTCTCCAAATTTCAGTGAGGTCTTCGACAGGCCATATTCTCCAATTCTAACCACAAACTATAGTCCAATGGTTTCAGGTCTGGACTTCCAGACGGCACTGCTGTGTGGCTTTTGCCTTATGGGCTGCAGCGAAATCTTGCTGGAAGATTCATTGAAGAGGGTACTGCTCAACTGCTTCACCACGCCTTCTAGTACATCCTCCTGGTACACTTTTGCTCCGGTCTTAACCCGTTTTTCTCAGAAATGAAGAGATGTAACGTCTTTACAAGGCACTCCTGACCAAATCATTACGGTGGTAGTGGCCACGCTGAATTCTTGGAAACAATTGTTTTGCATCTTTAAAAGTTTTAGCATAGATCTTGTCGTGTTGTACGACCACTACTTTTTCTGTCTGTCTCTTCAGACGTTTGGGAAAAACGATTGGTCGTGCGTAAATAAACATTTTCAAAATATTAAGTTTTTTTCAGCAATGTAAATCTCACTTGCACTTTTACCACACTTAAGTAATGCAATCACTGCAATGCGATTTTCCTTAGCTCCCCACTCCATTGTTAATAATAATTTGCCTCTAAACGGAACGTAATTTGTAAATAGATAATGCATACGAATAAAAGCAAAAATAACGGAGCTTTTCTCTGCGAATTTGTTTTCGCCGTATGCATTGTAAAATTTGTCACAGAGTTTATTGCAACACAGTAATTGCATGCAAATTTTGCTTTTGCACACTAAATTGAAATTGGCATTAAATTCAGATACTCGTTAAACTTACTTTACAAATTCACCACAGTTAAAATCGCACTGAACCAAGTGCACCATACTTTTCATGTCGTGAAGGCCATACAAACAAAAGCGGTGAAATGCTGCCATTTACGCTTACAAGTTTTCAACTCGCCTCTTATCAGTTGGGTAAGTGTGGTGCGCAGCCGTTTCTAGAATATGTAAAGTTTCTTGTTAAACTTTTAAGGTTTTTGGTTATTGCATCGTGGCCCAGAAAACAGAAGTGCATTCAACGAAATATTGCATTTAAAACTTATTTTTTTGAAATTCACATAACTTAGAACAAAAGACTTGCAATATTTAGCTATCCATTAGATCCAAGTGCATATGAAATAATTTGAATGTAAATGATCTTCACTTTGGCCTTAACCTAGTAGTGCAAAATTCTTGGTGATTAAAACTTGGTAAGATCGCGTGACGATGTTGTTGTTGTAACAGCATAGACATTCCCCCTAAATGTTTGGGAAAAGCGGAGTGACAAGCTGGAGTGACATTATTTAATCGAATATAAATCCGGGTAGTACTGGTAGCGTACAACCGACTGTGGAGCGGCGTCGCGAAAAGTGCTGTGTGATAAGGCAACTGAGGGATGCGTCTGTAGAAAGGGCAATTTACAATAGTTTTGCCTCACTACTCGCTAAAAAACAATCCAATGCGCGTAGCGTACAATTTCATGTTAAAAAGTTGGCTTGCTTAGCAGATTATTAACGGAAAATACTTGCAATTCTAGGCACTCATAAGTGATAATTGAAATTTCGATCGAATACCACCCCAGCCCAGCAGGCGTCATTCGATTGCTCTGATTTTCCGCACAAATTTTCTTTACAGTTGTAACGAAATACATACATACATACATACATGTACATACGTACATAAATACGGTGAAGATCGGCGATCATTTGGTTTTTGTTTTTCGTGCGAATTATTTCAATTCTTGGTGCGCTTTTGCCTTCAGTCCAGAGTGCTGCTTTGCTTTCGGATGTCCACCTGTCAACGAGCAATACACGGCTTGAAATTGTTTGTATCTAAACTGTGAGAGAAGGAGCACGAGCAAGAAAAGCGCGAATTTGCACGAAGCAATTGGAACAATTGAAAGCGGGCAGCATAAAGGATCAAGTTAATACCGGAAAAAATTACAACAATAGTGGATCGTAACTGGAAATTATACCGTACTGAGTTTAGTTGTTCTTACTCCATTTCCGCCCCACGTCCTTACCACCCTTTGTCGAAACGATACTTGATGCACCTACGGCGCTTACTTCCGTTTGAGATTCGACAATATATGTGCATATGTACATACATACGTATGTATGTATGTATGTATCAGCAGCTATACAAAGCAAAGTGAGTGAGTAAAGCTACGACGTTGGCTTGAAACGTCTAGCGCTGACAGCGGCTAGTTTATTTGATCCGTTGAAGTCAAACTGCGTGGTTCGCGTATACACGAACAGTGTACAAGCTTTCAAAGTTGTACCAAAATTACAGTTCTGTTAGTTGGATTTTTTTTTTATCGTTATTAAGCAAGCAATCAAACATGTGATAGACTACTCAGCTTGGAAATTTTCTTTTGAAATTGTTTTGCATTTCTATTCAAGTTTTATTTTTTTAAATTTTAAGAAAAATCACTTGCTAAATTCAAGTTTCTTTCTATATTCACAGGGATTAGATTGTCTTTAAGAAAAATTTCGATTCAGTACGTTCAGAAAAATTCGTTTGTTAGCAGAGAGAAAGGAGTTCAGCTGATTCAGGTAATGGCGGGAGAAGACACAAAAATTGTCTGACCAATTGCAATGGGCTGGCGTTAATATTTTTATAAAATTTAAAACCAAATTTAAAGAAAAGTAATTTCGATTAAGAAAGGAACTAAAATGCAATAATGATTTATGAGATTTTTTTGCTCGTTCATTTAATTAATGGTCAACTTTTTTTTTTTTGAATTTTTGTTACTGTCTAAAAATTGCATTACAAATGTCATATGAAATTAAAAAAATTTATTTGCCTTTAAATTATTTAAACAACAATTTTTAACACATTTTTAAGCCGCAAATTCCTTTTGTCTATTTTCAGCGCATTTAACTAGTCAAATTAGTCCGATTTCGCTTGGATTATTTTTATTGGAAATTTTAGAAAATGGTCGCTTCAACGAATGCAAGCCAAAACGGTGTAGTCAATTCTCCAGTAGTAGGAACTTCTAATGGAGTAACAACCAATGGCACAATGAATGTCGCTGGCGGACACAAGACTTTGGCCAAGGGCAGGTACACTTTAGTAGGCGTCGATATTGACACAACTGGACGTCGACTCATCGATGAAGTAAGTATGTGTGTGTGTGTGTTTTAAATGTTTATTATATATAAAATATTTTAAACAATCTGAACCGAGTTTGTCAAATTCCTATCCTTATAATAACATTTGCATTTCTTAAACTTCTCACCTAAAAATTTGTGTAAGCCGACTAGCGGCTCTTTTAATTTGTACTTTAATTTTTAATATAAATAATTTGTAATTATTTTTTTGTTATATACAAACGATTAATTTTAGTTTGTTATAAGCGAAGTAAAATATGTGAAAATCCACGGCTTCAGTCGCAAGAATGTGCATAAAAACTGTTCATATGCGCATGGAAAATATATTTCTCTAAAAAAAAAAACAATAATGCATCCGCTTCGCAGCTAATCCGCTTTACTGTTATAAAGTCATGAACTTGTGCGTATGGCTGATGCATTACATGAATACGTTGTTTGTGCATTGATAACTGCACTTCTTTTTCATGATTCGGCTTTTG
Source organism: Anastrepha fraterculus (assembly GCA_037575425.1). Classification (NCBI taxonomy): domain Eukaryota; kingdom Metazoa; phylum Arthropoda; class Insecta; order Diptera; family Tephritidae; genus Anastrepha; species Anastrepha fraterculus. Next base: position 271,371 of record JAYXIM010006913.1, on the reverse strand, counting down.
GTTTTCGTCTAATTTTACTGTTCGACTACAAGTCATTGGCCTTTGAAATCGTTTACTTTCTTGGCGCAAATTATACTTTTTTGTTGTTGTTTTATTTATTTATTCTAACCTTATGGCCGATGTATATACAAATATGTAAATACATATGTAATATATATTTGAAAACTAAACCTTCCACATTTGTGTGCAATGTTTGATTTCCGTTTTTTTTTTTTTTTTTTTTTTTAAATAAATTTTTCTTCTCAGTTATAAGAGTATATGAAAGCATAGAATGGTGATGCCTTATTTTTCTCTCTTCTTTTCTCCTCCACAGATCGTTCAGTTGGCCGCGTATTCGCCCAAAGATCATTTTGAACAATATATTATGCCATACATGAACTTGAATCCTGCTGCTCGCCAACGTCACCAAGTGCGTGTGATCTCTATTGGATTCTATCGTATGTTGAAATCAATGCAAACCTATAAGGTGAGAGAAAAAAAAAAAAAATACATTAAGTGACTGGATTTGATTTGTGCACCTCCAATTACGTTTGATTGGTAGTTGCCATATTTTTTTTTTTTTTTTTTGTGTAATTAACAAGAAATATACGTTGTTGCATATAAGAGTGTAAATACAGTTATTTAAAAATATTTTGTATATAAAGGGTTTTCCAGTAAGGGGCGTTATTTTGTTATTCAAAGAAAAATGAAAATTTTTTTAATATAAATGATCGGATGTTGATTTCATTTATAGTGGAAAATAACGTCAGGCAATTGACCACCACGACCACGCTTGCCACACGTTTCCACGGCAGTCGGTTCTACGTTACCGAAACGACCCGGATTTATATCCGGCCAAGGATTGTCACTCCACTCGAACAACAACAACAAAAACCACGCTTACAGGACAATATCCTTTTCATGAAATTTTCCATAACCGAATTGCACAGTGGCTGCCCTATATCCTCGATAGCCTCACGAATTCCATCTTTATGGCCTTGAATCGACCCCGGGTTGTTGATGTAGACCTTCTCTTTCACGTGGCCCCCAAAGAAAAAAGTTACAAGGTGTTAAATAACAAGATCGCGGTGGCCAATTGTGATCACCTCTTCGAGTGATAACACGGTCCGAAAACTTTTCCCGTAAAAGCTCAATGGTTTCGTTGATTGTGTGGCATGTAGCGCCGTCTTGTTGAAAATAAACGTTGTGCAGATTAATACCATCGAATTCCGGCCATAAAAAATCGTGAATCATCTCTCAATAGCGCAATCCTATTCAAAATAACACCTGTTTTTGGAAAACCCTTTACATAAATTGAACTAAAAATGCAAATTACTTTAAGCTTCTTTTCAAAAAACTTCGGTTTGGCACGCGGATCTGGCATTTCTTTTTTTTTTGTCCTGCGCAAGGATTCTTTTTAAAGGTTATATCCATGAAGCGATAAAAAATTAAATTTTAGGAAGCTACCTTGGCTGCACATGCGTACAAGATAGGGATTGCTAACACAGACAAATGCAGGGAATACAGAGAGGATGTTGAGGAGACTTTAGAACCGGACAGTATTTAGATAGTCAATAAACGACATTCACCGGGAGACCGTTACCACCTTCATGAACTCCCGTCCTGCGAATGCCGTAATTGGAGACCAACCACCACTATTGCAGACGAAGAGCTCCAGTTCCCCCGTGAGACTCGTGTAACACTGGCACAACTACGTTCTGGAATCGACCCCGACATACCAAACACATGTCCGGCATGTGAAGGTACCCCGCACGACACTAACCACCTCTTCACAAGCCCCCTTAAATCGACTCATCTAACCCCCCTCTCCCTCTGGACCCAACCTGTCGAAACAGCATGTTTCCTGGGCCTACCCCTAGATGAGCTAGACGAAGACGACCGATGATATGCCTACACTGACAGGGCTACCTATGCTGTTAAAACAACAACAAGGAGACTTTAGAACACCTTCTGTGCGTTTGTCCGGCATTATTAAAAACGCGTTTAAAATGCCTGGGAGGCCCACTGTTTGGGGGTCTGGAAGACGTCTCAAATGCAGATTTTCCAGCTCTGTTTAGATTCGCCAAAAGCCCTGACATCCTACATGATGCCTACTTGCAGTATTCATAGAGGTGGGTCTCCATCTGGTATCGCTAGGGAACAAAAGGTCTATGCGTGGCTTAAGGGATTACATGGATTTCGTTGGTTCAAAAAATCGATTTATTTTTTTTTTTGCTTATTAATTTCTACAACATCCCAGGAATATTATCTAAATTTTCAAGTCGATCCGAATAATAAATTCGGAGATACAGCCTTTGGAATGTGTACGCTCCAAGCCACTTTTATTGTTACTCGAAACTTTAAACGCGTTTTTCTCGGAACTGTGTTTTCAAAATCGGTTGTCAAATGTTCTCGAAAACTATTCAACCGATATTGATGAAATTTTACACAGGTGTTAGAGATACAATTTACTCGTGCTTGAACGAAGGGTTTTTTTTTAATTACAACTATTTAAAAAAAAACAAAATGTCAAGCAAATTGGACCGAAATTTTCATTTTTTTTTGCAAAAATGTCTGCCAAAATTCCAATTTTTCTTTTTTTTTTCTTTTCTTCGTTCAAGCACGAGTTTATGGTCTTAGCTAGCGCTTATTTTTGTTTTTTCATTTTTGATGAGCATGTCGGGAGTTATGCTGACAACGCGGCCGCATCTTTTTTTCGAGGGGTCAGCGGAAATGACGTCACAATGGAGGAGTTTTAATTTTTTGTTTTTTGAAAATTTCAGAAATTATTCTTTAAACATGTATCTATAAGACAGAAAAAAGTTTAAATTAAATACAATAAATAATTTTTTACATAGAAAAAAAAATATTGAAAATAGGCCTTTTTTTACCCGACGAAACCCATGTAACTCCTGAATGCCAACCAGGCTAAACTAACCTTATCTGGAAGCTTGAGTCGTTGTAATAGAAATGTGTTATATTCACGTCCAAAGTCGAAAAAGCCAGACCGGGTGCCCAACGGCGGATTAAAATTTTTTTTTTTTTTTTTATAACTTTGAATTTCGCATTTATTTAATTTCTTAATTTTTTAAAAGTGTTTTCTGATTTAAAATTTGTAATACTTAAAATTAAATGAATATAATAAATTGTCTAGTCTAGTTTTAAGTAGTTGCGCCTAGAATGCCGCAATTATTAATAAATAAAATAAAATGCATTTCTATTCCTCAGATTATTAAGTCGCAATTATGATTAAATAAAATAAAATAAAATGCATTTCTATTCCTCAGATTATCAAGTCTAAATCGGAGATCGCTGCCTTGAAAGATTTTCTGGATTGGCTGGAAGCGCTTAAGGCCGAAGATACATCATCGAACGGTGTCATTCTAGTCTATCATGAGGAACGCAAATTTATTCCATATATGATTTTGGAATCGCTTAACAAATACAACCTGTTGGACAGGTTCCTTAAAACAGTCAAATCATTTGCCAATGGCCTCAATTTAGCCAAAGCCAATGCCAACGAATCATTGCAACATTACACGTTGCGCAAACTTTCCAAAGTGTTGAGCGCCAAAGCACATGAAGTGATCAATAATCAAAATGCAAGTGACGGTGAAATCAAAAACAATGTTAGCTCAACAACGGGCATAGCCGCCGAGTGTCAGAGCCCCCAAAAGTCATTGCAAAAGGGCGTTCTGGCACAGGAGCGTGAGCTGTTCGATGGTAATGCTAGTGTGCGTGCCAAGTTAGCCTATGAGGTGGCACAACAGTTGAGCAATCAAGAACACAAGGTGCCTATCGAATCGTCGGCTGCATTAGAGAATATGATTGCCGCAGTGCAAACGTATGCACAGCCCATCGAATGCGATTTGAATGAACTACAAACTCAAAACGAGAATTTGGAACGTCAAAATTCTTTCCGTCCGGTTTTCTTGAATTACTTTAAAACCACACTCTACCATCGAGTGCGTGCGGTCAAGTTTCGCATCATACTTGCGGAACAGGGTTATGACCTGCAGACGCTAAATGCAATTTGGAGTGAGAAACAAAAGGATGGATTGGCCGAAGTATTGCAAGTCATTGAGGAGTTAAAACCTGAAGATAGGACGGAGTTGGCTGATTTATTTGACAGTTACTTCGATCCTGTAAAGACGACTATTAAGCCGATTGTTAAAAACAACAATCGCCGCCGAAATAGACGCGGAGGTAGTGCAATGCATGCATGCATTCAGTTGAAGTGTATTAAAAAGCAATTAATCATATAATTTTCATTTTTTTCTATTTCTTATTACTTAGTACGCAACATGAAGAACGACGGCAGCAATAGCGCTCGCACAAGTAGTGAGCAAGGAGCTGGCGGTGACAAGCAAGTCACTGGCGTTCAGCTGCCCGACACCACAATTAAGTCGCCATCTCCGCCAAACGGTGGCAAGCCGCAGCGTGGCAAGCGTAATCCGCGCTCACGCAATAACTCCTTAAAAACACAGCTGCCAAGCGCCGCCGTCGACACGAGCAATACAACGGCAACAGCAACCAATTAAAAACTAAGAAGTTCATTCTAAGATTCAAGACAGGCGCTGTTGCAACATAAAAAAACAAGTAATTTGTTTTATTTTTTTTTGTGATAGTTTTCACCAACGTAGCCACACTTTAGAGAGACGCCAGAAATATTTGCTGGTATGCAAGTTGAATAGAATTTGAATTTTTAATTTTATATATACCACATATTTTTATTATAATTATTATTACATGTATTAATTAGCTAAACGTACATGCATATAATTAACAAAAGCAAAAGAAATATGTATATATATATGTACACTTGTTTAACGTTAGCAGTTACAATACCCAATTGTAGATGACGTTAGTTTAGAAAATATCTGATTATTGAAGTCATTAATAATTATTATTTTATTTGCTTTCCTACGCTACAAAGTACAACAACATAAATTAGTTTGCCAGCCGCAGGCAGAGGTGTAAGCTTTTCATAATTTATTTCGTAGTTTTACTAGAGTTGAGTTAAATAAAATGTAACAAATATTAGCTAACCTCTGGTTTGACGTCTTAGAGGATTCTACAAGAATTTGACAACCTTGCTTATTTGCGCGAATTGAAATTTTGAATTTTTAGAAGGTTGCGCTTTAATATTTGTTTTTTATGATTCCTATTATGATATTTATGTATTTATGCTATTTTGAAATTTTTGTTTAAAAAGAATACACAAGAAATATATAAACAAATATTTTTTTCTAACTTAAGCTTCATATGTTCGTTCAATTATTATGCATACGCCCTTATACAGAGTGCGACACTCGAAGTGTAACAAATTAAGGGGGGAGCCTGGTTTATGAGGTCTAAAAATTGCATCTCTTTGCGATTTTTTTTTTTAAGGAAAAAATTAATTTAGCACTGCAAAGTTTTTTCTATCTTTTAATGAACATTTGCAAAATATAAAAAAATTTTGTACTGGTTAAAATAAGTTGAAAAAAATGTTTAACATACAAATTAGTAGAGCGCTGCAACGCTGGAGTTTCCAACTGGCGTACAAGATACAGCTCGTAATTATTATCGAAAGCAAAAAATTCAAATGGATGATTTTTTATTCTAGATGAACTAAGAAAACTGAGAGAAATTCCAAAATTTCAACTTTTTGGAGGTTTTAAAGAAAAAAATGCCTTTCTATAAAAAAAAAATTCACTTCAACTTGGTATAAAAATCTTGAAAAATTTTTTTTTATCTATTTTGTTAGTTCAAATAGAAGAGAATTTGATACTGAAGGGAACAAGCTATGATTCATTTCAAAAGGTTCATTAGTTTTTTTTCATTCATGTACGTCAATTCAAAGAAATCATAAAAATGAAAAGTCGAGAAAAGAAGATAAAGTTTGTACTATAGCTGTCCGGTCACAGCGTAACTATAGGGTGTTTTTTTAGAGGTTAGGTTTTCAAGATGAAATAAAACGTATATAATTTAATGTTATGGCCAAGAATTTAGCTTTATTATAAAGATAAGGGTTTGCCAAGATGTTTAAAAAATGATACCCATTCAACCAAAAGTGAGCTTCATCGGTGAACAAAATTTTCTTCGATGCGTCGCGCGAACCGAACCATTATTTTCGTAATAAATTTGCACGATTTGCAAACGTTGTTCAGGTGTAAGTCTATTCATTATGAAATGGCAAACCAAACTGAGCATAAATCAAGTGACAGCTGTCAAAAAGACCATCTACGAAAAAAGTAGTGCCAACTTGAAAACCTAACCTCTAAAAAAAACACCCTATACCTAACGCTCGCCTACCTTTGGCTTTGTATCTACGGAAATATTGAGAATTAGGCTCTGTAACTTTGTGCGAATATTCTGAAAAATATTAGGAATCGCTTAAAATGAAAAAAAAAAATTAATTTTGTTTTGACCTTATAAACCAGGCTCCCCCCTTAAAAAGGCCACGACAGTCGGTTCTACGTTACCGGAACTACCCTGACTTATATCCGGCCAAGGACTGTCACTTCAGCAGCATTCCCCAGATATGTATGCGGAATGTTTATTCTGCTACAACAACAATAACAGCCATAAATTTAGTTTGGAAAATTACTTTTATTCAATTCAAAGTAAAAAATGTGTGAGAATAATACAAAATGAAGAACCCATTTACTTTTCCACGATAGGAACACTTTTTGCCTTGACTATGACATTGTCAGAGCATTACTTGCATTGTGACTGCTAAAACAAGCAAAAAAATAAAGAAAAAGACACAGTTGCACATTGCAACAGTGGCGCCAGCAAGAGAAAGCGGGCAATCGCGGTAATAGGCCAGATACATCAAATTTAGCGAAGTCCTCAACCAAATTTAGCGAAGTCCTCAACCATCTCTGTGATCCTTCTGCCAGAAAAATTTGACACACAGATGGCGCTCCAAGCAGTAAGAAAGCGTTGTTCCTAAGCAACGACAGGTGAAATTCCACCGCCTAGGACTGGTAGCGGCAGGCGAATCACGTACCCTGTCAGAAATCAAATAGATTAACGAAACCAACGCAAGACTGAGTCTTGTCGAGGCCCTATGCTCCCAAGTGGAGTGAACAAGGAAAAAAAATGGCATTGAGACGGTCCAGAAACGTATCGCAAGTTGCCCGAATGTAGCTTGGAGGTATTTTGGCCCACTCTCGGACAATGGCTTTTTTCAGCGCCTCAAAACTGGTGAATCTTTTAGTTCGGACCTTGCTCTCCAAAATGGTCCAAAGATACTAATCCATCGAATTTGCGTTTGGTAAATTTGAGAGCCATTGAGTGGACGTTATGAAGTTCGGAACGTTGGTTTTTAGCCATTCTTGGTTCACTCGAGCTTTGTGAGACGTCTGCCATAGAAATATTTGTCTGCCCACAGCTTCAAAATAACCTCCTACTTTCCCGATAATATTTCGCATTTACCTTGACGCCAGGCTCAATGAAAACGGTTGGAGAACGCCCATCTGCGGTTACAACGGCCCAAACCATTACCTGTGACGGGTACTGCCTCCTGGTGACCAGTCGATGACTCAAATTCTCGTATGAACGGTCGGTCAAATAAACCCTACCGTTTTTGGGAGTTTACGAGTTGATCAATTTGAAATATTTTCTCATCAGAAAACACAATTTTCGGAAATTAACCGCTTTCGGCCAAGTGAAGTAACTCCTTCGCTTTCTCAAGTCTGACTTGTTGCTGCTTTGGTATGAGATCATGCGCCTTTTGAATCTGGTAAGGCTTGACTTTGAGATCATTTTTCAGTATGCGGCAGATGCTACGGTTAGATATTTTCAGTCCTATCGCCATTTAATTGGCACTTCGTCAGGGATATCGCTCAAGTCGTTTATTAACTTTTTGAACCATTTCACGTGACGTTGCAGTCTTTCGATGATCACCTCCATGACGTTTCGAATTGCTACCAGTATCATTGCAACGAGTAATGGAGCGACAAACCAAAACTTTTTTTACTTTGAGGTGCTCGAGCTCACGAACAATCAATGGTTGTGATTTTCCAGTTTGAAATCCATTACTGATTTTCTTTTTTTCGCGTTTACTCTCGGCAAAATGCTTCCGCGCGCTTGCAAACAATACTCTGGACTGTCATTTACCCAACTAACAGACAGCTGATGATGCCCGAGTTGTCTAAAGTTGGTTACACTTCGAGTGCTGGACCCTGTCATCTTTTGTTTTCTCTTCCTCTTGTCATCACAATCCTTGGTGAATCATTGCTTCATTCACAACCTTGCGTCAACTGTCTCTATCCAGGGATATCTGCTTCCACAGCCGCACGTTTAGCTTTTCAAGGTCAACTTCCACGTCTTCGAGACATTTCTTCCTAGGGCGTGCTCTTCTTTGGCCTCAACTGCCTTTCGAGTTGTTTTCTCCATGGGCATTCTAAACACGTGTCCGAGCCAACTTATCCGCTGAGATTTTATAAATCTTATCACAATTTCTTTTTTTGTTAATAGTTCCAGCTCATGATTATATCTAATTCGATGGGCACCGTCTGTAGTCTTACAGGCCCTTATATACGTGGGTGAATAGAATTGGTCCTTTATGTGTGCCGTTCTGGGCTTTAGAAAGCAGTTCCGGGAAGGGTGTTTCCCCAGAAGTAGAGGAGGGTTCGTTTTAGTGGCCACATCACACGACGCAGTAGACGACGGTCGCTGTCAGTCCGAAGGCATTTTGAACCCTACCTCACCCATAACAAAAAATTTATTTTTCATTAAAATACCATTGGTCAGTAGTTTTTGTTTGTCCATAGTTCGCAACTATAGGTAAGCATGAGGCGGATCAAGGTTTTGTATATCCTTAACTTTTGGTCGCGACTTTTCTTCCACATCACATAAAGTACACGCTCGAATTTTTCCATATGAGAGAAAAAGCTCCTTCAACGCAAAAAATTGCCAAAAATCATTTATATTTGGTGGTCACTTGAAATTTAGTTAGGTTAGGTAGATCTGGCTGATCTGTAAAAAGATCTCACTAGACCTCTAGGGTTGATTGCGCTGCCAGTGCTATATTTTTGGAGTCAAAGATATTATTTTCTATAGTTCTTAATGCACGTCTTCGCGCGTTTTAACAAGACGTTCAGTCTTTTGTCAGGAATCAGGAATATCCTTCAAGGATGAAAAATATGTTGATCCTAGGCACGTTTGTCGAGTCCCACAAAGACCAGGACAGTTGCAAAGTGGGTGTAGCAAAGTACTCCTAGCATTCGCTTGAAACTTGCACTTACTAAAATTCAATGGGTCATAAAACTGCATACCGAGAGGAATTCTAAAAATTCTGGTTAAAAAGTTGAAAGTTTTGATGAAATCTTGAAAAATGTTGCGTTATTTGGGTTTTGTGAAGATATGTATGTATGTACACTATTTCAAAAAAAAGTGTGGTTGGTGTTGCTATAATGTTGGAGTGTGCATGAGAAGAAATCGTAAGGGTGCGGTAGACCTAACTAGAAGATCCCGTTTTGATTCCTTTGCTTTGAACGCACCTTGAACGCACTTTTGCTTTTTTTCGTTTTTTATTTTTTAAATTTTTTTGTTTGGTTGTTTTTTGCTTTTCTCATTTGTTTATTTTTTTTAATTTTTTGTTTTTTTATATTTTTATTTTCATTTTTTCATATTTTTTTTTTGCTTTGTTTCATTTGTTTTTGTTTTTTTCTTTATTTAATTTTTTCGTTTTTTTTCATTTATTGTTTTTTTTTTGCTTTGTTTCGTTTGTTTTCTTTTTTCCTTTTTTTCATTTATTAATTTTTTATTTTTTTTTTTACTGCGTTTCATTTATTTTATTTTTTTTATTACTTTTTTTGCTTCGTTTCATTTGTTTTTTTTTGTTTGCTTTTTTCATTTATTTATTATTTGCTTTGCTTCATTTGTATTTTTTTTTTTTGCTTTGTTTCATTTGCTTGTTTTTTTGTTTTTTTTTGCTTTTTTTCATTTATTTATTTCTCATTATTTATTATTCGTTTTTGCCTTGTTTCATTTATTTTTTTTTTTCATTTCTGTTTTTTGCTTTTTGGTATTTTTAATTTATTTTACTTATTTTTTGCTTTTTGTCATTTATTTATTTTTTATTATTTTTTTTTTGCTATGTTTCATTTATTTTTTTTTTCTTTGTTTAATTTTTTTTATTACTTTTTTTTTGCTTCGGTTCATTTGTTTCTTTTTGCTTGCTTTCTTCATTTATTTATTCTTTTCTTTGTTTCATTTGTATTTTTTTCATTTATTTTTTTATTTATTCATTTTTTTTTTGCTTTGTTTCATTTGTTTTTTTTTTTGCTTTGTTTCATTTATTTATTTTTTATTATTTATTATTCTTTTTTGCCTTGTTTCATTTTTTTTCATTTCTTTTTTTTGCTTTGTTTCATTTGCTTTCTTTTGTTTTTGTATTTTTAATTTTTCTTCAATTATTTATTTATTTTTTTCTTTTTTTCACATATTTTTTTTTGTTTCGTTTGTTTTCTTCTTTGCTTTGTTTCATTTATTTATTATTTATTATTCTTTTTTGCCTTGTTTCATTTATTTTTTTTTTTATTTCTTTTTTTTGCTTTGTTTCATTCGTTGTTTTTTTGTATTTTTAATTTTTCTTCATTTATTTATTTATTTTTTACTTTTTTCACATATTTTTTTTTGCTTTGTTTCATTTTTTTTTTCTGCGTTTTTCCATTTGTTTTTTTCTTTTTTGTTTTTTTTTTTCATTTATGTTTTTTTTTGCTTTTTTCATAATTTTTTTTGCCTTGTTTCATTTGTTTTTTCCCCCTTTTTATTTTTTTTTTTTTTGTTTGCTTAAACTTGTCACGCAACCATTTACTTAAAAAATACTACTTTCCAATTTTAGCTCAAATTTAAAGCGAAGAAACCCACAGTTTAGCTTCATAAGTAAAACACAAAAATTGATTGGTGCGTTGCAGTTATACATAGCAAAACGAAAAAAAAAACAAATTTAATTCGCTCAAACACTAGGAGGCATGATCCGATGAAATAACCAAGAAAATGAAAAAGGAGAACGAAAAAATTTCGCCGACCCCATAAACTCCTTGCGCAAAATTTCTGTGAAAAAAAATTTTACTTGTGTACTTTGAAATTTAACCAAATTTTTGCGAATAAATCAAGCCAAAGTAACCGACATTTGAAATGCAACAACAATCAACTATACCTGGATGCTTTCAATGCCAGTAACAAGACGTGATTTTCCGCAACACAATGCAAACAAAAATTATTGAATTTAACAATTACATGTAACCATACATATCTGGGATCGCCTCGACAAAGCGTGATCCTGTCGAAGTGGAATCAATCAACAGCGGAGCACAACAACAATTAGAGACTGACTTATCTGTTGGTGATTTGCAGCAAACAACTTGTCTCTCATCAATGCCAGCTAGCTGGCCACAAGGTGCGCGGGATAAAGCGGAATTTTCATTTTTAGTTTATTAACAAACCTCGCAAGTCCATGGCGATGGCGTGAGGGGTAAAAATATTATTGATTTATTGTTAAAATATAAAAATATTACATACAGAGAAGAATATCTGGTAGTGACGACATACATACATGCATATCACACTACATTTACACTTTTAAAATTTTTCTGAGATTAAGGAATCTTAAAGCTGATTTATAAATGCATATTTCTTTTAAAAGAATCCATATTGAACCGATTCCGCTTAGTTCCAGATACCATTTTAATTTTAGTATGTATGAACTCTATAAACGAAAAATGAAAAAAAACTATAGCTGAACTATTTACAACAACATTAAAACAATAATAAGAAAATTATAACATATCAAATTATCTAACTTAGATCAGTAGATTCAACAACAATAACACGCACATGAGTAATAAATAGGCATAGCAGTCTAACATGCATAGGTATGTGCACACACATACATACATACATTAACTTGTATGCCCATAATTGTGCTCATATTTGCATTGCAATGCAGCAGAATCTTACATTTGAACTGCAGATATAATTATTTTTACACACAATGAAATGTTATTGCATTTTCCCGCCCAAGTTAATGGATCCAGTTCGAAAAGAGGTCCATTTTCTAATTTCATGCGCCACAAAACGACCGAGTTCTAATTAAAAACTAAATATTCGTACATTTTTTTTGTATTGTTTCTGTTCAAAAAGAAAATTTGCTAATATTCTGTTGTGACTTCTTGTACTTTATTTGAAATAAAAATTCAAAAATCAATTTTAACTAATGTCTTTTAGTGGGAGATGGAACTTTGAGTCAGGGTTTTTAAACTTGTTTGAATATTTTCTACAGCAATGATTCCTGCTTTTGTTTTGAAAACAAGCGACGTTAACAGCACAACCGACGTTGGCAGCACGAACATCAGGTAGCTGCTTTGATTTAGAAGAAAATAAATAGCAGAAGTGACTGCACATAGCAGAGCTGCAGCGCACTTCGGTTGCTGTGGCTAACATTTTGAAAAAAAGTAGCCGAAACACAATGCGGCTATACCTTTTGCTTGTTTTTGCTGAATATGGAAATAATAAAATGTTCTGCAGCAAAAGTAGTAACACATATATCACCTATTTACATAGCCAATAGAGACTAAATTTCATATTTGATTTCAATATGATATTTTCACACCTCTTAGCATTAGAAATATGTATGAACGTCAAAGGTCTGTAAAAGGAGAAGTGGTTAAATTTTGCGAGCAAAATTCTTTGTCAAACGACTACACCCCTTTGCATGATTATAAGCGCACAATAAGTTTACTTATACATATTTTCTATTGTGTTTTAGAAAAAATATTTTTACTTGTACCTTAAGAGAAACAAGTTTGCATATCAAGCAACAAAAACAACAGCATGTGTATTAAGCAAGAAGAGAGTATCTACACTAATATTATAAAGAGGAAAACTTTGTTTGTTTGGTTGTAATGAATAGGCTCTAAAACTACTGAACCGATTTTAAAAATTCTTTCACCATTCGAAAGCTGCATTATCCACGAGTAACATAGACTATATTTTATTTTGGAAAAAAATAGGGTTCCGTAAGATATTTGGATTTTTCGGACACAAACTGAAAAAAATCAACCAAAGAAGTTACTTATTTTGCGTACGCTGCCTAAACTACAAAAGATAGAACCATAAAATGTTATAATTAATTGTAGATCTTATAAATATCTACAAAACAGTTCGCGACACACTATACCTATCTATGTATGTCGAGTGAGGCATTTTTTATTTAAAAATCTTGAATTTTTTTTTGGACTACATTTAAACGCGTTTATTTTACTCATGCTATTAGTCCTTATCAAAATAAATTATTTCATCAATAAGTACTGTTTATGTTGATAATATGTATTTGGTCTTTGAATGATTAAAATTCGACGTTTGGTTTTGAAGTTGTGGTGAAATTAAAATATTACGATTTCTGCTGCACGGCCCGTTGCGCGAAGTCTAATAATTTTCATGAGATTTTTTTTAGATTTTGTTCTTAAAACTACACCTACGCAAAAGTTCTTCTTAAAGCTAAACAACAGTGCTTCTCAGAGCTATACAACAGTTCTTTTCAGAGCTAGAATATTATAGGCAAATATAACAAAAAACAGAGAGCAGACAAATATTTGCAAAATGAAGAAATGAAAAATGGTCACTTTTTAGCTTTTGCTTCCGCAAAAAAGTCATATCGAGAAATAGGCTTTCTAATAGAAATTGTATAGTGCGAAATTAAAAAAAAAGAAAATTACGGGTACAAATAATCAGTGGGAATGAAAATAATTTAAAGCAGCCAGTTCTATGTTACCGGAATGACTCGAGTTCTTCCCGAGCAAGGGCTGCCGTCCCAGTTAACTAGCCCTGTCTAGTAAACTGTTTATCACCTCCCCTCTATCACCACAGGAGCAATTTCATGCAGCAATCTTGCTCCATTTACCTCTACTTAGAGCTGGTATTGTATCCCACCCTGAGGCAGGGGTATTCTATTGCTGCGTTTGCCATAAACGGCTCTACCCGAACTCCACCTCGGTTAGGTGCAATAAGTGCAGCGAGTGGGTCCACTTTAAGACCTGCTTGGCCCTTAAGTCACATAGGAAGTGGTCCACACGGTATGTGGCCTTGTATTGCCTAGGCCATCAGGCTTCCAATGCCTCAACGGCTACCATATCCCCTGATAGGCCAGCACTACCAAACGCCACCAAAACCCACACCTACACGGAAAGGAACTTAGCGGCGCAGCACAACTCCCCAAACATAGCCCATCCCATTTCCTCCTGCTCCAACCCCAGTGCGGGGACAAACCAGCAGCTCTTGGTCCCCTGCACAGTCTATTCCGTGAATCAGACCAAAATACCTCGAAACCTGGCATCAGTCAAATGCAATTTTTGCAATGGCTGGTGCCACTTTCGGAGATGTTCTGAGCTGCGCACCACCCCTGAGTGGTCAACTGACTACCTTGCCCTCTGCTGCAGAGCCCTGCGCCCGTCCCTGACACCCTGGAGCTACAACAGTCCTACCAAGAAGCTTCAAGCTTCTGCAATTTAACTGTAACGGACTAACGAGCAATGTAAATGAGATAGTCGACTTTATGAGCCGGCACGTAAAGAGTTAACGTTATACCAAGGCTGAATGTGACCTTCTTGGCTACATTAAGTCGAGTTTTACAGCGTTCGGGAAAGTATTAAGTTCTTTAAAATGAAGCCACCTTCAAAACTTACCGCTGAGACGGAAAACCTTTGCACAAAGGTGCAAAAATCATCTTCATGTAATTATACCCAGAATCTTGGATCCGCTCAGTACATCCGACAGTTTTGAAATAGTGTGCATGCACTCAAAAATGAGGGAATACGAGATTCGGTCATTTGAGTCCGTGACGCCAGCAAAAAATAAACACAAGAAAATAAGAGGAAGAATAAACGAATGTAAGTTGGAAATCAAGGAAAAAACTGCAATGATAGACTTTATTAGCATTCGCGCTTTAACAATTTAACATCAACATATTCACGGATTACGCTTCACGCCACACTTGTACATTACTCAAAACGGGTGACGGGGGATTCTGTCAAACAGTCAACAGCTATTCACCACGATCAACGTAGTAGTCTGCGGAAGACGCCACCTCTGCATTCTCTACAGCGCTGCACATATTCTTCCTCACCACTGTAGTTATTTATGTTTCTTGTTGTTGGCAACTCCGCAGCCGATCAGCTGCGAAAAAATTTGTGAATAATCTTTTTTCACTACTTTGTCAGTTTTCAAACAGCTGCGGTCGGAAAATCATTGTGAAAAATATGTTGAAAAGTGGGTGGGAGGGAGCAAAATAAAATAAAAAGTGCGTTTAATTTATATTATATAGTGATAAAATCGCAATAAATACCCAAGTGCCAACCTATTTGGAAAGAATAAAATCAAGAAGAGTGAAAAGAATTACGGAAAAATTCGAATTTTCCTTTTTGTGGAGTTATTAAAACTTTATAATACGTGTGATCTTAACGTTCTATGTGCAACGAGGTGCGTGCGTTGTCGATCGCGATGATGGAAGAACTAGCAGAGGAGGTACAGCTCCGTTTTCCGGGGGAAAAAGTAAATGCGCCCTTGCTTATAACTATTTACTACGCCGCCAGATTGGATCATGCCAAACGGCTACTAGCCGCCACCAATGATATACACAACAGAGAGCTGGTCAATTATTTAGTGAATTTGGTGAGCATTTTTATACCTACCAATGCCTCTATATATGCTTGCGTGTATATTATATGATTAGTGTGAATTTTCGCGAGTTGTGATTATTAAATAAGTAATTTCGTTTTTTTTTTTTGCGCAAAGGTTTGACACTAATAATAAACGGCTGAGAAGCAGCATAAGAAATTAATATAATATTTTACGTATATTTACTCTGAGAAAGTGCTGAAACATGATTCACAACATTATTTTTGTTCATAGCATATTAAGAGAATTGATTTAGTTAATTTCTTTCAAAACCAGCCATATGCGATATGGATGCAGTCGGTATGTTATGATAAATGTCAATCACATAGATACGCCTTACCGTTTCATTGGCGCGTACATCCTTTATTATGTGTTTGACTGAACTTTTTTTCCAACGTATGATGTGCGTCTTGATGTCGTTCAAATTAATGGATCTAGCATTTTATGCCGATTCCGAACAGCAGATGGTTTTTAAAAAGCTTGATTATCGCAAGAATGCAATCAAAGTTTTACGATTGTCTGCTAATGCAATATAATAGACTATAACTTGATGGTTTGTGTTTACAGTGAGCCTCGTACTAAGACCCACCAAATGGTACTCCCTCACAAGTTCAGAATCGCAATTAATCTAACGCTTTGCACTTAAACAAATATTTTCTATTATATTTCTGCTACCCCATTCAATCTTAGATGTCACTAATTCAAATGCGTATCCTGTTGTTGTTGTAGCAGCATAAACATTCCCCATACATATACGGGAAATGCTGCTGAAGTGACAGTCCTTGACCGGATATAAATCCGGTTCGTCACGGTTACATAGAACCGACTGTCATGGGAATGTATGCGTATCCTGAATATCATCATATTTATTATATACAAATCAAAACGCATTTTTTTAAATACTAGTAATATCAGTTAAAATCAGGTATACTTCAAATTATATTGTCATGGTAAAATTAGTTCAAATCAAATCCGGTCTTTAACTATGGCAAGGTTGCATTTGTCTTAACACACAAAACTTCATTCGTCATCCATTGATTCTTGCAAAACTTCGTTTTCTGCTTCTGGCGCCGCATCCTTTTCCTGCAGTTTTCGCTGCTTCAATGCCGCTTTACGTCTTTGATCGCGCACATATTTAAAAAAGCGCATCGTCCGGTCTATGAAAAATTCTACATCCATGTGGTAGAATCGTTGTAAAAAGATTTCTGTAAAAGGTTTTTTGTAACGCAATGAGTTCGCTATTATTCTTTTATACACACACGTACCTTTAAAAATATCTGTAAAAATATAATCTTTAATTGCACGCTTGTCTCGTCCAGTTCCTCTGTAGGAATAATGATGAGCAGCATCATTGTGGAAAATATTACGCCAAGTTTGTGTGATGTACTTTTCTGGTTCTTTATAGTTTCCTTGCATTAGCTCAACACGCTGGAAATAGTTAATATTAGGCATTTTCATATTCCTAACTGGTATGTCATACCCACCAGCTGATCCCGCTGATCTTCGTCATTTCGCAAAAGTATATTCCAATCCTCAAATTGCTGCGCATCTCGAAATTGTTGCGTAGGCATAACACGCGCTTGTATGTTGTAGAAATCCAAAACTGGTCTGGCTGTGGACGCAACATATGACACATCTGGGCCCACTCTCTCTGTTTTCCTTGGATTTGTGCTTGATTTGGTAGCAGCAGATTTTTTAACTTTCTTTGATTTTACACTTTCATTATCCGTGTCACTAATGTTTAAGTCAATTGCAGGCACAGCCTCCTCACTAGGCACAGCAGCAGGATCTTGGAGCGCAGATTTTAAAACTTTTGCTGCAGCTTTAGGTTCATGTGTAACTTTTAATGCAGACTTGCTTTCCAAAGCGCCGATAACTTCGCGCCTCAGTCCTAGAATTTCCTTCTTTAATCGATGAAATAATTTTTCAAAGCATATTCGCATTGATAACAGCTCCTCCATGACTTCATTGCAACAATTACAGCGTGTAATATTGCTTGCTTCCGACATTTTAACTAAATTGAATGAAAAAGCAATAACTTTAATCAATAACTCATTTGTATAAATGGCTGCATAAAGGGTGCGTAAATCACGTTTATAAATAAATGCGTATAGTGGTGCGTATATGTGTGTGTGCATTTAAATTAGTAACATAACCATCTACATATGTATGTAGCTATTTAAGAATAAGTGGACGCGTTAATAACAAACTAATTGTGATGCTATAGAATGCGCAATATTGTCTTCTTTCTTTACGCCGTATATACCCACAATTCTTGTCAATGTGATTCAATTTTTTAAAATTAATATTTTTGTTTTGGCGCACAACTTTTGTTTTCGAAACTCGCTCTAAATCTCCACACGTTTTACTTGAGACTCTCTAAACTCTTTCCGAACCCTGACATTCGCTTCTATTCTCATTCTGCTGTCATGCATTCCAATTAGCATTTAAACGCGCTGCCAACTATGTCATGCTGTGAAATCATATCTTAAATGTGTATCTGGACTGTAAGGTGCAAACGAATCGTAATATAATATAATTAAATAAAAATAATCGTATAATTGTATTGATGTATTTTATATTTATGTTAAATATAATATACAAATGTTTTTATGTCACAAATGCTTATGGTATTGCAATGAAAAACACTAGTCTTTGAGAAACATTTATACTGGATATGGGTGTAGTTGGCAACGCGGTAGATTGTCGACAGAATGCATGAAAGAGGAATGCGAATTAGAAGCGAATGTCAGTTTCCGTAAGCCATCAAGAAATACTGAAGAAAAACGGAGATATTTCTACATTTATTCGCAATCAATACTAGAAAAGGTAATTGTGTATGGAAAAAAAATTATACTGCTCCTTTTATAACAGCAAAGAAATGGATGCTTAACTAGTTCACATACTGCGTACTTGGTGCAAGTTAAAAAATCGGGTTATAAAGAAATTAGTGTAAAGAATTTAGTAAAAGTGTATAATTAAAGAAAAGTTTTAGTTCGGTGAAATGCAATACTTATAAATATAGTATATACGGTACATATACCATACGTCCGTATCTTCATTTTTTGTAAATCTTATATACTAATTTGAATATATTTGTGTGCTGAAATTTGTTAACTCCTTTGGGCGTTACATTCTCATTTATCCAAACTTTTCTATTTTGATAAAATACGAGAAAAGTCGCATATTTGTAGGTACATTGCTTATAATGCAATATAGATACATAAATCGGACCATATGTGTACATACGTGCATATGTATGTTAAGATATGCATAAGTATGTAAACAGTTCACATGCATGTTCCATACATTCCACATACAAGCTGGGAGAGCTGGTATCGCATTCTAGCATACTAGATACCTACATACCTACTGTTATTATTGTACCCTCTCTCATTACATGCCGGGTAGGTTAATCTTGAGACCAGTACTCCACCACTTAAAACTGAAGTATGTATTGACAAAATATTAATTATAAGTGCATTAGTCAGTGTTGCGAAGAAGTAAGCAAGAAACTCATGCAATCGAACTAATGTTAATCAAAGCAGAGCGCTCTTTTAGAAAAATCTACCATAGCGATATATGTATGTGTGTATGTATGTATGTATGTACATATGTACGTATGTACATTGAATTATATTTCTCGTCTTCTTTAAACTAAATAATAAATAATTAATGCACAAATCGCGAAATGTTATTCAAATACTCTTGTAGAAAAATGCCAAAAACATCCGGCAATCCACGCTGCAAATGCTGCGATGAGGTTATGGAAGAGCTGTTAACGATGCGTCAAACTTTCGAAAAGTTATTTCATCGATTAACAAAGCAAATTGTCGACTTGAGACGCGAAGTTACCGAAAATATGGGAAACGCGTCCAGCGGCAAGGCATTAAAACGAGAAAGTAGCTGTAGTCCAAGCATATCCACGCCACCACCAAAATTTAGTCGTTACAATAACAGCGACAGTGAAACTGAGTGTTTCAAATTGAAAAAGGCTAAAAAATCGTCAAATTCGAAAAATTCACAAAATACCAGTAAGGAAGAACTCAAAGATCCAGTTGAAGTAAAAAGTGTAGCAAAAGTTAGTCGACCTGTCTTGGACTTCTTCAATATTCAAGCACGAGTCATGCCTACGCAACCATTTAAAACTGCACAACAGTTCGAAGATTGGAATGCTATTTTCAAAGATGACGAAGATCAATGTGACCAACTGGTGTGTTTACATTTTGAATTGCTCGATATTAACGGGATTTAAAATTTATAAAATTCCTTTTGCAGAGAGTTGAGCTGCTGCAAGGACTCTTTGATGAACCAGACAAATATATAAAATATATATGGCGTAGCGTTTTTAAAAATGAGGCGGCCGAAAATTACTCTTACAGAGGTAATGGCCGTTGCAAAAAGCGCGCCATTAAAAATTACATATTCACAGACATTTTTCGAGGTATGTAGTAGCTCTGTGCATTGGTTAGGAATCTGTGTAGCAGCAATAACTCCGTTAAATCCATTTTTATCGCTTTGTAGAGTGCTTCCTGCAACGTTTTCATCACATGGATGCTGTCTTTTTCATGGAACGCACCATGCGCTTTTTCAACTATGTACACGATCAGTGGAGGAAAAATATGCGCAATCAACGTAAAAGACTGGGGGCTAGTGCAAAAACACAAAATGAGGAACTTATGGATAATGATCTGACAACACAAGATGAGCAGAGCTTCAATGGTTATGATGGCACAATGTTGCCGTAATAAGCAACTGTATTTTTTAAGTTTGCACGAGTCCAAGCTGCAAATAATTGGTTTTGTCACAATGTATGATACCGAATGCATACCTGCATACATAGTTTGAATTTCATAAAAAAATGTATTAGTGTATAAATGAATTGAAACTGAATTTTAATTTGTAAAAACCTTTTTACATACTTTGGTGCCCCTTTTAACGTTATCATTAATTCTCTTGTATGCAAATAAAAAAAAAAAAACGTTTACAATTTTTCAATTAGTTTGCAAAAAATTAAAGAATCCAATTATTTGTGCATTTTTATTTGGATTTGTTTTGGGTTTGTTGTTAACTGTGTAATAGATAGAATACGTTTTATCTGATTGCGTTCATTCCTCGGTAAGCGGGTTCAAACCATCGAATGCATTTTTGCAGGCCTCTATTTTGATGAACAACATCAAGACGCACATCACAAACTGGGTGAGGTACTCAGCGTTTGTTACACAAAAATATAAAATAAAGGCCTAGACCCAGTAGGTAGTACCAAACTTATGAAATTGAGCTGACGTTCCGACGACGTTACCGGCACGACCCAGTTTATGTTCAATGACTGTCACTTCAGCAGGCAATATCCAGAATATAATTGTGCACAGTCGAAAAAAGTATCTTTATAGCATTGAAAGATGACGGTGTTACTCCGAATTACCGGAGCAGTTAATCTGATTAAAATTGTAGTGTGTGTGTAGTCGGTTGTTACGCGGATTAGAAAACAACTGATTTGTTTATTGTATAGTTTTGTCGGTAAAAGATGGATCGCAGGCAACAAAAACGGACAAATAATATATGTCCTGATACTTAAAAATAATTATTTATGAAAAAAAAATTTAATTTTAAATTTAAAGTTTTTTTAAAAACAATGAAACAGATAAAACAAAACTGCAAGCCTTCGAACGAAAAGTACTCAAGAAGAATTTTCGGAGCAATCAAAGATCACGGCGAGTGGCGGATAAGATGGAACGACGAGCTAGATCAACAGATAAAGGGCGAAAATATTATACGTTTCATCAAAGCGCAGCGGTTAAGATGGCTGGGTCACATTACAAGAATGGACGGTACGAGGGCGCAGAAGAAAATCGTAGAAGCCAAAGCGTTCAACACTAGAGCAGGAGGAAGGCCGAGAACAACATGGACCGACGAACTAGAGGACGACATCCGGAAACTTAGGATAACGAACTGGAAAAAAGTCGAAAACGTTCGAGACGTATGGAGGTCCCACGTTCCACCAGCAGGCCAAAGCTCACGAAGAGCTGTAGAGCCAAAAGATGATGAAAAACAATGAAACTTCGAACGTGTCAGTGCAATCTAGCATTGCATCCAGGCTTTCTTGCTCTTAGTTTTAAACATTTGATTATTTTTCATTCACAATAGATACCGTTACTGTAATTTTTCGGCAATGTTGCCATCGAAAATTCCTTAATCCTCTTAAGGGGGTATTCTAGTCTAGAAATTTGAAAAAATCGAAATTTTTTTTTTTTCAAAATTCGATAGTCTAGGTATTCAAAAATATCTCCCTAAAAGGATTTTGCAAAATTCGAATTATTTTCGAAATTACAACTATTTTAGTGACGCGACAGCTAGACTGGTTTGAGCGGACGGCGAAATTCAAACGCGTTTTTCTCAAAACTCCTTTTGCTGAGGTGGTTGACACGATATCTGAAGTTCTATCTGACCGATCCCTTTGAAATTTGGTGAGAATCTTTTTCATACATCTCTTTATCACTGGAGCATTGGATTTTGAAAAATTTTAATTTGAAGTATTTTTCAAAAATTCGTAAAGGTCAAAAAACAGGGGTAAAAAAAATTTTTTTTTTCAAGTAGGCGCCATTTTGTGAATTTTTATTTTTTTTTTCGGCCGAGGCTCAAGATGTAGCGACATCTTTACTAATTAAGAATTTTCTTTGTTTGTTCGATTTAGATCACTACAAGGGTTGGAATCATGTCAACCAGGGAGCACTGTTTGACTAGCAACCCCTACTTCACCGACCTGTCACTGGATGAATTTTTGACTTTTTTTTTTTTAATTTTTTTATATACCTTAAACATCAATAAATATTATATAAAAAAATGGATAGTAAAAATGTTTTTAATTTTTATTTTATCCTAGTTGGAAAATACCCAAAAAGTAGGGCTCTAGACCAGAATACCCCCTTAAGGGGACAGCTACCTGTAAACGGCCATATTTTCCCTGATTTTCATTAAAATTATTTAAAATGAAGAAGTCAATATATTTTTTTCAAAATTGGTATACAGTTTATTTATACATTAAAATAATATAAAATTTTTTATTTTTATTTTAATCATTTAAAATGGCGGATGTACGCTCAATTCTTCCAGGAAGGTGGCAGCGGAGCTTCTCAATCATTGTAGCATCGGCGTCAGTGACCTGAATACAAAAAACCAAAAATTTTTTTTTTGTTTATTAATGTCATAGATTCCATATAAATTAAAAAAAAAATGGAAAAAAATTCGCGGAATAAAATGCTTAAAATAAATGAATTTGGGGCGAATTTTCCTACCATTTTTGCTTCGGAAATATTATTTTTTCGAAAAATTGTCGAAAACTTGTAAGAAAGTAATATAAAAGTAACAAAAAAGACATGTGCAAAATTTCAGGGAGATCGGTCAATAACTTTTCGAGTTATCGTGTACGCCAGTTCGTAGTTTTGGGGGAAAACGCGTATAAAGTTTGAATACAACGTAACTATACCTCTCCCAGCGCTCGAACGCAAAGAATAGAGTCGTCACGGTTGAGGACATATTCATATTTGACATATTCTTAGAGGATTATATTAACATTTTATGGAAAAAAACAGTTTTGTTTTCGAAATTTTACAGGTAAATTTAAATTATGGGGATTAAGTATAGTTGTCCATCCGCATTAGTTACACATAATTCCTGAGATAATTCTATATTAAGTCGTTAAAACTGAGAAAAAACTGAGATTGTGTCAGTGTTATACGAAAAAAATCCACCAATGGCAACACTTCGTTGCCATCTGAACAACGACTGATTGGAAGAATGTGTGATTGCATGTGAAAGATCGTGTCGAATTCGGTTGCCGAATGCACAAGTGATGGGGCGTCAAAACTTCCCCTGACAATTTTCATTTTCGCCATAGCTAAATAGCAAACCTGGGAATCTATAATTCTTGAATCAAATTGCTAAGCTTGCCTTCGCTGCGCTTGTTTACTTGGCGCTTAGGCGCTTTCGTTGGATTTACAAAAAACAAAATATACGTAAAACTGGCAAGTAATGAAGCAACGAGCTGACCACTAACTAGCGTTGCTGATGTGAAAAATTTCTCTATCCATCAAAGACAAAGCAAATCGTGTAGACGCTTCGTTGTTAATGTCTCAAAATAGTCAGCCAAAGTAGGGGCTTGGAGACACTTTACCCCAAGCTTTCTTCAGGGACTTCAAATAATTGCTTTTCTTTGCAATTATTTCAATTAAAACCAAATAAAAGTAATGGAAACTTATTATGAAAATGGTCGATGGTTAAGAACCACATATCGCAAATTTCGTGCTGGAAACAGGCGTCCGAATGAGTCGAAAATTCAAGGTTGGTGAAAAAATTTGAAGAAACTGGTTCTTTCAAAGATAGAAAAAGGAATAGCAGAACAGACTGTGGCTTTTTAAAAAGTAAAGTCTATGTGAATATGCCAACAACGAGCTGAAACAGACATGCGGTTCAAGATTGCTGAAGTCAATGCGATGTGTGAGTGAGTCCTCGAAAATTTTACTTCTCGTATGACAACCTCAAGACGTGCTCATGATGGGCAGTAAAATTATGTAATTTTTCACACATAATTCTTAAGATTCCTATTTTGCATAAAAATAGTGAAACCTGAAAGAAGACTATACACGTCGGCGTTGTGCAGGGGTCTAGTAATGCCAAAGACTTTCGGTTCGCATCCACATCACTCCTGAAGCTAAAAGGTAGTCATCCCATTTCCTTTCCGATCCTAGTTTTTTCTTTTCTCCTCTCTTTTTCCCCTAGGAGGCTCGTATGTGATTTTGTGCTGATAGCGTAAAGATGGATAGCAAAAACGCGCATGGTGCGGTTACAATGTTTGCTATTTAAAAAGAAAAAGGGAAAGAGATCAAAAACAAAAAGCAAAACGCAGAAAAGTATGGGCAAACGCTTGGCTAATAGAAGAAGAAGGTGGATACTACGTAAAGCTGTTAAATCGACTTGAATTGTCGGATTGTAGAAATTATAATAAATATTTTTGAAGTGAAACTTCTTAGGCGTCGATGGACGAGCGAGAGTGGAGAGTAAAATTTCAGGGCCATGCAACGTTTTGGGCATTTTCGTTCCGCGAGAGAGAAAATAGATATAACCTAGAGGAAAAGGAGAGAGAGAGCTATACCTTTATATATATCTTAGATACATATTAGGCTATTTTTCCTGAGTTTTTCCTTGTGGTTGCTAATTTCTAGTGAGAAATAACACTGCCTACTTTTTGGCGCTTGTTTGTTGGTGCAAACTTGTAGGAAATATATTTTTTGTGCCTATATTTTGGCGTTATATATCCTTGGTGTCTACTGTGGTCTCAATTTTTTTGGCGTTGTTGTTTTGGTGCCTACTTTTTGGCGCTAATTTCCGTTTCCTGGCGAGTGCTTGTGCGTACTATAAAGTGCTATCCATTCCGCCGTCGGACTCATTGGTATTGCCTTGCGGTAATTTGTGCCGTTGCTGCGGTCCTGGAATCGCTGCGTTGTTGCCACTGTTTGTGTCCGGCGTTTACCTACACCGGTCGACTCTTCTCTGTTTTTGGTAAATTTTGTCTATTTGTATTCTCTGCAAATGTTGTGAATTTATTTAGATATATATTATTTCTCTCTCTCTCTCTCTTTCTCTCTCGGGTCTCTCCCTCTTTCTTTGTATGCCTTGAAAGTTTCATTTCTGTTATGTGTTTCACTTCTTATTTTGTGTATGGACCTGGAGACTTATAACTGCAATTGTTAAAAAAAAAAATACATTAATGCGCGACGCGATTACGCCAAACAAGAGATAAGCCGCTACGTTGAGACTCTTTGCCTCAGGACAAAGCTACGAGGACTTCCAATTCTTGATAAATAATTCACTGCAGTACCTCGGCTTAATAGTAGTAGAAACATGTTCAGCAATTATTTCGGCGCTAAAGCCATTTAATCCTATCCCATGTTCAGGTTTTTTTTTCGATATTTTTTTTTTATTTTTTTTTTTTTATTTGCCTTGAAGCTGGCTCGTTCTTTATGCGCTAAGGGGATGCCGAAATTGTACTGTGTGCTCATTCAGCGCTGAAATATTTTTCCTACAGGGATAGTTAATGTTGTTGCCTGCAGGGTGGATATGTCACAAAGCAGCTGTGACTGTGAGAGGTAATTTTCATAGCTTTACTCTCTGCTACTCTCCCAGCAGGACAACACAAAAACTGACCCCATTTACACGATGTCTCCACTGGAAGGGAAACACTGGAAATTCTCTTTTCATGTCTCATTCGCGGGCACACGGGGCAAAATTGTTTTCGGCGACATTTTGACATTTAATACTTTAGCATCGTCCAATGGCATGGTTCGGATGTATTCTAGCACGCGCTTGCATGTAAAGCAGAGAGCGTTCGACAACAGTTTCTTAAATATATGAATGAAAAATGCAAACTGGTTAAATAATAAATAATTTGTTGTTTTTTTTATTGAAATATATTTATAAATTCTTATACTTGAATAAAAAAAATTAAATTAAAAATACTTCATATGTAAATAATTAACTTAAAATTAAACTGAGTATCTAGAAATGCAGGGAAAAATTAGAAATCAACATAAACATGTCCCATAACTATTTTAAATTATACTACTTTACTAGCAAAAATAATTGTGCATTTCCCAAGCAGCGTTCGTATGTTTGTCATCGTTGTTATCTTCCGTTTGCTTGAAAACCAACACATAATTTAGAACTTTCTTCTACGAAAGAAGAAAACGAATGAAGCAACTGTCAAAAATTGCTTTAAGATTGGAAATACGAATAAGAAGCACAAAGCGTGTCGCCAGTACAGGAGACAAATTCCCTTCCCTCTTCCGCGGCCGTCCTTCACCCCCGAACAAAATGTTTCCCTTCCAGTGGCGACATCGTGTAAATGGGCACACTGTAAGCATCAGCTGTCTGTTTGACGCCACGCGAGTCAATTTCAAATTTCAACCCTCACTCACATGACACTTTCCGAATTCCTTTCGCATAAACATCTGTACGTACATTTGGAACACATGAGGTGCCATTGTATGTGTATGCATGTGTGTATATACATATATACGAATGTATATGTGGCTACACAACGCCGACCGACAGTTAGTGTGCATGCAAAATAGGGGAGCGCGTGCATTGTATGTGCCCATTTACACGATGTCGCCACTGGAAGGGAAACATTTTGTTCGGGGGTGAAGGACGGCCGCGGAAGAGGGAAGGGAATTTGTCTCCTGTACTGGCGACACGCTTTGTGCTTCTTATTCGTATTTCCAATCTTAAAGCAATTTTTGACAGTTGCTTCATTCGTTTTCTTCTTTCGTAGAAGAAAGTTCTAAATTATGTGTTGGTTTTCAAGCAAACGGAAGATAACAACGATGACAAACATACGAACGCTGCTTGGGAAATGCACAATTATTTTTGCTAGTAAAGTAGTATAATTTAAAATAGTTATGGGACATGTTTATGTTGATTTCTAATTTTTCCCTGCATTTCTAGATACTCAGTTTAATTTTAAGTTAATTATTTACATATGAAGTATTTTTAATTTATTTTTTTTTATTCAAGTATAAGAATTTATAAATATATTTCAATAAAAAAAACAACAAATTATTTATTATTTAACCAGTTTGCATTTTTCATTCATATATTTAAGAAACTGTTGTCGAACGCTCACTGCTTTACATGTAAGCGCGTGCTAGAATACATCCGAACCATGCCATTGGACGATGCTAAAGTATTAAATGTCAAAATGTCGCCGAAAACAATTTTGCCCGTGTGCCCGCGAATGAGACATGAAAAGAGAATTTCCAGTGTTTCCCTTCCAGTGGAGACATCGTGTAAATGGGGTGTATGCGCGCAGGATAAAGCACATATGGCGGTGAGTTCGCGTTAAAGGAACTCCTCTCGCAAGCACACACACATGGGCGCACGTTTTGTGAGTGTTTTTTTTCTAGCGCACGCTCCTGAATTTTTATCGAATTTTCCCAACTTCAAAGGATATGCGCAGACTAAAAACAGTTGGCTTTATATCCTTGTGAAGTAGTGTAACAAATAAAGTACGGAAGGAGACAAATGAATTCTGAACGAATTCGGTACTATAAAAATAGCTGTGCAAAGATAAATGCAAAAAAAAAACTATAATTTTGGCTTTTTGTTTTATTTTTCTTTCAATTAATGTTAAATTTTTAGAACTCGCAAACGTTTATTTGAGTCAGCTTGGCCTGGTGCGAAATTCTGGAGGGGCACAAGTACGACGCCCATTTCACCGTATATTTCATATCCTGCGGTGAGTTAAAGCTACAGAGTTTTCGAAGAGGGAAAAAGGGTAATCGAAATGTGAAAATTTTAGAGGAAATCTTTTTAATAAAAACTAGATGATAGAGGATTTTTGATAGGTTTTGAAAATTCTGGCTGTGTGTGTTTATGCCATTAAATGCAGTTACTTCTTAACCTCACCCCCGTATAATAGTGACAAATATGTATGTGTGTGTGTGTATGCAGCTATTTATACAACATTTTCCTTTCAATACGCGTAGGCTAAGCTTTTCTCTACAGTGCAGCGCATTATTTCCGTGCCTGTTTTGCTTTGATGTGAAAACTGTGGTTCCATAACTGTGTTTGATTTCTTGCAATTTTTTCAATATGCTTTGAAAAAAGGAGGTTTAGGGGGTATATCCCCATTCTAAAACTGAAAATCGCAGCCTTCGGAGGCTTATAGTTTTTAAGTAATTTATTGTTAAAGTTGTGTAACTTAGCGAAAAGTTGTTGTATGCAGAGACGTTTAGTGGAAGGATGTTTGAAAATCTGCAGTATTTTTTGCTTTAGTTTAGAATTGAGAAATATTTTTTAAAATGTAAACATCTTTTTTTTATGGGGATAAAAGCCGCAGATGAAAATATGGCATAAAAACAGCGGGATGGATTTGGTTATTCACGCATATTCACGCACTCATCGAAGCTGGAAAATAATACAAGTTAAAGTCCAAAATAAACAAGACTGGCGCCATAAGAATATTTTTGAGACGGTTGTGAGGACATAAATGACAATGAGCATACGGGCCGCTCAAAATGAGTAATCACCGAAAACTCCATCGAAAGTGTTCATAAATTTATCAAAAATTAACCAAAATCATCGTTCAAATTCATGGAATCGGAGGTTCAACTCATCACCAAAACATCGATTTTTCGCATTTTAACTGATCATTTGAGTTTACGAAAGGTCTTTGCACGTTTCATTCCGCACAAGTTAACTGAGGACCAAAAATTGCTCAGAATTCAACATTCGAAAGTCCTCATTAAAGAGGCGAGAAAGAACGAGAACTTCCTTTACAACACTGTAACTGGTTATGAAAAGTGGTGTTTCCAACATGAACCTGCGTCATAAGCGACAAAGTGCCGAATGGAAGGCCTCAGACGAGCCACCACCCGAAAAATCGCGTTTGGAGAAGTCAAAAATCTAGCCGATGCTCATTTGTTTTTACGACTTTAAAGGAATTGTCCACAAGGAGTTCATGCCAACGGGCAACAACGCCGTGAACGCAATTGTCTTTATTGACATTGTGAAGCATTTGTTGTATCGCATTCGTCGAATTCGCGAAAGAGGAAGCTGGCCCTTATTGCATGATAATTCACCATCTCATCGATCCACTCCTGTGACTAATTTTTTTTACTAGAAATCGTATTTTAGCCATCAATCACTCACCGTATTCGCCTGATATGGCTCCCTGTGACTTCTACCTATTCGGAAAATTGCATTTTTCGTCCGTAGAGGCCATCCAAAAGGCTTGTACTGACATCCAGAAGGATCAATGACCTGAAACACTCTTTCGAAAAGCTTTTAGATCGCGAAAAACAGGGGCCAGAGGGGACTATTTTGAATAAGTAAACTCGAAGTTATCAGAACAAAGCTCCTGCCGTTTCTATTTTAGCTCAGTCTTGTTTATTTTGGACTTCACCTTGTAATATACATTCTGTCAAAAAAATATCGGGAATTGTTAATTTAAAAAACGCGCGTCTATATTTTTTTTTTGCTGGAATGTTGGTACAACTGCTCTCTTTAGTGCCGCAGAGTTTGCGCGTGATCTGTCAATTACCTTGTTTTTGGCATTTAATTATATCAGTCAATCGCAGGTGTGCTCTGCGATTTTGACTATGGATAAAAATATCGAACAAAGAATTTGTCTTAAGTTGTGTGTGTTTGAACCTAGAAAAGTTTGGAAAACCTGGCAGCGAAATCCGCGAGGAGGTTAGTGGCTGCTGGAGTATTCACCTGTAGAGCCTTCGGTCACAGCTCAAGAGGAAAGTGGAGTTCAGGTTACACAGACTACATGACTTTGTACTTTAATTGGGAGAGAAGGTTTCGTACTACAATTGAAGAGGAGGGATGGCACAAAGGCATGAAGCTTGGCCATAGGACTTTTCAGATCTATACATACGGACGGCTCTAGAGCTCTATTCAGAGTGGGAGCGGGCACTTACTGCTCAAAACTAGGGATAAGGCAGCCTATCAAGCCGCCAGACCACAGCAGTATTTTCCAAGCGAAAGTTTTTGCTGTGGGGAAAGCAGCGAAGCTAGCCTACACAAAAGCAAGAAAGAACTCAATAGTTAATATATACGCAATAAAAGCAATAAGCTCATATTATATTAAGCCCAAAAATGTTCAACGGAGCAGGGAGGCCATGGAAAGGCTAGCCACAAACAGTAGGCTGCATATCTATTGGGTACCTGGTCACAAAGGCATTATTGGAAACGAAATAGTAGATGAGATAGCAAAAAGTGCTGTTAGACTACCATTTGAGCAAGAGAACGACATACCAAAACCGCTAAATACAATATACAATGAAATGGACGACTACATGAAAAAGCGAGAGGAAGCTATGTAGGTGGACTACTCTAACCACATGCAAAACAACAAAAGTTATGTGTAGAACTAACGACAAAAAACTGACTCAATTCGTGCTTAAGCTCTCGCGAAAGGACTGCAGAACTATCTTAGGTATGCTAACAGGTCATAATCTATTGGCTGCACATGCGTACAAGATAGGGATTGCTAACACGAACAAATGCAGGAAATGCAGAGAGGATGTTGAGGAAACTTTAGAACACCTTCTGTGCGTTTGTCCGGCATTATTAAAAAAGCGTTTAAATGCCTGCGAGCCCCATTGTGTGAGGGTCTGGAGGACGTCTCAAAAGCGGATCTCCCAGCTCTGTTTAGATTCGCCAAAAGCGCTGACATCCTATATGATGTCTGCTTTCAGTATTCATAGAGGTCGGTCTCTATCTGGTATCGCTAGGGACCAAAAGGTCTATGCGTGGCTTGTTGCCAACCAGGCTAACCTAACCTAACCTGTGTGTTTGAACGGGATTTCGTGTCCCGAATAGTTGAAAATGTTGCAGAAGGCCTATGGCTAGTGCGCTTTATCAAAAACCCGAATCACGTAAGTCGTGGAAGATTTGCCCCGATCTGGTCGTCCATCAACGTCTTCAACGGATGAAAACAAAGTCGTCGACAAAGTCAAGGAAATGGTGCTGGAAAACCCTCATTTAAGTTTGAGGAAGGTAACTCGTGACCTTACCGTGTGCGTGTCTCACGAATCAATTCGCAACATTTTACACCATCAATTGGGCATGAGACACGTGACTGCTCGACTCGTTCTTTCAAAAAATTCATCGGAAGAAAGTGGCTGAAGACATGCTTGGGCAAGCGAATTCGGACCTAACGTTTATCCAGCGCATCATAGCAGGTGATGAGACGTGGGTATATGACTTTGACATGCAAATCCGTCAACAGGCTTCTGAATGGCGCTATATCCAAATGAGCCGAAACCCTAAAATCTACGTCAAAGTCGGTCCAAAGTGAAAGTCAGGCTACTCAGGGTGTTGTGCACTCGGAATTCGTTTCAAATGGTTCTACGGTGAATAAAGAATATTATTTGGAAGTTAGGTGACATTTGAGAGAGAATATGCGTAGGAAATGGCCCAATTTGTGGACAGACAACTCAGGGATTTGCACCATGAAAACGCACCGTATCCCAAGGCTCATATTGTGAACACTTTTTTCACCAAAACCTCGACAAATATCATCGAACAACCACCGTATTCACCGGATTTAGCCCCTGTGACTTTTTTCTTTTCTCAAAACTTAAATTGCCACTCCGTGAACGCCGCTTTGAGTCGATTGAGTCCATTAACGGGTTACATAAGTTTCGTCGGGTAAAAAAGGCCTATTTTCAATATTTTTTTAAATTCAAACTTTTTTCTGTCTTATAGATACATATTTAAAGAATAATTTCTGAAAATTTCAAAAAGAAATTAAAACTCCTCCTTTGTGACATCATTTCTGGTGCCCCTCGAAAAAAAGGTGCGCCCGCGTTGTCAGCATAACTCCTGACAGGATCATCGAAAATGAAAAAAACAAAAATAAGTGTTTTAGTTAAGACCATAAACTCGTGCTTGAACGAAGGAAAGAAAAAAAAGTAAATATTGGAATTTTGGCAGACATTTAAAAAAAAAAAACAGGAAATTTCGGTCAAATTTGCTTGACATTTTTTTTTTTTTTAAATAGTTGGAATTGAAAAAAATACCCTTCCTCCAAGTACGAGTAAATTGTATCTCGAACACCTGTGTAAAATTTCATCAAAATCGGTTGAGTAGTTTTCGAGAACATTAGACAACCGACTTTGAAAAAACGGTTCCGAAAAAAACGCGTTAAAAGTTTTGAGTAACAATAAAAGTAGCTTGGAGCGCACACCTTCCAAAGGATGTATCTCCGAAACTATTATTCGGATCGACTTGAAAATTTAGGATAATATTCTTGAGATGTAGAAATTAATAAGCCAAAAAAAATCGATTTTTTGAACCCACGAAACCCATGTAACCCCTTAAGGAGAATTCGCTGAAGGAGCTGAAGAAGATCTCTTCAAACGCGTTTAAAAGGTGCTTTGATGTCTGGACTATTCGTTGCAATATGTGTATTGATTCGAATGCAGCCTATTTTGAAGGCGACAAAAGAATGTTTGTTGATTAAACAATTATTTTGCATTTTATTGAACAATTCACGGCACTTTTTTGACAGAATGTATTAAAGCGATAGGCACTTTTGGGTAGCAGAGGCGTGTAAATTTTTTTTCTCAGTTTTGATCGTCGATTGTTTACTGAGCAACACGAATCAATTTTGAACCACAATTTGAAGTTGAAAATGTCTACAACTTACTTTGAACTGTGACTGATGAACCAATCATAAGTGATTTCCTAAACCAGCCACCACTGAAAACCAGTATGGGAGGCTAAATTCTCCGATCTCGATATTAGGTTGGGGAAAAAGAAGTTATAAGAAATTATTTTTGCGTAAAATTTTTGGGCAAATGGCTTAGAACTGTTTTATGGTCCATCTTTAGCTCCTGTTGTTCCACAAATGGAGGGTCCTACCGTTTAAAGACGACTCCGAACGGCAGATATTTTTTACGAGGAGCTTTTTCATAGCAGAAATACACTCGGAGGTTTGCCATTGCCTGCCGAGGGGCGACCGCTATTAAAAAAAACTTTTTTTAATTTTGGTCTTTCACCGATATTCGAACCTACGTTCTCTCTGAAATCCGAATGATGGTTACGCAACAACCCATTCGGTTACGGCGGCCGCCCGTATCGGCACCATAAACACCTTTCACAATTTCAGTGACCCGGCTTGTATTTTCGACTTTATCAAAGACAAATTTTAAAATGTACCGAATTTTCACTCAGTAACTCCCAACTCACAACAGCAAATGGATTTTTTTAGTGTGAAATGTCACCTTCACAACGATCATAAACTTTAAATTGTTCGATCGAGACTTTACGAGATATCGATCACTACAGTCATCTACCGAGAAAATAATGCATTTCTTTTTCTCCAAACTCCTCCCTTACGTTCTTACATGCATCCGTTATATGCAGTAAATTAAAATTGCCCACGGTACAATAGCGCGGTCAAAAAATTTAAATCAAAAGTATTTATTGCTTAAAGTAGTACATTAATGTTTTTTATTATTATTTTATTAATTTTATTATTATTTTGTTTATTTTTATTATTATTTTATTATTTTTATTATTATTTTATTATTTTTATTATTATTACTTTCACGTTCAAATTTATTCAATTCGATTTTCTTATCTATCTAAATTCCAATCTGCTGTGTTTACTGTTTTGAATTTGCCGAACACGAATTCACACTTTCCCCTCAAACTGAAATGTCACTGCTCTCTCACACTACTTTCTCCTCCTTTCTTGCACTACTTTCTCCTTCTTACACTTCTTCCTTCTTTGCACTAAAATACTTAGTGATCGCTTGTAATGTCTGTTACAAATTATTTGGTACAAAAACACGTCCAATGCTGGTGTGAAAATGCACACATTGAACACACACACATTGAAATATACTCGAATATTTTGATGTGTCCATAATAAATACTGGATTTTGTCATATCCCAAAAAGAGCCCGGAAAAATAAGACTCGCATCACAGTATAAATACGATGTTATGTGTCATAAATAGATAATTCGCTAAGATGCCGTTCATTGTCCGCTTGCCAAAATAGAAAAGAAGAAAAACGACGCGCGCTTCTGTGAAAAAAGAAAAACAAAGGAAGACAAAAACATTTACTATCAGCGCATGGCCTTTGTGATGGGCAGCGATTTTTACTCAACACGCTTTTCTCAATTGTTTGTTCAGCTGTTGTGTTCCTACTTGCAGAACGTAAAGGAAATAATGGGACTCTTTTTCATATGAGTTACTGGTGTTTTTTAAATGGGGATACCCCTTGGCTTGTGGCTACCATTGTACTAGCTTTATCCCGATTGTAACCAGTGATTGTTTTAATAAGCTAGTCTCACCCACATCTCTTTTTCGATAATTACATATACATATGTAATAATATATGTAGGTATATATGTATGTACATATATAATATATGTAAACTTCCAATTATTTTGTTGTTGAATTTCGAGTGCTTTCTGTCAAAATGTGCACCTTCATGTAATGTTTTGGTCGTTGCGATCCCCCAACTTTTGTTTTGTTGCCAATTGTGCCTCCTTATTTTTAACGGCATGGGCTCTTCAGGTGTCTATGGGTTTTGGTAAATTACTAAAGAATCAACACTAAAATGTCGAAAGATGTGTCAACAATATTAGTGCTGAAAACTTTGTATGTGCGTTTATTCATCAAAACGTAAAAAATGTGAGTTAAGAGTTTCGCAGATAATAAGTTGCTTGGAAAAAGTTAAATTTCTTTCAACTTTCTTGCTAAGCAATGTTCAATTGCTCACGAAATTGCACATTTTCAAAATACATTGTATAATTTTCAAGATTGAAGAAGTTATCCGAAAACATTTCTTATTGGCAATTGATGGCAACAATGATATTTTACTTAAAATAACAAAGAAAAATGTAACAACAAAATGAGGAATACGGGTTTATGTTTCAAACACATTTATAGTCATTTAAAAGAAAAAATACTTAAAAGCGATAAAATTTAAAGAATTTGGAAGAGTTCAAAATATAGAATGGTTTTCTTTATTTTAGGGAGGGAATTTTTTCTGAGTGTATAAGTAGCTCAATTCTATAGCAAAGTAACAAATTTCAACTTAATTGAGTAATTTAAATATTAAAAATTAAAATTTTAGTATGAGTATATCAAGAAGGCAATCGTTCTCTTAGATGTATGTAGAAGAGAGGAAAGCGTTGTTGTTTTTGTTGTTGTTGTAGCAGCATACACATTCTTAATACCTATGTATACTGGGAATACTTCTGAAGTGACAGTCCTTGGCCGGATATGGAACGGGAAGCGTAGGTGGTCTCAGATACTTAAAGACGGGGGCGTTTGGTGAATCTGTTCACGGAAAGCTCAAAGTTAAGCGGAAAAATCGGTCGAAGAGTGTTCATTAAACATCAAGTTCAGGCTACCGAACCATTGCAGTGCAAACACCTATTCCGACAGCCTAGCGAAAAGCACTCGCAACTAATCGGGGGAAATGCCTGACTTCCCTTTCGACCACATTCGAACACTTTGGAATTAAGCTCACATGAGTACCTGGTCGCAGAGATATTGCAAAAAATTGCGGTGTTGATAAGCTAGATAGATAGCGGATTCGTCATTGGTTGACTACAAGTGGTCTGCTTCTGGAAAGGTGAGCTTCGTGTTAACTCAGCGAGCGTTGGGTAAGTGCACCAACTAGCAGAGTTGCGAGATCCTTCTAAGTCACGCGTAATTTGGAGGAGTTCGAGGGAACTTCTAAGACCAACAAAGCCGCAGTGAGACTTGGCAGTAACTACTTCGAGTCTCTTTTGCGGCTGCTGTATGGTGAAGGAGGTGGAAACATCTCCGAACCTTCTACGCAGTTGTCCTGCTCTCATTAGGCGAAGATTTAGGCATCTTGGCTCTGACTTGTTTGCTCATCAGCCTGATTTAACCAATATTTTAAATAATTGCAAGAGTGAAACCGACTTTCCTAATTACATTTATGAATTGATTTTTTTTACTTGGAGCAGTAAAATAGTAGTAAAGAGTAAAATAATATTGAAAGAAAAATGTAAATTTTTCTAAGTTCTACGTGTACTCAGTAAGTAGTAATACGACCAATATAGAATCCTATAGAATCCATAAGGTTCTCACATCTCATCCGAGGAATGATTCTGCTTCTTATATTTGTCTTGGAGTTAGTATCCCATACTGTTGTTTACTTCCAACCCAATATTTTTCAACCGAATTGAAGTTAGTGGAATAGCTGCCCATTTGCGACCTCAATTCTATGTATTGTCTCTAACCCAGTACTTTGCTAGCTTTCAGGTGTGTTAAGGGTCATTATCCCAACATAATCTTCTGCGTATATCCATATACATATGTACGTATAAGTACATGTGTACACCTGTGCTCAAAATAATAAGAGCACAATTAACATTTTTTTTTCTATTAAATTTTTTTTTAATATTAAAAGTATATTGCGTTCAACAAAAACCATATAGATCAAAACTCTAAACTTTGTACATAATTATAACACTTTCGAAATTATAATACTTCTTTTAATGAAGTTAGCTTTATTTAATCATGTAAATATTAAAACAAAAAATAAAAATTTTCATTCGAAATGGTCACCATTTACTTTAACATAAGCCTTCAAACCATTAGGCCATTCAACTATTGCAGCACGCACGGTTTCTATGGATACTGATGACGCTGCTCGAACCAAAGATTGTTTGAGACTCCCAAATTTAGGTGAAGTCTTCGACAGGCCACATTCCCCAATCTTCACCACAAACTGTAGTCCAATGGATTCATATCTAGACTTCCAGACGGCCAATCTTTTGAGGCTATGAAGCCAGGAATACTTTTTTTTTTAGCCACTGTTGGGTGGTTTTTTGCCTTATGGGCTGGAGCGGAATCTTGCTGGGAGATACAATGGTCTCCATTGAAGAGAGTACTGCTCAACTGTTCCACCACGCCTTCTAGTATATCCTCCTGGTACACTTTTGCTCCGGCCTTAACCCGTTTTTCTCAGAAATGAAGAGATGTAACGCCTTTACAAGGCACTCTCCACCAAACCATTACGCAGGGTGGATGGTGGTCACCCTGAACCTTTAGAACAACACGTTTTGCGGCTTCAGAAATTTTAGCACAGATTTTGTGGTTTTGCTTATTAAAAACTTCCGAAACAAACAAGCCGAAGCATAACCTAACCATCCATTCAGCTTTCGTAGGTTGAAAATATGACCATCGACTACTACATCAACTTTTATTTTATGTTTTTACTTATATTTATATTGCTTCAAACTGTCTTCATTGATGTGATCATTTAAGCTTTGGGAAAACCACAAAAAAGACAGTCGATCGAATTCTTCGACTTTTTTCTAAAACTCTGGCACAACTGTTATAGTGATTCAGAATTCATGAAATTACCTGCTAAAAACTTCTTCGGCGTACTCTACACCAAGGTAATAGAAATTAGTATTAGTTGATTATTTTTCACTAGACGGTTGTAGTGATCGATGTGTCGTAAAGTGTCGATCAAACAATTAAAAGTTTGTGCACATTTTACACTAAACAATTGTGAGTTGTGAGTTACAGGGTGTTAACAATGGACGACAACAAAGACAGTTTACAATTTTTCTTTGATAAAGATGAAAATCGAAGCCGGGCCGCTGAAAAGGTGAATGATGTTTATGGTGCCGATACTAGAACAGGCCATTATGTGCAATTTTGGTTTCGTCGATTCCGTTCAGGCATTTTTGATGTTAAAGAAAATGTCGAATTTGTCGATAAAATCACAGCAATAATCGGAGTTTACCTGCATTAGTAGTCGTAGCATAGTTTACATTTTACAACAATGACCCTAGGATTTGATCAACTTGATTTGTTGCTTTGTTTCCAAATAATGCTCGGTAAACCATTCAAAATCAAATATCGTTCTCAGATTTGATTAATTTAATGAAGGGGAGGATCGCAGCAGCTCAAGCCATTAGCACTCGGCTATCGATGCTCACGGTGAACAAAATTGTGCTAAAATCGCAGAATTCACAAAAGTTCACAAACCAAATTAATTATACTATATATATTCAAAAAATATATATAAACAATAAATAAAATCATGAAGATGTCTTTTCTACGCATCTTTCGAATTATAAATTCCGTATCATCTAAAACAAAATGTAAGCACGAGTACATTTATTTTCTTTCCTACTACGCACGCAAAACGTCGACCTATGAACGCATTTACATAAATATTCGGTGGATTGTCAATTTTAGTGCCACCCCTCTCGCCTAACAGTGGACATCAAGCACATGTGCGCCACCATTCGCCGGTCATTGAGGCCTGTTCCTATAAATAAATTCTACGTTAGTTTGAGGGCGATCGCGAAAAGAGTCGAACAAAGAATTTCATAGACACACGCGATGTGTGCCTGTAATCTGGTGGGGGTGGAGAGTATGGCACAAAGACCAAGAGCAAAGACCTTGACTTTGATTTTGTTTAATAAGCATAAATGATACGCATGCTTTACTCATATTTTACTCATACCTATGCACATATTTTCATTACATACGCTGCTATTTTAATTAATGTCGGCATTCGCCAGAGCCAGCAGCTGCCTCGTACTAGTCATCATTAGTGACTTATTAATGATTATTAGCCACGATTGTAACTAGTGACTGTGAAAATATTTCTAATTTCATGCATATAAGGGATTTTCCCAGAAATATAACATACGTTTTGCAGTGCCCAATCGGAAAAGCTTCGACGCTTCAAATGATCAATACAACGAGTTTGTTGAGTTAATGGCAGGAACACACTCAGAGGTTTGCCATTGCCTGCCAAAGGGCGACCGCTATTAGAAACAACTTTTTCTATCAATTGGTGCTTCATGCATCGAGATTCGAACATGTGCACTTCGCTATGGTAATCACGCACCAACTCATTCGGCTACGACGGCCATACATTTTTCGATACTTTGAACGGTCTGCTGCTTAATTAGCAGAGGAATATTTTTTAGTGAAAATGTGGACTCGAGTTTATCGCATAGCTTTTATGGTGGAATGATTATTAGGATCACAAATTGGAGTAAGGGCTCCACCTAATTAAAATTTCGGTAGACATTTTTTTAGTAATTTGCAAATGTTGGTAAATAAATACCCTATGATCAGGAAGTACCGGGAATGTTTAATTTAAACGAACCGCGCACGTGGGAACCGGCCGATATTTTTTTCTTATATTAGTAGGACTGTAAGACACACATTTGTCTCTTTTTAGCGCCATCGGATCATTAGTGTCTGCCTGGGCGGCAATGTGGGCAAACAATTCTTGGGTTTTGCATGATGATAAGGCGCCATCGCACCGAATCCAAATTCTGCAGGATTATTTGACCAAACACCAAGTGAATATCATCGTGCAAGCACCGTTTTCCCCTGATATGGCCCCGTGAGACTTCTTTTTGTTTCCTAAGTTGAAGTTGCCACTTCGTGTAAGGAGATTTCAGTCGATAGAGGAGATTAAAGAGAATGCGACGAAGGAGCTGAAGGCCATCCCTTTGTCGGCCTACTAGGGGTGCATGAAGGACTGGGTTAAACGTTGGCACTTGTGTGTTGCTTCAGACGGGAAATATTTTGAATTTCGGCGTGAGCGATAAAGATACCAAAGGGGCACCGAAAAAAATCAAAGATACTCAACTACAACAATTAGTGGATAAAGACGCTTGTCGAACCCTTGATGATATGTCCAAAGAGTTGGCTGCTGACAGATTAACCGTCGGTAAACCTTTGCACGCGATGGGAATGGTCCAGAAAGCAGGTAACTGGGTGCCGCATTAATTGAAAGAGAGGGATATTGAGAGACGTGAGATGCTTCTTGAACGGCAGAAAAGAAAATGTTTTCTGCATCGCATCGTCACTGGCGATGAAAATTGGATCTATTATGATAACCCTAAACGTTGTAAATGTTGGAGCTGTTGGAGCCTGCCAGGTGAACCAACTCCACCGACAGCGAAAAAAAATATTCATGCTTCAAAGGTTATGCTGTGCATCTGGTGGGATCAGAAAGGTGTCCTCTATTATGAACTCCTTAAACCATACGAAGCCATCACTGGCGATCGTTACCGACCGCAGCTAATGCGTTTCAATCGAGCTCTCAAAGAAAAGCGGCCGGAATGGGACTGTAGACATGACAAACTGATTTTGCTGCAGTCAGCCCTATTGGAGAGCGGTTCACTTCTTACCACATCATAAACTGGCTCGATGAACGGATCAAGTCAAAAGAACTAGAATTTTTCATCAGAGGGATCCGTGTGCTGCCTGAAAAATGGAGTAAAGTTGTAGCCCTATGCCCTTTCGGTCCTCTCATATGTTTTATGCCATTGGAAGCTTTTATATTTTACCTGGTTCATCCGAGAATAAAACAGCCTTCCATTTTTGATCCGTTCAATACAAGGTGAGCTTTCGCAAATTCTAGTCTGGCCTTTCTATTTGTTGTTGAAATGAATTTCTTCTTAGCCAGCCTCGACTGAACAGCCCTGCTTCAACTACTCGTGCTGTTACTGTTAGTATACTAACTGACAAACATTAAATTTTTTACTTTGGCTGGAAGATACTGCTGGATCCTTTTGAATGTGTTTTTTTATCAAATAATATTCCTGTCGTGAGGCGGCCGCCGTAGCCGAATGGGTTGGTGCGTGACTACCTTTCGGAATTTAGAGAGAGAACGTCGGTTCAAATCTCGGTGAAAGAACAAAATTAAGAAAAAGTTTTTTCTAATAGCGGTCGGGCCTCGGCAGGCAATGACCGATTCCATCTTGGAACCGTCAGTGAAGACAGAGGTGCAAGCTTCGGTTCAGATTTTTCCCTCGATCCTATTTGTCTGCCTATTTGAAAAGATTGACCTAGCACGACCCTCAAACTCTAATTTGCGGATAAAGAGATATTTTTTAATGCAGAAAACTCAAAACTTCATTCAAACGCATTTATGAGAAGTCCATTTTGTGGATGATAATTTTTTGAAGGCTACCAACTTTTTGAACAAACCTCGTATAGCCAAATCAAAAGTTATTTTTTAACAATGGATCAAGAAATGAAGTACCGAAAACAAAAATAAAAAATCTTTGTTCGTTTTCGTTTTCAAGCTTTTAAAGAAACACCCAAAAAACTTCATTTCAAATAAGGCGAGGGCCTTAAATTTGTGAAGTTAAAATAAAAAATTGGGCAAATAACAAAATACAAATAAAATACACAAAATTTGTAATTCTAATTTCATTGTTTCGAGAAAATCTGCAATCACAAAAAACGCGCTAGGGGGGTGCTTTATAATTTTGGACAAAAATCTATGTTGTTTTCAACACATTATATGACGGAATCATTTAATGGTGTCCGCTTCTGCTGAAATTGACGTCTATTTTATAAATATAAATATAACAATTTTTTAATTTTTTTATTTTTTTTTTCCTTTTTTTCATTTTTTTTTACTTTTTTTAATTTTTTAACATGTTTTTTGTTTTAAGGGATAATAATCTAAGCCGGGGTTAAAATACTACAATTTTTTCACATTAAATGTAATTTTTGGAGATCTGCTAGACGATTTATTGCGGCCTGAAGCAATACTTGGAAATGAGCACTTGGTCTTTATATTACTTCTTAAAAGAAATATTTTACAATGATGCCCGTATTTCTATGGTTTTTAATGTTTTTGCAAATCTTTAAATTTTTAGGTTTTCTGCACCATAAAAAACCAAAAAATAAATAATAAAAATTTCGGCAGCCTTTCTGTTTCAATCTCTGCCAAATGTCTTGGCAAATTTTGTAAATATTTATTTACATTAATGAAAAAAATTGTGTTTTCGCCGAACTCTTTTAATGTTCATTTATTAACGGCGCAAATTCTTAACGGCCATTCGCACGCATGCACATGAGGGTGGTCCGTATATAATTTGATAAAGAGTAAAAGTAATGTAATTTTTATGCCGAAGCAGTAAAAAATGTGGTTAAACACAAGACGAACAATTATACAGAAAAAAAAATAATGTTAAGAGGTGGGGTATTCTAGTGTAGAATTTTGAAAAAATCTAAATTTTTTTGCATATATTCAAAGTTTAGACATTTAAGAATATGTCATTAGGGGATTTTTTAAAGTTCCTATTATTTCATGAGTTATAAACCTTTTTGGTGGTAGCCATCGTCTCCGATCCGACTACTTCAACTGAGCTTTGAATGCGTTTTTCTCGAAACTATTCTTTTCGAGAAGGCAGTAAAGATATATCGAGTTCTAATGGACCGATTAACTTAAATTTGGGGGTATATTCTTTGTATATCTATTCCTTCATCGGATGACTTTAGCTCGAAACTATAACTTTTCATTTCGTATTTAAGAAAAAATCGGAATTGTTGAAAAAATATGCAAACAAATTTTTTTTTTTTAACAGGCGCCATATTATGAATATTTTTTTTAACTTGATGAAGACTTATTCGATAGCTTTATCTATCATATAAAGAATCCGTATGGTTTTTGATTTTCAGATCACTAGGAGGGTTGGAATCATGCACGCCAGGACACCCTCTTTTTTTTGGCCCCCTACTTTGACTACGCATAATTTTGTCAATTTTATTTATTTTTTTTTTTGGTTAGTTTTTAATGTAATAATTAATAATCAATAAACAAATGATAAAAAAATGGATGGTACTATTTTTTTCCCTTTGTACAGCGCTTCAAAAACCGGGCAAAATTCATGCCTCTACACTAGAAAGCCTCCTTAAGCATATATTTTCTGAAACAAAATAAAGCGCATTAAAATCAGGGTGTTAACTATAAAATTTCCTTTATTACAACCTAAAATTCGATATGATTTCATTTGGC
Source organism: Anastrepha fraterculus (assembly GCA_037575425.1). NCBI lineage: Eukaryota > Metazoa > Arthropoda > Insecta > Diptera > Tephritidae > Anastrepha > Anastrepha fraterculus. Next base: position 228,358 of record JAYXIM010006913.1, on the reverse strand, counting down.
GCAGCTGGTAAATAATTAGATTTTCGCTGTGGCTCTTCTTTGCGGCTTTTTGATATTTTGCAGCGCTTTTCACTGGTGGCTGGCTTTCGTAAGTAGACACCGCTGCCACCTGGAACTATCTTGTTTATTTACCCACCTACTACGGCAGCTCTTCTCATCGAATGCTTTCGCTATCCAGAATAGAGAATCGTCACCAGTTATTATATTTTGTAGTCTTTATAGCTTTGACAAAGGGACGTTGTTAGCCCCGCCTACAACGGAAATGGACATACAATTGTCAAGTATGCATCATTGCTATGGTCGCCGGAGACTGGTATGATTCGTTGGATGAAAATGCAAATCTATCAGAACACCATTTACATCGAGAAACACTAACGTGTCCGGGTAATATGCAAAAAAAAACTTAAATTGTAATTGAGAATTTTCAACAAGCTTCAATGTAGTAAACATTTGTGAGAAGCTGTACCGCTGCTCAGTGATGATACAAATTTTTTGTTGTTGTTTTAACAATTTTCTAGACTCAGCCAGTGCGGTTAGGCTCTCATCGATCGTCATCGTCAGAGGGAAAGCGGTGTTGAGTGAGTGGATTTCAGTGGGCATATGAATAGGTGGTTAGTATCGTGAGAGATAACTTCACTTGCCGGACATTTATTGAGTATGTCGGGATTGATTCTGGTTAAGTAGGAGTTAAATCTCCTTACAATATCTAGAACGTGATTGTGCCAAAGTTACGCGTGTCTCAGGAGGCTGCTGAAGGCGCAGCTAACTAGTCCTGTTTAGTGCGCTGAACCTCATCCCTCGCTATTGTCACCTCGTCAGCCATGGTTGGTTAGCAGTGCAGTCGTCAACGATTAGGGGATCGGCATATTCACATTCTCTTCACAGTTGTCACTATTCAGCAAGTTTAAAAAGTCTTTCCTCCATAACTTAAGTGTATAACAGATCAACGTCTTTGTTCTTACAGAAAATTGGCGCTTACACCTTTTTTGGGTACTTGTCCCAGCTCCTCTTCGTATTTGTGGTGTGCGTCTTGATGTTGTTCTACAAAGGAAGGGACCTACAGTTTTAAGCCGATTCTGAACGGCTATATTTTTTATGAGGAAAAATACACTCGGATGTTTGTCACTGTCTGTTCTAAAATACAGTACTTAATTCTCCCACAAACAGAATTTTTTTTTGGACCACCCTAATGCACGTAATTACATACGTACATATGTTGTGTTTTTAATGTGTAAAAGCTAAATGTTTTCACTCCTGATATTTCGCCTCTTTGTTTAAGAACATTTATTTAAATACACACTTTTAATCATAAATAAAATTTCTTTGTCTTTGTAGAAATTCGATGAAGTCGACGGACAAGCAGTTACGCCGCTCACCATGGCCGCTATGGTGGGCCATGTGACGTTCGTTAAGACGCTGCTCACCCAATACGACATCGACCTGGAGCGCGAGTGCAATGTCGTTTTTGACGGTCTGCTGGTTTATGGGGCCACTGCGCTCTGGGTTGCCGCCGGCATGGGCCATTTGCAAGTAGTCAAGTTATTGGTGCAACGCGGTGCCGATGTCAATCACAATACAAAAGCGCAATCGTCACCACTTCGTGCTGCATGCTATGAAGGTACTCGTACATACTTCGTCAGTCGAGAGTTGTATTTAATTCCCATTAATATCACCTTCATTTAAACATAGGTCGCCTGGATATAGTTAAATATCTAATTGAACATGGCGCCGATGTGAACTTAGCCAACACCTATAATAACACATCTATTATGATTGCCGCCTACAAAGGGCATGCCCATGTTGTCGACACGTTGCTGAAGAACGGCGCAAATCCAAATGAGCAGGCGCTTTGTGGCGCCACGGCGCTGCATTATGCTGCTGAGTGTGGTCACCTCGAAGTGTGCCGTCTGTTGCTTGACCATGGCGCTCGCATGCAAAAGAACGAACATGGGCTCACACCTGTTCTGCAAGCGGCCGAACGTACACATGAAGCGGTGGTGGAGATGTTTATTTCACGTCCGGGACTGATGACAAAAGATGAGGTAAGCGTGCGTTCGCACAGCTACATAGCAGTTGGCAAACGCTAATGTGTTGCACTTTTTTGTTTCCTCACAGACAATAATTGCAATCGAGTTAATGGGTGCCTCATTTGCCAATGACAAGGACAACTATGACGTCACGAAAGCCTATCAGCATTTGATGCGCGCCATGGAGATGCGCTACGCGGACGAACAAAAAGTGATACGTAAACGCGTAATGGCGCCGGTGCCCGCCTACGACGATTGGTTCGAAACTGAAAATATACCAGAATTGCAGGCCATACGACTGAACCACCATTCGATACACATGGAGGCATTAACGATACGCGAACGGATTTTGGGTAAACATTATCCGGACTTGCCGCAGCCCATTGTGTATCGAGGTGCAGTAATGGCCGACCAAGGACGCTTCGCACAGTGCCAAGTATTGTGGAATTACGCTATCGATCTGCGCATGATCAATAATGTAAGTGTCTAATCGTCGGGGGATATACGCCTATACTTACTGTGTTTTTATGTATCTAATTCGCTTTCAGGTTTCAGTCGAACGCGACTTGCTACGTTTTGCACAATTATTTTCACAGATTTTACGGCTGGAGGAACAAACGCTGGACCTTTCAATTGTGTTATCTGTGCTGGTGAAGTGTCAGCAAGAAATCGAGAATAACAAGTATAAAATAGCGCATCCCGGACCTAAGGATGTGCCGCAGATGTTGGCGGTAAATATGATTCATAGTAGGCCTCTTCTTTTCGCCAAGCGTTAGCAAGTGGCGAATAGATGAGAAACTGGTATAAATAAACATATCTTGGCAGCGCTGGAATAGAGCTGCCTAAAATTGAATTTATTTGTAAAATAGTGAGTTATACCAGTTCCATGGGGTATAACCATACCCACTGGCGGCGAATCTTGCTTGATAACGTTGTTATTGCTTTCACAAGCCCCGCAGAGACATAGCGAGCAGAGATGTGGCGAATAGAAGAGGCCTATTAAATACTTATGATATGCATAATTGTGCTATTGCTTCGATTAAACCAAAGAGAACGGGTTGTAAGATGGGTTGGGTCAAACGGGCTTTGACTTTATATTTAAGGCTCCCGAATATGTGCTTGAGAGACTTTAAACTTACACTTTGTTATACTAACGCTCACACTCCTTTTGGACTCCGAGCTCCTCCTCCTATTTGTGGCGTGTGTCTTGATGTTGTTCCACAAATGAAGAGTCGTACGGTTTTACGGCGTCTGCGATTAGCAGAGGTTTTTTTTATGAAGAGAAATATACTTGTAGGTACATAGACACAGGCATACCCTTACGAACATGCAAGCTACTGATCCTTAAATAAATCGCAAGAGCAGCGAATGAAAGTGCTAAACGCACAGAATCTCTCTTAAGCCAAAATCAGCACAGTCTTAGCACACAGATTTCAGTTCTTACGGGGCACTGCTTAATAGGTAGGCACGCCCAGAGAATGAATGTGCAAACACATGACTTCTGTAGCAATTGTCTTGATGAGGAAAAGGAAGATACGACCTTGCACCTTCTGTGTCATTGTCCTGCTCTATCCAGACGGCTTACCATTTTAGGTAGATCATTTTTTAACGGACCCGGTAGTCTAGCGTAAGTGCACTAGCCTGCCATCCCAAAAGTTGTGGGTTCGAATCCAACGTAAAGCACGGTCCTCGCACTTTTTCAAATTTACCTACTTTCCCTGTTTCTAAAAAAAAAACAAAAAAAATCTCATTCCTCAAACCCAAAAACTTATCTTTTCCATCCTTAGTCCCGCAAAATAGTCAGCTCATTATTTGTATTGTGGCTGCTACAATGCAAAAACAGTTACACATTGCATCAGTGGCGCCAGCAAGAAGAAGTGGGCGATCGCGGTAATAGCGCAGGCACACCAAATTTAGCGAAGTCCTCAACCATCTGTGCGATCCTTCTGGCAGAAAAATGTGAGATACAGATGGCGCTCCAATCAGTAAGAAGGCGTTGTTCCTAAGCAACGGCAGGACTGGTATTTAGGACTGGTAGCGGCAGGCTAATCACCTACCCTGTCAGAAATCAAATAGATTAACGAAACCAATGCAAGACAAGAGTCTTGTCGATGCCCTATGCTCCCGAGAGGAGTAAATAAAGAAATCAAAAAAAATTTTAATGTATTGGAAAATTTCACTTCTGCGAAAAACAGAGATTCTTCTAAATTACATACTGGTTTAAGGAGATATAAGTGCAAGTTCCCCATGTGGCATCACAATGAGCTATGAGCATGAGTTTGTCCACAGGGCAACCGCTTCAACCTAACCTAACCTAAATACACTCATGGGTTTACCATTGTTCGTCGAGGAGCGACCACCATTAGAAAAACTTTTTTGTTTCGCGCTTGGCATTTCGAACCTGCACACTTGGTAGTCGAATGGTAGTCACGTACCAACCCATTCGGCTACGGCAGCCGCATAAGTTTTCTAAAAATTTTGATTAAGAAGTTTAAAATTTTGATGATAATTTTCGAAAATTTGTTGAATTTTTGTGAATTTTGTACAAAATTTGGAACTTTGGAACGGGGCGATGTAAGACAGTGTGAGTCCATCCATGTATACATTAATGGCTCAAAAGCTCGAGGGCAGGGTAGACGGAGGTGTATACTCCAAATATCTGGGGATCTCCTTCAATTTTCACCTTCCGCGAGCACTGCAGTGTCTTTCAGGCTGAGCTGATGGCAATAATAAAAGCTGTGACACTGGTATAATGTAAAGCAATACCTGTAGATGATATCTACATTTTCACTGATAGCCAGGCAGCGATAAAATGCCTCACAAAGCAGTCGACAACCTCCAAGAAGCTAGCAAGGTTAGGTTAAGTTAGGTTAGGATAGGACTAATGGCTGCTCTTGCGAGGGGCACACTTGGACAAATAATCTAAATTCGTCCTCCGTCAAGGAAATGCGGCACATCTCTTAACGAGATGGGCTGGGTCATTTTACCTAAACGTAACATGGATTCCTGGCCTTTGTGATATTGAGGGTAAGCCGCCACCTTCCTAACCTCAACCTTGGAACTTTGATTTATAAAGTTTCTGTCAAACAATCATTATTATTTTACAAAAAATTTACGAAAAAAATTAAGCATTAAAAATATTGAATTGAATTTTGTATAAAGGTAAAGCGTCTTAATTATGTGAGCACAAGTGTATGTCTGGTATGTCCGTGTGCATTCAGGAAAAGTAGAAGTATTGTTGTACCAGTGTCATGCGGGTCTCATTAAACCACCTAATCCCTTCGTCCACACAATGACTGGTGGTGGGTCTGCGATCACAATATTCATGAGCCGAGAGTTTGTGAAGATGTTAATTAATTCACCTTCGGTGGTACGTTGGATCAAGTTGCTAGGTCGGTCCCCTTATACATATGTGATACTTAATGGGGAGTGTAAGTCTCTCACTGTATACATAGATGGCTCTCGAGTGACCTCAGAAGACAATGCGTCGACATTTTGAAGCTCCCTCAACCACCAGAGAGAGACATTCTCATTGGTCTTCTATGCTGACGATTGTTCAATAATGGCGTAGGGCAATGACATCGATGGCTTGTGTTCCAAAGTGAACGTTTATCTCGCCAACCTTTCTCGTTTTCTCACTACGAGGAATCTGCAACTTTCCCCCAATAAAACCACGGCGACCCTCTTTACCTCCTTTGTCTATGTGGAGGTCAAACTACAGCTAAAGTTGAAAGTCGATGACGCACAAACACCAACTGTTAAAATCTCCAACATTTTGGACGTCACATTTAAAAGATTGTACTCCGTTTCAGCGCACACAACTGCAATTGCTACTACGGTCCAAAATCGCATAAGGTCCTCAAATCGCTTGCCGGCAGTACTTGGGGCAGAGGCAAACACATGTTGCTGGCACATTTAAAGCTATTGACCGGCCGAGTCTGAATTATGCTGCTTCCGACTGGTCGCCTGGCACAAGGGATACACAGTTGTCAAAACCCCAGGCATGTCAAAATACTACAACCAGAACAGCTACGAGATATCTCCTGAAGTCGCCTCTGCAACACCTTCACAATGAGGCCTCCATGCTCTCAGTTAAGGAGCATAGCAAAATGGTCAGTGAACAATTTCTGCTGGGGTGCTACCGAAGATATCAACTACACTGACGAGAGCCAGGGCAAAACACAACCAGTACTACTTGACAAACAGACATTAAACGACATTCATCGGGAGACCCTTACCATCTTCCTAACTCCCGAATGCCATTATCAAAGTCCAACTACCACCTATTGCAGGCGTAGAGCTTCTATTGCCTCGCGAGACCCGCATAAATTTGGCCCAATTGGGTTCTGAATATTTTGTAAGTTAAACTCTACCTTATCCAGAATCGACCCCCGCATACCCAATCTATTTCCAGCATGTTAAGGTGCACCGCACGACACTAACCACCTATTCGCATGCCCTATTAAACCTGCTCACCAAACACCCCTCTCCTTTTGGACTCAACCGGTCGAAACAGCACGTTTTCTGGGCCTACTATTAGATGAGTTAGGCGAAGACGATCGATGTCTACACTGCACTAGCAGTATTGAGTAAACTGTTACAATAAAAACAACAACAATAACAACAATGTATGGTTGCCCTAAGTGTAGAAGAGTCTGACAAGTTCAATCTGGTTGACATTGCCTCTTTGGCAATGGAATGTTCCAGACCAACCGTCTTTTAACATTTCCTTCTCGCCTCCGACATTCCATATGTGTCAACAAATTTATGCATATACATACATAAATTCATATTCAAGCTATGTAGAATTTAAGTTTCAAATTTATTTCTAGGATCAAAATGAACAGAACGTCGTCACTGCCCTCTACCTCATCAAGATAATTACTAAACTCTTAGCGCACACCAATATCGATATACAACGACCTCAAATCGAGCAACTCTACTCAACCATATTGAAATTTATCAAATGCGATACTCGTCTGGCGGATGGACAGACTTTGTTACATTTGGCTGTGAACGGCGTGACGCCTGTTGATGATTTCTATACAAGTGATATATGCCGGTAAGCGATCTAACAGTAAATACATCATTACATATCGTAACATATTTGGTATTCTTTATTAGTTTCCCTTGCTTCCGCACTGCATTGCTGTTGGTGCACGTAGGCGCCTCAGTAACGGCTGTCGATCGTGATCGCAATACGCCCCTGCATACGCTCGTTTCAAGTGTAAGTTGTTAGGCGCTTGCCGCACCCCAAAGTATACCCAAGTTCTTTCTACACTTTTTCAGATACAGTATCCACGCGATAATCCACACGTTGTGACGCAAGCCGAAAAGATTGTGAAACTTTTTGTGGATGCCGGTGCACATTTGGATGCGGTGAATGCGAACGGCTTGACGGCAGCACAAGTTGGTAATGCAGGTAAGCCTTACTATGAGCGTACAAATGTAGATAAATGAGTACATAAATGAGTACCCAAATGAGTACTTAGCATTGATTAATGATTTGATTTCTTTTAACGCAGCTGCTATTAGCAACCTTATACTCAGCTACCAGAACTCATTGACGTCCTTGAAATGTATTGCCTCGCGTTGTATCGCTTTCCACAAGCTTAAATACCAGGGTTTCATACCTAAAGCGTTGGAAGCTTTTATACAAATGCACAGCGCTGAAAAATTCTGCGCGTAAGCATTGCTGCAGTTGGTGCTTTTGGCGCGGCAATCGAGTGAAGTGAGTGTGGCCCGTAGAAGCGGTTGGGCTGAGCGAACTCTATCAACTTCCTCTTGGTGTATTGTAATTTTGTATATTTGAAGTCGAATATTTATTTTAGATTTATAAAAATTAAACGCTAGTTATCTAGCAAAAAATATTGTTTTTTTAGCCACAGCGATATTGAGCAATATTGGAGAAGATATAATCTGCAGAGTGGACTATTTAATTTAATACAATTGCGTGCTGTTTTTACTGAAATATGTCAAATTTAAAACGTTTGTGGCAAATTATGTTCATATGAAAAGAAGAAGCTTTTTGTTTTTAAATATTTTAATTGTTTTTGAAATATTATATTATAGCCAAATATTTTTGCCAAGCGCATGTATATGAAAAATGTGGACTGAATTTTTAGTTGTAAATGCATAAATAATCATTTAACACAAATTATATCTAAAATATCATCAAATGAGTGTGATAAAGCCGAGCACAACACGAAAATCTCGCGCACTTAATTGGTGAAAAATACGCATTGCGCATATAAAAGTCGATTGAATTTCTATGTATCTCTGTAAATTATCTAACTATTGTAACAGTGAATAGTTTTCGACTCAAATCCTAATTTTACGAATCAATCGATGATGATAGCGTAGCGTTATAATAATTGTGAAAATGTTGTATGTATCTGTGTAGGCGATTCGTCAATAATGAAAATCATTCATCCAAAATATGAATAGATAAATATAAATGTCAAAATTTTGTATAACAAATTTTAAAATATAAGCTAACGGTAAGCTGACTTACAAAACAATTGTTTGGTGATTTACTCGGAACAAATGATTTGTGTAAAAATGTGTGAATTAGTCATCTTTGGAAGGCGCAATACTACGCAAGTTTTTATACCCTCAATTATGATGCTCTTGTAGCTGTAGCCGGTTAGGGTTTAGTTTAGTTTTTAGCATAGGGTTTCTTCTGCCTGGTCTTTCCACCGGAGCAATGGTTGTCCTCTGCGTCGGCTCCCTTGAACTTCGCCCTCAAACACCTTCTTTGCTGGAGCTTCTTCATCCATACGCACGACATGCCCTAGCCAACGCAGGCGTTGGATGGCGATGCGTTGGACTACGTCAATGTCGGCGTAGAGCTCATACAACTCGTGGTTCATTCTTGAACGGTAGTCTTCGCCAACGCGCACAGGACCGAAGATCTTACGAAGAACTTTTCTCTCGAACACCGCAGGAGCGGCTTCATCGCTTTGTGACACTACCCATGCCTCTGCGCCACAAAGCAACACGGGCATGATGAGCGTCTTGTAAAGTGTCAGTTTGGTCATGCGAGAGAGGGCTCGACTACTCAATTGCTTACTTAGCTTACATATTAACACCTATTAGCAAGAGTGATTCTCCGTTTGATCTCCAGGCTGATATCGTTGTTGCTGTTAACGGCGGTGCCAAGATAAATAAATTCTGGTACAACTTCGAAGGTATAGTTGTCCGCAATGACGTCCGTTCCTATACGCCGTGTTTTCCGCGTTGTAGACAGCATATACTTCGTTTTACCCTCGTTCACCGCCAGACCCACTCGTGATAATTCCTTTTCGATAGCAGAATCCGTAGCGGTAACATCTCGCTTACAGCGGCCGATAATGTCAATGTTATCGGCGTACGCAAGGATCTGGACTGAATGGCTCGGAGAGGTTATTTCCTACCTTAACGGTGCTGGTTATGTTGCTCAACGTCATTCTGCAAAGCCGTATGAGCTTCGCTGGTATACCGAACTCAGACATGGCGGCGTACAGGCAATCCCTTATCGGGCTATCGAACGCAGCTTTATAGTCGACAAAGAGATGATGGGTGTCGCCTTGTTTTTCATGGGTCTGGCGTAATGTGAAGATCTGAGGCTACTGAGCTACCCTATATTTTAAGGCTTTTTTTTAATTTGAGCATATTCTGCGGTTTATTGTTCCATAATTTATATGGATGCGCGCCAATACCACCAAGGTGGTGCAGTCGTTTCGTACCTAGTGCAGAATACTCGTATTAAGTTAAAAAAAATTTAAATAAAAAAAAAAAAAAATAATATGTTCAGAATTTTCCGTGACCCCAGTACAATAGACGCGGGACGCAGATAGCCGTGGCTGCCAAACTCGGACATTTACAGACAAAGTGCTCAACTACCTACTCCTCTGAAAGGTCCCCACAGCTTGTGCAATGAGGCTGGAATGGTAAACCCAGCTTTTCGTCCAATAACTGGTAAACACAGCTACAGGTTTGGAAATTGCATAGCGGAGAGTCCCCTTTGTGAAGATTGGCTAAAAATGGCTGGGGGACAGTAAGTAAGTAAGTAAGTACCCTTTTTTAAATTACGCCGCCGCAGCGCTGTGACGAGCGTATTGTAATACGGTTTTTCTATGCTCAAGGCTTCAAATCTGTTGACATTCATCACCAAATCAGTGAAGTGTATGGTGAAAACATTATGAGAGATGGAATGGTGCGGAAATGGGTTATAGTCCGGGAGCCAGGGGTCGATTTTGGACTACGTTTTTATACCGTTAAACTCTTGACTATACTCGTGATTTAGCTTTCATGAATAGCGAAAGTGAACGTCAGCTGGCGCACCCGTGGGGGGTGTGATTGTGGGAGGGTACGAAACGTGTTGAAACCAAATTTCTACCCACTCATTTTATACCGGCTGAAATTTTTGCATGTATTGTTGACATTTAGTAGAATTAAAAAAATAGTCAGCTGCGAGGTAGAGGGGGAAAACACGTCAGCTGAACGCAATGGCACATTACCGCTTCGGCTGCCGGTCTTTCCACCGCTATAAACGCAGCTGACCATCATTATTATATTTTCATATGTGTCCAAAATTATGTAAAAAAATTTCAATCGGCATAAAGTAGTTTTACTTTTTAATTTTTTTCCAAGTTCACCTGTTCAGCTGACGTGTTTTCCCCCCTCTACCGCGCATGAAATGATGAGTTCAAAATGACTCCTGTCTTCCGGACTATTAGGGTCTTTAAAGATGGCCACACAAACATTCATGATGTGGAACGAAGTGGGAGACCTTCAGTCATTATCGATGAACTTATGCAAAAAGTCGTTTCTTTCTCGTGCTAACCGGTGCCAATTGGACACACCAAGTGAAGCCAAGTCCTTCTCCACCTGATCTTTCCAATGCAGAGGAGGTCTTCCTCTTTCTCTGCTACTACCAGCTGGTACCGCATCGAATACTTTCAGATCCGGAGCGTTTGTATCCATTCGGACGACATGACTCAGAATACGCAGAATACACTCCAAGCGTCGCTTCATCGGATGTTGTCATCGTCCAAGCTTCTGCGTCATATGTTAGGACGGGCATGATGAGAGTCTTGTAGAGTGTTAGTTTTGTTCGTCGAGAGAGGACTTTACTGCTCAGTTGCCTACTTAGTCCAAAGTAGCACTTGTTGGCAAGAGAGATTCTACGTTGGATTTCAGGGCTGACATTGTTATCGGTCGTTAAATAAACGAAGTCTTTTACAACCTCGAAATTATAACTGTCTACAGGGACGTGGGTGCCGATACGCGAGTGCGCCGATTGTTTGTTTGAAGACAGGAGGTACTTCGTTTTGTCCTCGTTCACCACCAAACCCATGCCTCAAAATGCCTTAATAGTAATGGGAATTATGTAGAAAAGTTGGGTAAAGTATGGCCTTTCAAGTGAAGAAATTATTTTTGGAAAAAATTTAATTTTTGTTTTTTATCAAAACGGTACTTACTTTAAAAACACGCCTCGTATATTAGACTTTTACAACATTTGCGGTAGGAACAGCAATTTCCATAAAAAAATAGGATTTATGGCATTAAAGTAGTTTGGAGGAATGCATAAATAGACGGACTGAGCCTTATGCCAATAATCACATAAGAAATAAAGGGTAAGTATTAGGGCGGGTCGATTTAAAAGTCGCTCATTGCTCTGTGAAAATCGTATTCTAGGGATCAAAATAAGAAACTTTGCCGAAGGAACCATACCTCTAAAACGAATTCTGATGTCCTCCAATTTGGGTCGAACTTTTGGGTAGGGGCAAATTTTGAAAAATCCCACTTTGACCCATTTAGAGTGCTCCAATCGAGTCCAAATGTATGACCGACCCCCACTAACTTTGGACGGCCAATCCACCCATGCCAGTGGCACACTTCTTGGAACTCCCTTGGGCGGTTCCCCATACAATCATTTCAAAATATCACCATTTTTGGCCTTTACATGAGAAAAGAAACTAAAAAGTTCGACCCAAATTGGGGGACATCAGAATTCGTTTTAGAGGTATGGTTCCTTCGGCAAAGTTTCTTATTTTGATCCCTAGAATATGATTTTCACAGAGCAATGGGCGATTTTTTTGCCTCCCCACAAATCGACCCGGCCTAGTAAGTATGCTACTGTATTGAAATTAATATATTTTTTCTATTATTTAAATATTTTTTAATAAAACTTAACTTATTAAAAAATATTTCAATTTTTATTAAAAAATATTTCGATTCAACAAACAGTTATCAATCACATTACTTACATATGTACTAGTGACTATAAGCTGCTGTCTGCATTCTGGCATAAATTTATTAAATCCTTCATCGCAGATGTGTCATTGTCCTGAAATGTGTGCCACGCGTATTTTTCATATGAAAGTAATTTGCTAAATTTTAAAAATGTAAATGCTAATGACTGGGAAAGACAAGTCAATCTACATGTGTAGGTAAATTCGCTTCAAGGAAGTTTTCCATTCTATCCTCGGCGGATTGTTGGCGTATCACACATGCACACCCACACACGCACCCGAACATATATTGGCATATAATTGCGATTAGCGCCACTTCACAGGTAGGTTTGTACAAAATTAAATTTACATGCATGCATACATACACACTAACGCGTACATTCGCGTGTGAACGTATTGTATGTATATTGGTGGGTGTGCGTAACACTCCTCCAATTCACTAAAAGCACACAGGACACATACACACACACACATGCATACGTACATATGCATACGCACATGCCTGCCCAGTTATTATTTGTAACTAAATATTTTTTTCACATTTTTATTGTTGTGGTCACACAAGGCTATCATCGTCAACTTAGTGGCTATGGCAGCTAGCAATCCAAAAAGCAAATAGCAAAAGCGACCAAGCCACTCGACGTGCTACATTTAATGTATGCAGTAGAGTACGTGAAAACGAGGCGGTGGTGACCAAGTCAAATATCCTTGCGTGCGGCTTGGTGGTCAGCTCAGTTCGTGTAACGGTGTTAGCGCAGCCACAACAATCTTAAATGTCGCGTGCGCCAACTAACTTTGCCAATTATCGATTTTCATTTTATAATTTTTGACTGTTGGCCATTGAAAAAACAACAAATTCGAACAGTTACAGTGACAAAGCCAAATAGCCAACTAACCAATGTGGCGTCCATTTCGAATTTCAGTGGAATAGTGGATTGTCGCATACAACAATTTAAATATTAAACTAAACTAAATATATGCAAAAGCAAAAAAAAAACTCAGCCACCAAGGAATAAAATATTTTTTTTGTTATTTTTTTTTTTTAATTATTGAAAGAATTTCCGAAATTGTTGCTCTATGAGTATGCTGGGTTTCGTTTATCTCTTTTTGATACTCGGTTGGATTCTGATTGTGTTATTTCTTAAGTGCAAAAAGTCGATTACACCACATTTTGCTTTCGCCGAAAATTATACAGACGCTATTGCGGCTGGTGAGTGAAAGTGTATACAAAAAAAAAAGTCCAAAAAAAAAGAAAAAAATTATTAAGTGGTTACAAGTGGCACTAAGAAAGTACAGTGCTGGCTTTCGATGCTTTGAATGCTCAAAACTTCAGTTGATTGGGTTGATGTAGGGTTAACAAAATGGGTACGTGACGACCACGCATTTGACTCTAGTGACGTGTAAACGCATCGTGGTGCTACAATGAAAGTATTTCCACATAAAAAAGAAGAAAAAAACAGATTTTATTGTTGTGAAAGCTAATATTATATTACTTACATACCCTGTGATCAAAAAGTACCGGGAATCTTTAATTTAAACGAGCCGCGCTCATGGGATCCGGTCTATATTTTCTCCTTATGCTGGTAGGACTGTAAGACACACATCTGTCTCTTCTTAGCGCCATCGGATCATTAGTGTTTGCCTATATATATACATATATATACATATACGCGTACACCCTTTTTGAGTGTTTGGCCGAGCTCCTCCTCCTATTTGTTGTGTGCATCTTGATATTGTTCCACAAATGGAGGGACGTACAGTTCCAAGCCGACTCCGAACGGCAGATATTTTTTTTATGAGGAGCTTTTTTCATGGCAGAAATACATTCGAAGGTTTGCCATTGCTTGCCGAGGGGCGGTGTTTCACGGAGATTCGAACCTACGTTCTCGGATGGTAGTCACGCACCAACTCATTCGGCTACGGCGGGCACCGTATTAGTTTAGGGAAAATAAATCCATAATTTTTGCGTAAAAATTTTGCGCAAATGGCTTTAGGGGTTACATGGGTTTCGTCGGGTAACAAAAGGCCTATTTTCAAAATTTTTTTTCTATGTAAAAAATTATTTATTTAATTCAAACTTTTTTCTGTTTTATAGATACATATTTAAAGAATAATTTCAGAAATTTTCAAAAAAAAAAAAATTAAAACTCGTCCATTGTGACGTCATTTCCGGTGACCCCTCGAAAAAAAGGTGCGTCCGCGTTGTCAGCATAACTTCTGACAGGATTATCGAAAATGAAAAAACAAAAATAAGTGTTTTAGTTAAGACCATAAACTCGTGTTTGAACGAAGGAAGGAAAAAAAAGTTAAAATTGGAATTTTGGTAGACAGTTTTCCAAAAAAATGAAAATTTCGGTCAAATTTGTTTGGCATTTTTTTTTTTTGTTTAATAGTTGTAATTGAAAAAAAAAAAAATCCTTCGTTCAAGTACGAGAAAATTGTATTTCGAACACCTGTGTAAAACTTCATCAAGATCGGTTGAATAGTTTTCGAGAACATTTGACAACCGACTTTGAAAACACAGTTCCGAGAAAAAAGTTTTGAGTAACAATAAAATTGGCTTTGAGCGCACACCTTTCAAAGGCTGTATCTCCGAAACTATTATTCGGATCGACTTGAAAATTTAGGATAATATTCTTGAGATGTTGTAGAAATGAATATGCAAAAAAAATCGGGTTTTTGAGGCAACGAAACCCATGTAACCCCTTAAAACTGTTTTACGGTCGATCTTTAGCTCCTGGGCGAAGCTACGACTACTAATATGACGGTGAACTTCGATTATTTCTCTGATCGACATTTTCTTTAGCATCAAAAATGTCTGAACGGAATCGACGGAACCAAAATTGAACGTAATTAGCTGTTACAGTATCGGCACCATAAACAGCGGCCTAGCTTGAATTTGCGCCTTTCGCCTTTATAAAAGAAAACCTGTAAAATATACCGGATTTTTTCTTTCTCCATTGTTAACACCTTGTATTGAGATGAGACTAGATTTGTGCAAGTCCTAGCACGCAGTCAAGAAGACCATTTTACCACACCCGGATAGATTACAGTGGCAGGGATAAAGAGACAGGATAGATGCAATAAGGATGGTAAGACTGAAGTCACTCACTCTTCCCCAAATCTTTTGGATACCTTAATCAATTTTAAGAGATCCGGCAAAAGAAGAGTATGAACTTGATCCATACTCAATACATCGCAGACCAACAGCCTAAGTCTGATTCTAGAAACCGCCGAACAGGTACAGAGAAAATGCTCTGCAATGGCCTCGTTTTACCGGCAGGCTAGGCATATTGGGTCGTCAATGATGTCCATGGTATTCATATGCTGACCACAGGCGTTGTGCCCTGTAATTACATCCACCTGTACTCTCAAATCCTTCCTACTAAGTTTTAGGTGAAAGATCACTAGCTTCTTCTTTGGTTCTTTCACAAAGCACTTGGCTACTCTGCAGGAGCCCAACTCAGACCAACGTCTTGTGTGGGTAGACCTCATGACGTCGTCAGTTCATAGTTGAATCGATACAGAATTGACACTTAGAAAGGGTTCTGATGGTATGCTTGTAGAGCCTGCATTAGCCAGTTTATCAGCGATAACTTCCTGTAACTCACAACTGAATGGAACAAAGGAAAACCAGCAAAATATTTTTTTTGGTGTGAATTGTCACCTTGACAACGAGCATAAACTCTAAATTGTTTGGCCGATACTTTATTAGATATCGATCTATGGCAATGTAGAAAAGTGGGTAAAAGAAGCTTGAGTGGCTTATTAGACTTGCAAAAGGGTTGCCAGTAGAAGCTGGGGTCTAAAGCCTAAACTCGCACTTTGGATGTATTCCGTTATAGTAAGACCGATTATGTCATACAGAGCATTAGTATGATGGTCTGCATTAAACAAGCAGTACAACGTTAGGCGCACAACGAGCAACTTGCGCAGGAATAAGTGGAGCTATTAAGTCGTGCCCAACAGAGGCACTTAATGTCATGCTCTACCTGCTACCAATAGACTTACAACTACGACTAACAACCACAAATACCGCCTTCAGAATAAAAAAAGATGATTTTTGGAGTGCTAGGATGTTTGGCCGTAGTGGTATTTTAGACAGACAAAGGCTTTAAACTTTAGAATAGAGTTTAAGGTAAAGTTCCCCACGCGAAAGGAATGGGACTTGAATTCAGTAGTCAAAGAGAATCCAACAGCATTCTACACTGACGGAGTCAAGATGAACTGCGGCGTCGACCCTGGTGTATATTCGAAAGATTTCGAAACTTCCAAGTCTTTTCGCCTGGTGAATTGGAATAGTATCTTCCAAGCAGAGGGGCACGCGATAAGGGAAGCTTGCAGAATAATTAGAAACCATGCACAACAACTATCGGAAGCACGTATTTTGTCAGATAATCAAGCAGCCATCTTAGCTTTAAAGTCACCTACAAC
Source organism: Anastrepha fraterculus (assembly GCA_037575425.1). NCBI lineage: Eukaryota > Metazoa > Arthropoda > Insecta > Diptera > Tephritidae > Anastrepha > Anastrepha fraterculus. Next base: position 211,659 of record JAYXIM010006913.1, on the reverse strand, counting down.
CAATTTAAAAATCGTCAGGCAATGGAAAGGCAATGCGTGCTTTCGCGCGAACGACAAACATCACACTTGGGGTATCTGAGTACCTGGTCATAGAAACATAGAAGGAAATGAGCAAGCTGATGAGCTGGCAAGACGGGGGCATTCTATAACGAATCCGAAGCGGTAGAAAGTGGCTGCGCAAAAGGGAGATCCTCCCGCTATTCCAGAAACCGGCCGTTGACAGATGGACTAACGCGGATACCTGCTAAATAACTAAACAAACGTAGCTCGATTTCAACAAATCCAGAACTGACGAGTTGTTGATAAAGATACGAGCAGACGTATTCAGAATTAAGTCAGCAATAACCGGCCACTGGGCTTTGGGAGACTAGGAAAATGGGGTGGGAGACCAGAAGATGCCAGGAAGATGAGTGGGCGCACAACTATAAATGTATGATAGAAGCTGTAATCAAGAAGAGTCTAAGAAAATAGTCTTTCACTATCTGTGTGAGTGCTAAAGTCTGGGTGCTCTACGACATAAATTAGAATACTGGGGGAATTCTCGATGGTTAACTTCAAAGAAATTGCAGAAAAGAAAATAGACAGCATAGGCAGATTCATAGTCAAATCGAGATGGTTAGATTTAAAAAAAGTAGTAGTTCTACAAGAGGATTTATCAAAAAGGCATATTTTGTGCTAATTGTGTGTGGGATGTGTCACTCAGACAGCACCTCCAACACCACCAGTAAGCGTACTATACCTATAACACATTCAAACCTTGAATCTCACCTCCATCCGATGGTCCAAATTTTCGATGACCCTGAGGCATAATTGAGGATCTATGCCGTTAATGTGCCAAATTATCTCATGCTTTAGCTCTTGAATTGTTGCTGACTTATCGACGTACACCTTTTCTTTCAAATAACCCCAAAGAAAGAAGTCCAACGGTGGAGTTGACGTTTAGGTGTGATTCACATTCAACTTCGGCCCGTGAAATTTAACCACCTTTTATATTGAAAAAAAGTTTTTTTAGTTAGTGTTATTTTCAGACGAGGAAAAAAACTGTACTGGAACAGAGCGAAAGCCGAAATATTTATCAGTCTCTATTTTATCAGTCTGTACGACGATTGGCCTACCAATACGGGGTGCATCTTCGACATCTACTACATCAGCACGAAATCGATCGAACCAACGCTGTGCTATGCGAATCGTTACAGTATCAGGCTCATAAACTTCACAAATGTTTGCCGCCGCCTTCGTTGCATTTTTACCTCTAAGGTAGTAAAAACGTAAAATATGACGAATTTCTTGCTTGGTGGACTCCATCTTTGACGTGCTATAACTTAAGACTGAAACGTACGATCACAACACAGTCAAAGAGACACTTGTAGTACAGATTGTCGTCTTTAAATCGCCGTTTAGTGTGACCCGATGCAATAAGTACAACGCAAGATATGTTTAAATGTCGCGCTCAATTGACAAAATACGACATTACTTTTTCCCCAACCCAATAGTATAATAATTATTTTTCCTTACTTAATTTTCTCAGATCGTCGTCCGTCAGTTCATATCATACAATTACCACCGGAAGAAATGGATAACGAAGATCAATTCATCGACTCGTATCATCAACGCAGCAATAGCCTTCGGCGGCATTCGAATCGCTCGCAACATTCGGCTATGCACGAAGAGCGCACCGTCGAAACGACATATCCCACAGATGCAGTTGTGAATCCCGCATACATGCACGATGAGGAATATATCATTAATGGTAGGTGGAAATATACTAAAGTGGGGCATAAATCTAGAGAGAGGCATACATCTAAAAAAAAATATAAATTTACAAATTGTTTTGCAAAATGCCAACAAATATTAGAGGGAAAATTTAGATATTCAACTCCATCTGCCAAAACACTAAAAATACACTTTTGATTTCACTTTCTCTGTTACAGCTCCGCCCCCTTCGTATGAAGAAGTTATGCGTCAACCGGAAGTGTATCCCAAAGTGCATCAAAGTACGAGCAAAGTGAGCGACGCGAATATTTAAAGCTCACCAGGGCGCCTCATCTGTTTCTCTTCTGCTGAAAAGTCTGAGCAAATCAACGCTGCATAACAACAAAAAAAAAAAGGAATCAATTGTTACGTCTGAGTCATGAGGGCGCCCTTTTTTGTATATATTGTATATTAAAAACCTTCAGCTGTGATTTTATACTAAAATTAATACGGAAAAAAAGATTTTTTTTTCTAATATAAATGTTAAATGTGGTTTAGAACTGTAAAAATTGTCTTTTTTATTAATATATTAAATAATATTTCATATAATACAAATAATTAATTATAAATTTAATATTGATTTCAAAAATAGTTTGAATCATTTTTTATTGCTAAGCGTAACGACTGATACCTGTAACATCCCTGTATATTGCAACATTTATTGGCAACGCAACTTGAAAAAATTTGCTTCACCCCCTCACCAAGAACCCTCATATCCTTGTTTCTTCTTCTTCTTCTTCGTCTTCCTAGCGTCACAGTCCTTGGTGAACTATTGCTTCCTTCACAGCTTCTTGACATCATTCTCGATTTACAGCCCATTCCCTTCAACATTGCACGCACATTTTCCTAAGATCAGCTGCCACACCTTCTAGCCACCTTTTCCTCGGGCGTCCCCTTTTTCTTTCTCCAATTGGGCGAAGATCTAGCGCCTTTCTCGTTCAACGCTCCCTTTGCATTCTAGTCACATATTTTGTTTCATATTTTTGAAAAATACTCGTAGTTTTATTTTATATTTACTTTATTTTATTGTATTACTCGTAATAAAATTCTAGCCGCCTCCAGACAAATGCAGTAAAACAAAAACAAAATTTAAAACGCTGTTTTTTCTCTTTCGATGCTTTGAATCTTAAAATTTTAATCAGAATGAAAGAATGAGAGAAACAAAATTGCGCCCATCAGAGAGTGCGTGACGTCACACCAACCCAGTTTTGCAGTGTTGCCAACCCTTTGCTCTTCGCAATAAATGTAGTTCTTTTTTATACACAAAAATTGGAGATTCTCGCTGCAGTGTTTTCCAAGTAGAAGTAGCCGCAATTAAGGAAGCAGTGGATGGGTTACTTACTTCTGTAATTACTGTAATTCAAGTAAATATCTACTCCGACAGCCAAGCGGCAATTAGAGCCATGAGCTCATTGTTTGTGTGCGTTCGAAATTAGTCGCGAAATGTCTGACTTCTCTCTCGATTGCATCCGATCACTAGGCTCATTCGGCTCAATATTCAGCTCATTTGGGTTTGCGTTCACAGTGGCATAGAGGGAATCTGCTGGGATAATGAGCTGGCTAGAGAAGGGACACTGGTTACGGTTTCATTGCAAAATGAGAGCATTTGGGCCTCGCGAGTGTTGGGCTAGTGCTCAAACGTGTAAAATCTTGAGATCCTTCAACCGCACAGGGGCGCTTGAGAAAACTTCTAAAGCTAACAAAGCTGGAGCTCTCGATTTTAGAAGATATCCTTACCGGTCATTGTCCGTTAGCTGTCCACGCGGTGAGACTTGGGATTGTTTCAAGCCCTTTCTGCAGGAGCTGTCTGGAGGATGAGGTGGTTAGTTGCCCTGCTCTCGTCGGGCAAAGATATAGACATCTGAGCTTTTACTTTTTTGCTACCCCTGCGGATATTACGGGTTTAAATATCACTCACTTGAATTTCATCGGGGTCAGGGGTATTCAGAGGCCCGAAAAATGTTGATTTTTTATAATTCTTTTTTTGCTGGTCAATTGCTTTATTTTACAAAAATAAAAACATAGCATTAATACATCAAGTCTCGTCTTGACTTTAGGAAAATTTCAACAAAAAAAATCAAATTAATAATTGTGAAAGTTATCGCTCTTTGTGGGGAGCCCGTTTCTCCAGAAGTCCCTTGCGAGTCCTTGGCGATTCATCTAAATTCAATCGGATAAGAGAAATTAGTTTTATTAAGAGATACTCTTGTGCCTGATCGATGCTTTTTTTTTAATTAAAAATATGGCGGCCCCAGGAAATATTTTCCAGATTTTCGAGAAAAAACCGAAAATTAATTGTTTAAAAAAATCGACATTTTTGAAAAAAAATCCTTCGCTCAGCCACGAGTTTTTTATGTTTTTCAAAAGCAGTATAAATTTTATTGAAATCTACCAAGCGGTTTTTAAGTTAGAGTTATCACCAGTTCAAAAATCGTAGTTTTGAGAAAAACGCATTTAAAGTTTTGCTATCGATTTATGTAGAGTTAAACGAATTATTTAATTACTTACACTGTGTTTTCTATTCCTGGGCCATATAATAGTTCTTTAGCCGTCATAGCAGCTTTCAAAACCCGAGAAGTCGGTTGCTTGCAGCTACTGCTAGATACTTGCCCTGGAACGCTCCGGAGCGCCCTTTGTTAATTGTTGAATAACTCGGAAAGTATTTGTCGGACTCACTTCAAATTTTCGCACAATATTTTTAAGTTATTACACTTTAAGAAAATGCAAAAAAAATCCAATTGTTTGAAAATCAGACTACCCCTAACCCCTTAAGCGGACGTAATTAGCCAATGCAGGTCGTCTTCCTCTAATTCAAAGCCACTTCTACCTTTTTTTCACCTGCTTGGTTCTATTCCCTCTGAATTAGGAAAGAATGCAGGAATGTGTGCACACAAATTTTACAATTTCGTCGGTAGTCCACCTCCTGACAGGATAGGCATAGTTTGCAAATACACATACATATATACACACTTGCGTATGCAAAGCAAGCGCTTGATGATGTAATAACGGTGACGTGAGAAAGTACTTACGTAAATTACATACTTAAATATAGACACATATTATATATAAATGGATATTCTTAAAATAAATAATTTGATGTCACTTAGTTCAACCCAGAACACCCTCCTACTGCAGCGTAAGCATACGCCTACAATTCCATGTACTTCGAGGTATGTATGGCGCACATACATACAAATATTGTAAACTTTTATTTATACATCCTAACCTACTTATGCATACAACAATATGAAGGAATCACCTCAAAGCAAGTGGTCGCATATTTTTTCTGGAAGTCTGGTTATGTCGCAATTATAGCACTAGAGAAACCTAAAATAGTAAATTCTCACACACACACACAATCATTTGTTTGCCAGAAGCTTTCGAAGAACTATGGAAAACCAACCGCCGTGGATGAATCATCCTTCATGAAGACAATGCGAGCTCTTACGTATCGGCTCATGCAAGAGTGCTTTTGAGAACTCAAAACAGCGAATTAATATGTCAGCTGCCTTACAGCCCTAATTTGGTACCTAATGTTTTTTTAGTTCACGCACATTAAAAATAAAAGGCGAGGTCAACGTTTTTCAAGGCCAGAAGAAGCTGTTGAGCCTTTAAAAAGTTCGTTTTGGAGTCGCAAAAGTGCTTTAAAAATTGGTTCAAGTGAATGCAGAAGTTTATTGACTGCCAAGGAAAATATTTTGAAAAGCAATACAGTTATTTTCATTATTATTTTACCATGTTTTCATTTTTGGGCGCAAAATATAAAAAGCAACTGACGCGGAATACCTTTGAATGGATATCTCTACTTATATAACGGGTGATTTTTTAGCTATTAATCATTGCAAATCATTGAATTTTATTATAAAAATCCGTGTTCTGTTAAGAGAGTTTAAGATCCACTTTTTTATCGAAAAATTGTGTTCAGCGACGAAGCTCATTTTGATCGATTTTGTAGTGAAGATCAGCCAGAAGAATTGCAAGAGCACCCAAGGTATCCAGAAAAGGTCACAGTTTGGAGCGGTTTATGGGCTGGAGGTATCATTGGACCGTACTTCTTCAAAGATGCTGCGGATCGTAATGTAACTGTGAATGGTGAACGCTACCATGAAATGATATCCAACTTGTTTTTACCCAAAATACAAGAGCTTGACTTGCATGGCATGTGGTTTCAGCAAGACGGTGGCACATGCCACAAGCCACACAGCACGTATAACAATGGACTTGTTGAGAGGCGAGTTCGGTGAACATTTTATTTCACGTTCGGGACCTGTCAATTGGCCACCCATATCGTGCGATATAACGCCTTTGGATTATTTTTTGTGGAGCTATATTAAAGGTCATGTCTATTCAGACAAGCCTGCCTCAATTAACGCATTAGAAGACAACATTAAAGCATTTATATGTGAGATACCGGTCGAAACATTGGTCAACATTGGAAACCGCGGTCAACATTTACACGAAATAATCTTCAAACTTTAAATTATATGGACTGTACTATCGATTTAAATAAAAATTTCATGCATTTTTCTGAATTTTACATGTATTTTTTTGAAACACTTTCTTATAACTCTTAAAAAATCACCCTTTAGTTACAGTCGCGGTCAGCGACTAAGCAATTGTGAGCGCATTTCTACCGTTCGGAGCCGGCATAAATTTATATACATATAAAAGCTGAAACTCTGCTAAACATTAACCAAATTTGTCTTCCAATTTGTAGATAATTTTTCTCCTACGAACGAAGTACATTACAGCTTTCAGACAAGGTTGATTGATTACCAGGTTAGTCCAATCTGTTATTTTGAAAAACGAAATTGTGCGAGCTATTTCGTCTACCACGTCATCGGGTTCTCAACAGCCGAATTCTGCCCTTTCATTTCACACGTATTCACATCAAGAATGATAGATACCACATTTGCTCGTTAGGTATGGTGAACCAACATTGAGGAGAACTTTGGATTCTACGTTATTCGTTTTATGTTTCAAAAAATTTAGCTTTAGCTTAGTGAAACACAAAACGAATGTCGTGGGCATATCTATCAAATTCGCTCAGAGCGAATAACGGTAGCACACTTTTAAAAATCTTTTCTCCATGTATTCACACACTCTTCCAATGAGTCGTTTTTCGGTTGGCAGCTGTATATCACCAACAAATTTCATTTTTTTTGTAAGCAAACCGCTGTCATAATCCCTTTGACGTCAGCCAATCAACTGATTATGTGAAGTTCACTGAGAGCTAGTTAACGGAGCGATCTTGACCACACCTTCTGAATTCTTCTCACCATGGCTCTCAGGTACTTACATACCTACATGTGTTTAATTATATGTATCATTTGACCTTCCCTGCCGGAAAAACTCAACTAGTGCAAAAACATGTTAAAAAAATGCGAAATCGAATATTCGAAAGATTTCGAAACTTCCAAGTCTTTTCGCCTAGGGAATGGGTATACTATTTTTCAAGTAGAAGCTCTCGGAGCTTGTGGGAGAGACCATTGTACTACACCCGGATAGATTTCAGTAGAAAGAATAGAGATAGGAAAGATACAATGTGGGTGGTAAGACGGAAAAATTAGATTGAGGTCATTCTTCCACAAATCTCTTGGATTCATTGATGAATCTTAAGAGATCCAGAAAAGGATGAGTATGAACTTAATCCATACTCAGTATATCGCAACCCTATATCCAAACTCTGATTCTGGAAAACGCCGGACTTTTCAAGGGAGCCGCTGTTGAAGTGGAACCCGTTATCAACAGTTCATATCTAGATCCGTAGTGTTCTGTTTTAACTCAATTTCACTCTATTTGTCATCTGACAGCAAGGGATCTCGCTGAGTTAAGTAACAGGGTCACCTTGCGCAGGGTGTGATTCTTCATCACGCACTAACGGTCTTGGCTTAGTAGAAGCTGTGGAGTTGGAGCAACCAACTGCATTGCGTTTATCTAAGCCCTGTGTCGTCCTCATAGTAGTCATAGTCAATCGTATGGGAAGACTCATACAGTGAGAATAAAACACTTGACCCCAACAATTGACACTTGACTCCCCGTTTGGGAGACTAGGAAGATGGGGTGGGAGACCAGAAGATGCCAGGAAGATGGATGGGCGCACAACTATAAATGTAGAAGCTGCAATCAGGTAGAATCTAAGGAAACAGTCTTTCACTATCTGTGTGAGTGTCCAAACCTGAGAGCTCTACGACATAGAATGCTGGAGGAATTTTCGATGGTTTACTTGAAAGAAATTGCAGAAAAGAAAATAGACGACATAGGCAGATTCATAGTCAAATCGAGATGGTTCGACTAACAAAAAGTAGTGGCCCTACAAGGGGGCTTATCAAAATGGCATCTTTTGTGCTAATTGTGTGTGAGCTGTGTCACTCAGACAGCACCTCCGCCACCATCACCATAAATCTCTACATGGCAGATTGACACGATTTAATGAACAGAAATGTGAAAAAGCGGTGTTTACTTGGACTACTACCCACCGTAAAAGCGCTCCTTTTGCTTGGACTTTCTCTAATCGATGATACTTCGATACAGTCGCAAATAAAAGCGAAAATATGACCCCTGTGCGCTCCAGTGGGCAATCGCACAAAGGCATAATTTTACTGCTCCCTTTAGTGGGCCCGGCGATACCGGAATCTGAAGAATACAAAAAGAGTAGAAAAAATTTGAGGAAAGCCATAAGCCAAAGCAAAAAAGACAAATGGGAAGAGCTACGAAACGATCTAAACAATAACCCATGGGGGCTGGGCTACAAAATCGTTATGAAAAAGCTAGGAGCCAAATCCCCTGCTGCTGATATGGAAACCGAAGTGATAAGCAAAATAGTCGACACACTCTTCCCAACACACTGTGCTGAGAGGGAAGAACTCGAGCATGAAGCAACGGAACCTGTCCCATTCACAGAAGAAGAACTAATGGATGCTGCAAAAGCAATGAAATGCAATAAAGCGCCAGGACCTGATGGCATAGTTGCAGAAATATTGAAACTATTGGCAATCGAACGCCCTCTTTTGCTGCTAAACATGTACAACGCATGCCTAAAAGAAGGAATTTTTCCAGAAATATGGAAAAAACAAAAACTGGTACTAATCAGTAAGGGGAAGGGAGACCCAACATTAGCGCCCGAAACACCGACGAAGCCAAAAGAAGGTTAAGTCAGGTGACGATCCGAGTCCAGACATGGCTAGAAGACCATGGATTAAAGCTGGCCACAGAGAAAACAGAGCCATTAGAAGTAGATATACAAGTACATGATGCCACTTTATCCACAAAAAGAGTGGTCAAGTACCTAGGAGTGCATTTAGACACAAGGCTAACCTACTGGGCGCATATAAACCATGCTGCCACAAGAGCTGCCAAGGTAAGCGGCATGTTAAGTAAGCTCATGGCAAACCTTGGAGGTCCAACGCAGAACAAGCGCAAACTTTTAATGGACACGACGAACTCGATTCTCTTATACGGATGCGAAATATGGGCAGATTCGCTTAAGGTGCAATGCCGGCGGAAAATTCTGCAATCTGTGCAACGCACCTGTGCTCTCAGAGTGACTTCGTCATACAGAACAGTATCTGAAGCAGCGGTGTTAGTTATCAGCGGAACCATCCCTATAGATATTCTAGCACAAGAGCGTAAACGGAGATGGGAGGCAAAAAACACAGGAATCCCAGTACCATACTTCTCCGATAATAGAGTTCAAACACTCACACTTTGGCAGGCAAGACGGAACTCTGAAAGGTATGGTAGATGGACAGCGAAACTAATACCCGATCTAAAAAAGTGGGTAGAAAGAAAGCACGGTGAGGTTAACTATTACCTCACACAGTTTTTGTCCGGACATGGGTCCTTTCGTAAGTATCTGTGGCGAATGGGAAAAGTGAGCCAACCAAACTGCATATATGGAGATACTGAGTATGATGATGTGGAACACACCTTCTTTAAATGCGAGAGGTGGAACGTAGAGAGAACAGGTCTGCAGCGAGCTATTGATGTATTTACACCTGAAGAAATTATTGAGAAAATGATGATAGACGAAGAAAAATGGAATGCCGTCGCAAATTTTGTGGAGGATATTATCCGAAGAAAGAAGCGTGAAATGGAAACTTATGTTGAAGAGCATTGAGCATAGGTTTCTCAAAACAGGCGACCCTGGGCGCAGGGTGAGTAAGTAAGTGTCCTTCTTAGGACGCCGTCTTGGCCCTCTACCTCGAAGCAATGCGGAAGCAGTCCCGGGGTGGAGGGAAAAACCAAAAGAAGAGGAGGGATATTTTTAGTGGAATCACCACACACGTAGTAGCGACGGTTACTATACGGTGCGAAGGCATTTTTAACCCAACCTCACCGCCAAAAAAAAAAAAAAAAAAAACTGCTCCCTTTAGGCATATTTTCCAAATAATTTTGCACATTTTCTTTTTATAAATAAATACTTTTTATTTGTGTGTTAAACAATTAGTTAAAGGTGTTAATAAATTAGTTGAGTTATATATGAATGTGTGTGTATGTGTTTGCTAATCAAATGAAATAAGATAAATCATAAACACTTACTTACGCATAGTTTAAAGTGTCGTGTAGGTGAAGAGCCAACTACGAGCAACTTAGGTAACTAAATTAATGCGTGTGAGTACAGAAAATGTTCAGTTATGGCACAAGGAATCAAACAATGCACAAAATACACTTCTGTGCAGGTTTTCAGTGCTACTCAAAAAACAACAAAGGTCGTTGTTATGTTATGAAAATTTTTTTGGAAAGTCGAAAAACCTTAGAACTATCAATTACTAAGAGAAAATGCATTAACAATTTTTTAATATTTGGCTTAGGTGCTATAGTGTTAACTTTACAACTAGAAAATCGATTAAAAAGAAAACATTATTTAATGCATTGGTACAAAGTACTATCACAAGAGTTGCCAATTTTCGGCAACTCACAATTCTATCCCTTACATACACACATACATACACACATATGCTGTATTTCATAAAGACTGACTCGACTTTGAACAAATAGGGTGGCGGAGTTGGCGGCAATAATGTCTTAAAATACCAGCCGCCATTCCTCAAAGACTGGTGGTGGCCTGTAGCTTTAGGTATCGCGTTCCATTCTCTGCATCTGCTAGGCGCGCTATATGCTCCGAGGCTGCGTAGCAGGTGGTGGCCGTTGGCGTGCTCGGTCGACTGTTGTTCGACTGTTGTCGTATTCGCGCAGCGCCCCAAACGAGTACCACCACCGAGGTCACCAATATACCAACGCCCAGGCCGGGTAGGAAACTCTTATTCAATGAATCTAAGAAGCTGTACGTATGCTGTTGTGTGGTTTGTTGTGATTGATTTGCCTCTTCGAAAATTGCATTGTAATTTCGTTTGGAGTTCGTCAAATTCTCGTCCATTGTATGTGCGACAATGGGCGCGAAACTCATTTCGGTGTCCGTATAAGTGGGTAGCTCAGTTTTAAACGGGCGTCTTTGATATTGTCGCACTTCTGGTATCGAACCAGGATTACTGAGCTGCAGTTTGGTGATGTTTGAGCAGCCCACATTCAAGTCGGCATCGTGATTTTGCTCCTGCACCATAACCAAACAAAAGCGGTAGCTAAGAAAAATGAAAAAAGGGGAAAAAATATTTTAGTCAAAAATTAAAATCGTTATTTAAAGTTAGTATTTTGCTAAAATAAATGGTGTTATTACCTTTCTCCAATTTCCAAAGAAGAGCTGTCTGGCACAATGACACTGACCGTATTTTGGCCATTTAACACTTTGCTTTCGCAATGGATCTGCAAAAAAAATGAATATTTAATTATTCACTTAATAAATATTAAGTGAAAATATTATAAAAAATTAAACTTAAACGATAGTAATAAATATCACTATGCTATGGGGGAAATGGCAACTGTTTCAAACTGAAATTTTTACCATCCTGAGATTAGCCGAATGGATAATCGAGAGGAGATGGAGCGGGAAACAGATTGCAGTTTTCAGTGACAGTCAGGCTGCACTGAAGGCCCTGAAGAACGTGAAGCAAACCTCAAAGATTGTTCAGGGATGTATGAAAAAGCTTAATTCTGTCACAAGACAGAACAGGCTCGTACTTATATGGGTTCCAGGACACTCTGGTGATCAAGGAAACGAAATATTTTATTTATTTATTTATTTTGTGTCTTTGAATGGATACATTTAATTGCCGACGAATTGGCCAACCGTGGTTCAGCAGCTCCCTCACAAGGGCCAGAGCCAATAATCGTAATCAGTTCCGTAGGAATCATGAATTGGATCAGCGATAATGTATGCAATTTACATAAAGAGCGATGGTCTGGTCTAGAACGCTGCAGAACTGCAAAGTGTTTTGTGACAAGTCCGAACAGAAAATTGTCAGACTTTCTTCGAAAACTTGGAAGGAAAGACGTTCGGTTGGTGGTTGGTATTGTTACAGGACACAACCCATGGGGTCAACACATGACCACCATTGGAATCATTGAGGACCTAGTGGCTAGTGGCTTGTCTTGCTTGGAGGAGGCGGATAGCACTGAGCACTTTCTCTGTGAGTGCTCTGCCTTTGCTAGAGCAAGGCTACGAGTTTTGGGTTCCGATGTCGTGAAAATGAGTAATATTTGTTCTCTAAAACTGGAGGAAATTTACCGATTTGCCAAAGAATCTGGGTAGGTCTCACAGGACTAACTACCTTTGCCTCTGTCTCTATTCTTTCCTATCTCTTTCTCTGATACTTTTCTCCTTTCATCCTTGACTACCCACCCCCTTTCCAGAGCCCTAAATACAATGCGCTTTTAATCCTGAGTGTTTTAGGAGCCACCAAATCGCTCAGAGCTCCTTGGCTCAACCTTTTCAAATTTCAATTTCAAGTGAAAATAAATTTAAAACGAGTTACATTCGAATAATGATGATAGGTATACTAAATCTGTTATCTCGTTCGATAAAAGGAACTGTAGAACTTTAGTTGGTGTACTAATAGGGCACTGCCTAGTTGCAGCGCTTACAAGCGAAATCTAACCCTTAACGAGAAACCCTGACGCATCTTCTATGCTACTGTCCGGCAATCTCGAAAACTAGACTATGCTACCTGGGGGCTCTCAGTTTTGAAAGACTGGAATCTATACCTGAACTGGCGCTTGAGCGACTCTTAGAAGTGATTAGTGACGCATATTTTTGCTAAAAAAAAAAATAAAAGGACTCTGATCTGGTATCGCAATGGACCAAAATGGTCTCTGCCCGGCTTCGGCCAGCAAGTATAATTTAACCTAACCTATATTCGAATACTTTCAATATAAATATGTGTACACTGGTGCTCACATAATTAAGTCACTTCATCTATTTACTATGTTCCTAACAATTTTCAAGCCAAATTTTTTTATTTAACTTTTTATAATCACTATAAAAACTATTGCAAACCAAAAACTTTATCCTTCAAACTTCCAAACTTGGTATAAAATTAAAAAAAAATTATTAAAAAAATAAAATAAAATCTGAATTTAAAAAAATTTAATCATAATTTTCAACTTTGTAATTGAAATTATTGGGAAACTTCTGGACACACCGTTTCATGGCGCCTTCAATTTTAGTCTGTTTGTAGTGAAGTTGAAGTCGTTCAGAAATCGCGTTGATTTCTGACAATTTGTTCCCATTGAAAACTACATATCTTCCATATGAAGCACAAGTTCGGAAGCCTTTTACCTGGAAGAAAATAGTCAACAGTGTATGCAAAGAACATTGTCACAAGCCAACGTGATTTTTGAGCTACTTCAAATTTAAATTTTATTGCATTAAAATTTAATGGATAATAATTTAATGAAGTTTCTAAAAATTCTGATTAATATTTAAAATTTTAGATGGCACTATTTGAAATTAGTTACGTTTTTGTGAATGTGCCAAAAATTAACGAAAAAAGTTTAACTTAAAAAATATTGGGAATATTGTAAAACGATAAAGGAACTTAATTATGTGAGCACAAGTGTATTTATGAAAGTAATAAATTAGTGAAGTAGTTTAGGATAGGCCAAAAAATATTTTTTTTGTTATATTTTTTATGTTACAAATTTTGTTCGACGAGCTGTATGAGCTTTATGACGACGAAGGATCCAGCGGCTTCGTTGTATGGGTCATGCCCTTCGAATGTATACAAACGCTCCGATTCTGAAAGTATTCGATGCGGTACCAGCTGGCCGTAACAGAGTAGCAGAGAAAGAGGAAGGCCTCGTCTGGGTTGGAAAGGTCAGATGGAGAAAGACTTGGCTTCACTTTGTGTGCCCAACAAAATCGCTTAAGAGGTTATCCCGGCAATTAAGAAGAAGAATATATGTACAACTATATACATATACCCTATGATCAAAAAGTACCGGGAATGTGATGTTGACTGTTTTCTTCGATTGCCAAGGCGTAGAATATTATTTATCCGTTTTGAAGCGTTCGAGAGATGCTTTACGTCGCAAACGGCCGGAAATGTGGGCAAGCAATTCTTGGATTTTGCAAGATGATAACGCGCCATCGCACCGAGCTCAAATTGTGCTGGATTATTTGACCAAACAACAAGTAAATAGCATCGTGTAAGCACCGTATTCACCTGATATGGCCCCGTGTGACTTCTTTTCGTTTCCCAAGTTGAAGTTACCACTTCGGGGAAGGAGATTTCAGTCGATAAAGGAGATCAAAGAGAATGCGACGAAGGAGCTGAAGGCCATCCCTTCGTCTGCCTACCAGGGTTGCATGGAGGGCTGGGTTAAACGTTGGCACATGTGTGTTGCTTCAGACATGTCATATTTTGAAGGAGATAAAATAAATTTGCCTTAAATTTAACTCTGTTTTGTTTTATTTAAACATTCCCGGTAGTTTCTGATCATAGGGTATGTTATATACTTGTATATAATTGGCGCTTCCACCCTTTACTGGGTGTTTGGCCGAGCACCTCTTCCTATTTGTGGTTTCGGCTTGATGTTTTCCATAAATGGAGGAACCTATGGTTTCATGCCGACTCCAAGGTGCAGATGGGTTTTTTATGAGGAGCTGTTTCGTGGCATAAATACACTCGGACGTTTGCCATTGCCTACCGAATTCTCTATAAATTTTTGGTTCTTGCCTGGGGTTTCGAAGCTGTACACTTCCGAATGGTAGTCAAGCACCATCTCCTCCAGATTCCAGCGGCTGAGTATGCGAGTTGCGAAAAATCAGTGCATTTGTAAACAACTGGTGCCAAAACGAAGGTTAAAAACCCTATGCCAAAATTTTCTACATTGAATAAATCTCAAAATCATTAAATTTTTTCTGTTTATTGCTTACTATAAACAAGTCTACAAGTAAACCAATTGACGATCATCTCTCGTCTATAAGTTACTGCTGCAACAACAACTCCGGCATGTGAAGGCACCCCGTACGACACTAATCACCTTTTCACATGCCCCATCAAACCCACTATTCTAACACCCCTCTTCCTCTGGACCCAACCTGCCGAAACAGCAAGTTTCCTAGGCCTAGGGTTAGATGAGCTAGACGAAGACGACCGGTGACTACACTACACTAACAGGGCAAAGTTACTGATACAACAACTACAACGATCATGTCTAAAATACTTGGATTACTTGACATGGAATCACTCAGTTATCGGCTAGCTGCAAAGCTCATTAGGTAAACTCGAATGTATCGTTTTGAAAATTGTCTATTTTGATTAGATATTTTTTATCAAGAGTTCATAGGAAATCTAAAACTGCACACTTCGCTTGCGAACTTACCGGTGAGTTATCGATTAGTATTTCGTTGATATTCTCCTCTTTGTAGACAAAGATTGCATCGCACATATAATCGTTCTTACTCAGATTCAGTACCCAGGTGAGTATTAAGCCATAATCGGCTGAGAAATGCAGTTCATGCAAAACAATCTACAAAAGCAGTTTAAAGTGAGCAAACTCAATTTTCGGTGCATCTGGCTCAGCACTTACCTCCTCTGATAAATCTTTAATGTGTGTCGTATGATTTTGTCTCGTTATCGCTTCCAACTGTTCGATTATATTAGCGTTGTCCTTCTCCACATTGTCCATTTCACAGTTTAAAGTCTCCAATGGTACTTGTATGAGCGGTGCACCCTCCAGCCGTGGCGGCGTGACACAAGTAGCGCTTATCAAATCGCCCGACTGTATATTGGCCACCTGCAACCACTCGGCAAACGAGCGTATGGTGCAGTCACACGACAAGGGATTATCCTGCATGGAAAGGCTCTTCAATTCACGCGCTCCATCCAAAGCATTCTTGGCAACAATCGAAATATCATTACCGGCCAAACGTAGCACTTGAAGTGATGGTAGCGGCGTGATGAGATCAGAGGTCAATGCGCGCAAAAAGTTATGCGTGAGGTCGAGTGTTATAAGGCGAGTAAGATGTTGCAGCGAAGCGCTTGAGATGGCCACGATGCCATTGAAGCTGAGATCGAGACTTTCAAGTGTGCCCAGACCGTAAAAAGCGTGATCTTGTAATACATCAATTTGATTGTGACGCAACGAAAGGCTGGTAAGACCGGAGAAATTTTGCAGCGCCTTGTTTTGTATGCTCTTGATGAGGTTGCGATTCAGTTCCAACGATTCTAGATTTCGCAAGCCTGGCAAGGTTGTGGCAGTGAGTGGACCATTCAGGTTATTGGCTGACAGGTCCAGTTGACTATTAAAAAAAACGAAACAAAAGTTTATTTTCAATTAAATATTTAGAAGAATGAGATGGATGGAATGAGATGAGTTGTATTACCGTAAACTGTAGCATGCGGTGAGCGCTTTAAGGCTGGTTGGATAGTCTCCCAGACGATTACCGCCCAATTTTAATACTTCCAACTTACGCAAGTTCATAAATGTACGCTGGGATATGCTAGATATTTGATTGTTACTCAGCTCAAGATAGACCAGATTGGAGAGCCCGGCGAAGTCAGATGTGCCTAAAGCTTTTATTTTATTGTTGGATAAATCCAAGCGCTCGAGCGCAGTCAGTGTGGATATGGAGTTCCATGGTACACTTAAAAGAGCATTTGCAGGCAGACCTACATAGACGAATAGGTAATATTACTTAGTTAAATGTTACTGAGTCGATCGACATACGAAGAAAAACTGCAAAAGTCCAGCATCGTATTCAAATTTTATATTGAGAGGATTTCAGACCATTTCAGACAAATTTTGTTTATCCTTCTAAAAATCACCAAAATGGGTTTTTTTACAATAACTTGATTTATTTTTTTTTTTGGCCGGGACAACTAACAAGTACAGCACTCAGACAACATAAACTCCATTGTAGGCATTGCACTCGGGTTCCCTTTTAATTTTCTTTAAATCTACCCGACCTCCCAAGAAATCTGAGTAGATCTCTTGTGGTACCAAGGAGCCATGGCACCATCCTTATGACACGAGGTCACATGCCACTCGAGGTCAGTATGCAAATAGGCGACACGTCTTAGTGACCCAAAAAGTAGAGAAATACTTAGGCATTCAACTTGACTGCAGGCTTACCTTCTGGGCCTAGATACGGCTTGCGGCTACCGAAGCAGCACAGGTCACGGTTATGCTAAGTAGATTAATGGCAAACATCAGTGGCCCAACACAGAGCAAAAGAAAGTTAATTATGGCGGCCAATCTCCTGTACTGCAAAGCCAAGCGCAAAGCACTGGAGGCTATCAGAGTTGCCTCAGCCTACTGCACTGTCTCAGGTGCAGCAATTTCCGTGATCAGCGGGCAGATACCCGTCGACCTCATGGTCTGGGAACGAATGTATGCCAGGCTGCGGTGGCAAAGCCGATGGGACAGTGAACTGAGTGGCAGATGGACGGCGAAACTTATTCCATCAATTGACAAATGGATCCAAAGAAACTTCGGGGAAATGAACTACTTCTTAACTCAGTTCCTCTCGTTCCACGGATACTTCCGGAGATACCTATACCACAAGGGCAAGGTAACCGATTCCAAGTGTATATGCTGCGAAGCGCTGAGCGATGACGCTGAACACACGTTTGTTAGTTGTAACAGATGGCTTACGGAAAGAAATGCTCTCAGAAAGCAGATTAGCGACATCGCACCGAGCAACATAATCAGCAAAATGCTCGAACGCGAGGACAGCTGGAACGCGGTAAAGAAATATATATATCGAGAACGTACTACGGAAAAAATGATTGACCTAGACACAGTGCAACCATGTGAAGCCGCACAGATAGAGACACAAAAATACGAGCCTATAGCACGAAAGCTGGCTACAAATATGGTGGACCCAGACGTGGCTGAATAGAATTGGTCTTTTAAGAATGCCGTTCTGGGCCCTCCCGAAGTAATATAGAATGCAGTTCCGGGAAGGGTGTCTCCCCAGAAGGAGAGGAGGGATCGTTTTAGTGGCCACCCCACACGACGCAGTAGGCGACGGTCGCTGTAAGTGCGAAGGCATTTTGAACCCTACCTCACTCACAAAAAAAAAAAAAAACAAGAACAAAGGAACCAAGGTATTCGCTTCTTAGCACATCAGTGCCAAAGACCTCAAGCCTGATTCGAGCGAAGGCCGGGCAGGCGCACAGAAAGTGGTCCGCAGTCTTATCCTCCTCTCCACATGCTGGGCAGAGTTCACTGTCTGAGATACCTACCTTTACCATGTGCTTCGGCCAAAGAAAGCAGCCCGTCATTAGTCCAACTAACTGTTTGCAGTCCCTTCTGCTTAATGACAGGAGGATTTGCGACAGTCGGTTGGATCTGACAGGTAACATCAGTATTGTCCATCTGCAGCAATTCTCAGCCTGCCAAGCTCGCTTGTGGGTAGAAGTAACCCGTTTGCTAACCGTGGCTGTGATGGCTGCAGAAGAGAGTAGCAGAACGGGATTCGCGTCAAAGAAGTTGGCCTCAGAGCCCATCCTAGCTAAAGATTTATTAGTTGATAACCAATTTTCATAAACTTACTCCTGGTTAGTTCTATATTTTGTACTAACATACTTTTGAGATCCCAAGTCGTTTTTCCATAGTTGTGTTAATTACCCAAGTTGTACCGCCTCTCGCATATACTTTTTATTTCATCAAACTCAAGCAATTTAAAATTTATTAAAAGTCTGCTTTTAAGCTGCTAAATTCATAAATAAAAGCGTTATAAAACTTCACACACCTAATGCCCCATAGAGCTCCTCCAATGCCCCAAGGGCTCCTCAAGGCTGTTTTTTTTAAATTGGATGTCAAACTAAGTTTCAATGGTTTTTAGAAGTGTCGCAAAAAAAACAACTTTTTTCATAGTGCCTGAACCCCTTCAACATAAGTTTTTGGACTTTTGCTAGTTTATGTTTCTCAAACCACTCCAATACCCACCTAAAGCCTGTAACGGCCCTTTTATGCCCAAAAATGCCGACTTATGTACTCGTTTAATTTCACCAGATGAAATCACCAAACCATACAATGAAATACCTTCGAAAATTTTTGCATCACTCAAGAAAGTCACATTCCGCAAAGAGCAGTCCAACAGCGAGATTGTATAGGGCGACACTCTCAAATTACTCGCAAGTACCTGGAATTGATAAATTGTGAACAAATATTAAAACATGCAAGGCTGTTTTTTTCTTATTATTCTCGTATATTACCGTTAAGCCATGCAAATCGCCCGTACAGCGGAGCGTATGTGGCAAATCGCAGCCACATTCCAAACTACGCGAACTCGTCACATTCGGACACTTCCACTCAACAGTGGGATCGTAAACAGGAATGGCAGATATTTCGCCAGCCTTTCGCCGCTTAGGCAAACTCTTGTTGAATAGCTTTCCCGTGGATTTTATGGCTGGTGGCGGGTGTGGAATCATAGGCGTAGGTCTGACTTTCGCACTGGCAGCACCAGCCAACATAATCGAGTTGGATATGTCGCTCGCGTTGCTGGGCAGTGCGTCGGCAGAGGATGTGCTATAGGGTGAACTTTTCGTTAGTAAAGTGATTGTTGTTATTGCTGCAGGCATTGGGGTCATCGCAGGTACAACTGTTGTTGCTGCTGTTGTTGGTGCTGTGGCTGTTTGTGTTGCCTTCGCATCGGTACGCGAAATATGCAAATCATTGCCCATCGATCCACGCATTAAGATGATACAAATGAGCAAATTTAGTGAAATTGCGCTGTAATAAAGAAAAGAAAGCGTGGATGCATTTAAATTAAGAGACTTCCTTATTATGGCGTTCAACAATGGCAATAATCATTAACAAGACATGTGACAGTGAAATGATAAATAACATAACTGTATACATATATCTGTGAATTTTTGACTAAACAGCTAAACTGGCTTTGGTCGGTCTTGCTTTTCTATTGAAAATTCTTCATCTTGCACACAAAAAAACTTAATATTTTAATGCAGGTTTTTTTATATGGATTCTCGAGCTATGGATATGCATACAAATTATTTTAAATATTGCACTCAAATTCAGTTATTTAGTGCTTGACAGGCAGAAAGTGTAAAGTCGTTTTAAGCAGTTTTCTTGAAAGTGCACAGCTAAGTATGCATATGCATGTATCCATAAGTATATGGCGCACGCATAAGATGAAGTAATTTTTTCTGGCTTATGAACTAAATTACGCTAATCATAATAAATTTAGTCACATTTTGATTGAGTCATACAATTCTCACTTGAATGCTGGAACTAAGCGTATTTGGTGCGGTAAATTTATGTGAGCTGTGGAATCGTTATTTGTAGTAGCTACAAATTACACCCCCGTAGCCGAATGGGTTGGTGCGTGCCTACCATTCGGAATTCAGAGAGAACGTAGGTTCGAATCTCGGTGGAACACCAAAATGAAGAAAAAGTTTTTTTCTAATAGCGGTCGTCCCTCGGCAGGCAATAGCAAACCTCCGAGTGTATTTCTGCTATAAAAAAACTCCTCATAAAAAATATCTGCCGTTCGGAGTCGGCTTGAAACTGTAGGTCCCTTCATTTGTGGAACAGCAGCAAGACGCATGTACAAATAGAAAGAGAGCTCGGCGAAACACTCAGAAATGGTGTACGCGCCAATTATATTGTATATTAGGTGCGCAAGTAAGTTCTCGCTGTTTGTCAATAGATGCCGCCAGCAGTGGTGCTAGTCGATTCTAACATAACCTAAACATCATACACCAAGCTTAGACATATGGTAAACAAACTGTTTCGACACATTAGTGATTTTGTTTTGGTATCATATACTTTTGTGAAAATGTCTGATTTTGTGCCGAATAATCTTCATTTGTGAGAAGTGTTGATTTTCCTCTTTCATTCGAAAAAAACGGCGGCTGAAGCGCATCGAGAGCTACAAAAAGCTATCCAGAAAACGCCGGACGTTCAAAGATGAGAAACCGTTTTTGCCTCTGTTTTGACTTTAAAGGTCCGAAAAAAATACTAATAAATATTGCGTTGCAATCCTGCGTTTTTTTCTACAATTTCTGGTGTTGTTGCAATTTTCGGACATACTTGACATGGATCTTCTTCAAGGTTTATAGGATCACACGTAAATTCAGCAACCCATCTTTCTACTGTACTAATTGATGGCGAAAAGTCCTTATACACTTTGAACATTTGCTCATAAATTTTCTTGGCTTTTAAACCTTCCAAAAATAAAAATTCAATCACGGCACGATGCTTCATTTTTTTTTTCATTGTAGAAAATACTGTGACATTTCGCTACTAAATGGTTTGTAAGCAAAGAATGAATTGACAGAGTGAAATGAAACTTTACGTAGATTCATATGAAGTGTCAACCAACATAACAAAAAAAATGAGGCTAGTGGCAACGCTCTCTCTTATCGAACCGTAAAACCTTGTGAACAACCTAGAGTGTTGGAATACTTGCCCCAACCACTATTAATTCGTACTCTTACGATTGGCCAGAATGGAACCATGGCCGTACAAAATAGCTACAAAATCTTAGGAGACAGGATATGAAAAAAGCAACAGGGGAATTAATTGGAAGGCATTCAAATATACGGGGGGTACCACATAATGACATTTGTCGAAGCTGTAAAGATGTTGAAGAAGAGAAAACCCCCTGTGTACATGCATTGCTCTATACAACGCATTACTCTATACAAAAAAAGAAAAGACTTTCCACCCTTACATTCGCCTTTCTTGACAGAATTGAAGAGGTCTCACAAATATGGTAGCCGAAATCAACAAAATTCATTAAATCCACAGGTTAGTTCAGATATGACTTACGAGTGTACAGGACGAGCTCCAGTGGTATCACAATTGATCTATTCAGGCCTAGGTGTGTCGGATG
Organism: Anastrepha fraterculus; assembly: GCA_037575425.1. Lineage (NCBI taxonomy): Eukaryota > Metazoa > Arthropoda > Insecta > Diptera > Tephritidae > Anastrepha > Anastrepha fraterculus. The sequence goes on along the minus strand of JAYXIM010006913.1, from coordinate 189,701 downwards.
AAAGCCACTCAACTTAACCTAACCTAGCCTACAATTTTTTCTCATATACGACCTCCCGCCGCAAAATTATAAACAAACCACTAATTTTTGTTTTTAAGAAAGGTATAGTTTATACTACTGTTTTTTATTAGTAATAACAAATAAAAAGAATTATATAATTAAAAGTTTAAAACTTTATACGAAAAACTTTATAAAACAAACAAAATGTCATCAAAAAAACTATGTACCAAACAAAAAACAATGTCATAAAAAATTGCCAAAAAACAACGGCCTTTTGTAGTCACTTGAAACTTGCACTTTGTACTAAAACTTAATGCGCTATAAAACTGCATAACTTCAAAATTAGAAAAAATGTGTTTAAAAGTATGAAAGTTTTGATTAGTGAAAATTTTTCACAATTTTGTACATGGTTTGAAATGCTGCTTCATACGGGTTTTCCTGCTGCACTTTCCTCCTATGAAATAAAGTATACGCAATGGGTATCTATCTCTATTTGCATCTTCCCCTTTAAAGTTCTTTAAAATAATAAATTATTGAGAAAATAATAAATTATTGAAAAAATGAGTGTGCAGTATTGCTATAGAAAATCGATAGATTCACGAGCATACGAATTTTTTTCTTAGTAGTAGTAGTAGTAGCAGTAGTTCTATTAATTTTCTTTATTTGATATCTCTAAAGTTATATGAATACTAAACACAGTCTCTGCGCGTGGGAAACTCTCCACTTTTATGTACTATTTGAACTGTATATACATATACGTATTTATTCATTACTTTTTTCTGTTCATACAAAAGCACGCAGTTGTATATTTATAAATTAAACTTGTTGCTTTCAAAACGTCTTTGGATGGATTTATTACTCATATTGAATCAATGACATGTCATAGAAAATAGTTCTCAGGAACACATCATCGCACTACTGTTTTTGGGTCAAGACAGAAAACGTTGACATTTTGACACATATAAACAAAATGGTTGCGAGATTCACAACAAATTTGCCTGATAACTTCATTAGATGCAAACCAATTTGCCAATTACTGAAATTAACCCCAACTTGACGCACATTGTTTTCTAGTTTTGTAAAAAATCTATGAAGGATATGTAGATATTATTTACGTGAGTTAGATGGAAAGTTTTCTCCGTGCAAAAGGTGGAGATTCCTGTGACTAGTTGAGATCTGCTCTTATACAAACGAGCCTCGAGCCAACTCAGCGAGTGCTAGGCAGAAACATTGGCGAACAGGGTTGTGTAGCTCTTCTGGACACAGGGCACCGCATTACTCGTTAGTGTTGATGACTATGAAAAACAAGTAAGCTTTGTGCAGCCGATAATCAAGAAATCAACAGCAAAAACTTCTAAGCCTTCATTGGGGACTCTGGAGATCAACATTTAACCTGGCTTTTGCATTAATCCAAATGTAAATCTTTTGTTAATGCTGACAAACTTATGAAATGATAAAAAATACAAATATGTACATATTTAAAAACGAATAAATGATAAATAAAAACAGAGAAAATTTATTCGAAGGAGAATCACTCAAAAACTACTGCCCCTATTTGAATATTTCTTGCCACCGTTGAAAGCCTTTGGGTCGCAGATATTTATTTCGTTCTTAGCGTGTGGCCATCTGTATGCATTAAAAAAATTATTACACAATTTATATAAGTATTACAGCACAGCCATGCCAAGGCAATTTTAAGAAAAACTATTCCGAAAACAATTTTTCGAAGCGTTGCCACTAGAATATTATTGCAAAAAAAACGTTATCACACATTTTAGTTGAATATGAAAATAGAGGTATCATATGAAAGATGCTTAAACTGGTTATAATAAAAAATATTTTTTGATGGTGTTGCCATTTATTTTTTTTGGAAATCAAGAATTTTTTTTTAATATAATTGTAAAAAAATATATATCATTTGAAAAGTGGTTAAACAAGCTTTAATAAAAATATTGTTTGCTAGTGTTGCCATTTATTTTTTTTGGAAATTAAGATTTTTTTTAAGTATAATAGTAAAAATAGATAAATCAAATGAAAAGTATTTAAACAAGCTTTAATAAAAATATTTTTTGCTAGTGTTGCCACTTAGGTTTTCTAGAAATTAAGAATTTGACTACAAAAATATGATTTAAAAAAAATATATATCAAACGAAAAGTGCTTAAAGAGGCTTTAGTAAAAATATTTTTTGGTAGTGTTGCCTCTTTTTTTTCTGGAAATTAAGAAACTGACCACAAAAATATGATTGAAAAAAAAAATATATATATATCAAATGAAACGTACATGTTTTAATAAAAAAAGTTGTTTGCTGGTGTTGCCATCTAATGCTTTGGAAATTAAAAAATTTATTACAAAATTATAATTGTAAAAAAGCAGATATCAAATGAAAAGTGTTTAAACAAGCTTTAATAAATAATATTTTTTGCTAGTGTTGCCACTTATTCTTTTGTTTTTGGAAATTAAGAATTTAACTACAAAGATGTGATTGTAAAAAGTATACATGTATACGAGTATGCTTAAACTGGCTTTAATAAGTAAAATTTTTTGCTGGTGTTGCCACTAATTTTTTTGGAAATTAAGAATTTTTTTAAAAAATATACAATAATTGTAAAAAATATATATCAAATGAAAAGTCTTTAAACTAGCTGTAAAGAAAATATTTTTTGCTAGTGTTGCCATTAAGGTTTTTTGGAAATTAAGAATTTTTTTTAAATAATTGTAAAAATATATATATCAAATAAAAGATGCTTAAGCTGGTTTTAATAAAAAAAAATTTTGCTGGTGTTGCTACTTATTTTTTTGGAAATCAAGTTTTTTTTTTTAATATAATTGTAAAAAAATATGTACATATCAATTGAAAAGTATTTAAACAAGCTTTAATAAAAATATTTTTTGCTAGTGTTGCCACTTAGGTTTTCTAGAAATTAAGAATTTGACTACAAAAATATGATTGTAAAAAAATATATATCAAACGAAAAGTGCTTAAAGAGGCTTTAGTAAAAATATTTTTTGGTAGTGTTGCCTCTTTTTTTTTTGGAAATTAAGAAACTGACCACAAAAATATGATTGAAAAATAATATATATATATCAAATGAAACGTACATGTTTTAATAAAAAAAGTTGTTTGCTGGTGTTGCCATCTAATGCTTTGGAAATTAAAAAATTTATTACAAAATTATAATTGTAAAAAAGCAGATATCAAATGAAAAGTGTTTAAACAAGCTTTAATAAATAATATTTTTTGCTAGTGTTGCCACTTATTTTTTTTTTAATGAATTGTAAAAAAATTGATATCAAGTGAAAAATGTTTAGACAAGCTTTACTCAAACATATTTTTTACTGGTGTTGCCACTTATTTTTCTGGAAATTAGGAGTTTGATTATAAAAAGTGTATAGGATACAAACATCAATGCAGAGGTAAATTTATATAACCAATAACAGTTTTATACGGCGTTGCCATCGAATTTTAGAGAATTAATTTAGATAATAATAAGATTTAAATTAATAACAACACTTAAGTAGAATATGGGCATGGGTGTTCAAAAGAATGAATTAAGGGGGGACCCTCATTTATCGGGTCAAAAAAATCGATTTTTTGGAAATAATTTTAATCTATTCTACAACTATTTAAGAATATACTTTCAAAATTTCAAGTCGATATCTGTATTTTTGAAGGAGTGACAAAATTTTTAACAGGACGCGACGGGTGGCCTGATCGCCTGTATCCAAAACTTTAAACGCGTTTTTCTCGAAACATCATTTTTCGATTTTGTGTACACAATTGAGAACGCTTGAACCAATCAGGCTTTACAATAGCTCATTTTAAAGATAATTAAATTGTTTTCAATGTGACATTAAGTGTTTTTTTAAAAAAAAAGATTTTCATATTTTTTTGTAATTTTAAAGTCAATTTTTATGCATGAAAAATCACTTTTAACATAAAACTGGGTAAAAAATATCAATTTCGACATTTTTTTTTTAAATCAAAATGTCACATCGAAGGTATTATCCTAAAGTTTTAAAAAAAATTTGGTTTTTTTATTTCAGAAAAAAATTCAGAGCGCTAGAATGTACACAGATAGAATGAGGTGCCATGGACGAGGTGTATATTTCCATACTTAAAATGTTTTTTTTCTTCCCCGAAAATTTTTGTAGACAGTCAAGACATTTATTAAAGTACTTTATGAATTACAAAACGTTTGAAGTTATTTTACCTGAGAAAAAAATTCCCAAAAATGATGCATTTTTCGACCGTCTAAATGAGGGTCCCCCCTTAAACGAAATTATAATTTTTTGTTCATGGAGTTGCCACCTAACTTCTAAAGCGCAAATGGTAAATAGCATTGCAAATAAATTAAGTAAAATCATGCAAATTAAAATTTATTATCAAAATAAATTATTTTTTGATGGCGTTGCCACTTTATTTTTAATTAAAAAAAGTATTGGATTCGCCTTATAAGATAAAGTATTTTTGTAGATATGTACATAAAAAAGATAAAAATATGTCAACTAAAAAGAATTTGTTGCCTTTTCCTTTCAAAAATTTAATTCGGTTAAAAGTGTTTTGCAAGTATAAAATGCCTTCAGTGTTAAGCAAGCGAACCTGGAGCTATAATGACTTTTAAACATCAACCACTGAGTAGTTAAAAATTTGAAACTTCTAAAAAGGGATATAGAGAGAAGATTCAATCAATGCCGATTAGCTGAACCGTGCTTTGTAGTAGGTAGGCAGGTGAAATGGTTGAAGTGCCCCAGTCTGGCACTCCTCAAGTAGCACTAAAGCGCCGTTTTGATACCATTATGAGAACTCCAACAGGCAAATATCTACAACCAGCCAGAGCTGTTGATATAATGGAGGAGATTGATTGGATTTAGGTTGGCGCACTGCCCTAGGCTGTCTAAGAAAGTAGCTTTGTAGTTCAATCACATACAATTTTGCTAGGGTTATTGAGGTAAGGAATGCATCAATTAGCTGGGCGTGTATGTAGCACACATAGATATGTATGTTAAAAATAGTTCAAGATTTGAATATAAATTATGGCTCACAAAAGTATATTCTGGACGGCACTCTTTATAAGAAATATATGAAATTGCGCACGCGTTGCACCATTTGGGTTCGCGTGACTCTCACTTCTGTAACCTTCTTAACTCTAGGACTTATATTGAAGCAAGAGTCCTGAAAATCTAATATATTGTGAATTCAATCAATTTCAGAATATTTCCCACTCTTTTTATTTAGTCTAGAAGCCATGGTGTTATATTAAAAATCAAGCGAAAGGTGGACGCTTTGTATGCAAGTCAGCTGTTGACTTAATTTTTCATTGCACTAGTAGTGTTAAGACGATAACGAAAACGAAAGTGAGTCTCTAGTGAGTTCGAGAATAATACAATTGAAAGATCTTCTAAGCTCCATCTACTTAATTCACTACTTTATCGCTACCACATCACATCCATTCAAATCCAATTATGTTTGTTTCTGACGCCTGCGGTGTCATTTTGATTATCGTCTGCTCTGGCGATGAACGTACATACATACATACATACATACATACAAACGAGTGCGCAAACATACATACGAACAGGGGCAACCTATGAAAAGATCGTCTTTATGCTAATGATTCAGAGTAGCGCTAGAACACGAAAAATAAATTTTATTAGTTGAGCTGTACATTTGTATGCACCAAAAGTGGCAAATTATGAGGCGACACCAGCAATGCATAACGCAATGTGGAAAATTTAAAATTGTCGCAACAAATATCCAACGTAGTTGAGACGACACAGCGAAATTGGAGTGGTCCGGCCCCCGAGGCTTTAAAAACCTTAATTCCTCTTGTTGTGCGACAGTAGTGCGGTAACACTGAAGCACCGAGCTTTAACAGCTGTGGCAAGCGCTTAAACTCGCAATCCTTTAGCGTGGCCTAGATGCAAAGCAAAGTGATCGCAATCCTTACACACGTCCTTAAGGCGATACGCAGTTCGCAGGATAATTGATAATCAAATTCAGTGAAATAATCGAATAAATCGAACAGCAAAATAAACAGCGGTAAATTGCAAATTTTCGCCAGAGGTCGGAGTATCAATTGACCTGCTGCTATATTTGTCGCGCAAAAATCGTTAATTACATGGAAAATTCACTAAACAAACGAAATCGAAGTGCCGACTTAATCTAAGCTTTTAGCATTGCAATTGCTTTAACATATGCGCATGCTACATACGTACATACATGTGCAAAAGTGAATAATATATTTCGTATTTTGAATCGATTCCTGGAATTTAGCCGGCGATCGTGAAACCGCAGTTCTTATCAGCTTTGAATATAAATACATAAATTGGAATACAATAATATGCGCTTCAAAACGAAAATAGCATTTCTCAGCATTTCGGTGATGTTGAGCTGTTGCTTGTGGACGCACAGTGAAGCAAAAATGCTAACAAGATGCCAACTGGCCAAGGAGTTGCTGGCCCATGACTTTCCAAGAAGTTATCTTTCAAATTGTAAGTCGTTTTTTTTTTCGTTTTTTAATTGAGAAAAAGTGTGCACTTATGCAGATATATTTTGAAAAATAACATATATGTATATGTATGTATGTATGTACATTAGAATGGCTCACCAAAATTTTGTTTACATGTTGCCATCATCTGAATTTGTGCTGTCGTCAAAAAAATTTAGTCGCCTATTTTATTATTATTTTTTTTATATAATATTTACCTGTGCCATTGAATTTTCAAGGGGAAAATTCACTTCTCAGTAGAATTGTAATAACAGGGATCGATTTTATTTAATATCTTCTTCTACAACTATCTACAACTTTATTAAATCTTTCCTATCCTCTCGTAAGCTTAGTGTTCTTATTTCAAACGTCCGATCCCCTATGTTTCCCCTAGGCAATGGTACTCCGGGTGAACCTTCCCCTATCCGTTATCCTCCTTCCTTTAGCTTTTGATGAGCTTAGTACAATTTTTTCCCATTTCCCTAACATTTCCCGCTTCTATTTTGTAAAATTCCCAACCTAAATGTGGTAATCCAGCATTTCCTCATGGCCCCTTTCTTCAGGCGTTCTGAATTGCTGGTCAACGTTACAAAGGCGCTCCTCTTATCCTCTATCAACTATGGGATAGAAATATATGGCCAACATGCAAAAAATAACCTCAAGCTCCTAGCGTACCCTTACCATACTGCTGTCCGACGATCATTACGTGCATTTTCTACTTCGCCAATAAAAAACATCTTGGCAGAATCAGGTCTACCATCACAAATCGACAATGTGGAGGACAATATAAGGAAACTTTATCCTAAGCCTGCTCTCACTTCTAATAAATTCTTTCACTCGGCAGCTGTGCGGGCACGGACTTCTAAGATAGCTTCATCAATTTACAAATGCGCCTCTTTTGCAAAAACCAATGGACTGCCCTTAAGATTATTATCGACGAGACATGGCCATCACCCTGAAAAAATCATCTTTTATAAACGACTTAAGTTACATGCAAAAATCTAATACGACATCGGCAGAGTATTGTGCACATTTTTTAGAAATTTCATCTCGCTTTAAAAGCACTAGTCGGCAGCTAATCTTCACCGATGGTTCCAAAGCGAATTACACTTCCTTTGCTGTCGTGAAAGAAAATGGAGAGCCTATATCGTATGGACAACTACTTCTGTTTTGCTCAATTTTCAAAACTGAAGCAACAGCAGTTATCTACGCCATGCAGTATTCGTCAAAATCCAAGGGGAAATACATCATATGCACAGACAGAATGTCCTGTTTTCAGGCCATAAAGAACTATATCACATTATTGGAACCATAAGAAAAGTCCTGATTTCTCACCCTCATAAAATCAGAATCATGTGGGTACCAGGGTATTCATGCATCAACGGCAATACAATCGCTGATAATACTGCCAAGGATATGAGCATTACTCCTACTATCGATTCAAATCTTATATGTAAAAATGATGTTTATCGACTTATAAAGCAGCATAGGCAAACCAAACTAGTAGCTGACTAGTTGCACTATAGCCACCATTACTCCAGGATTAATCCTAATCGTACCAAACCAACTTATCCATCATCCCTCCCATCTAACTATATTTTTTGTTAAAGATTGAGGAAAATAAATAATTTTGGTACAGTTATAGTTTGTTATACTTCTTTTTCATTAGAACAAACAGTAAAAGTCTTGTCCGAGCAAAGTATTTTGAGTAGATACATCGCGCATTTCGAGCGGTGATTCAAAAGGGTTAAAAAACAAAGTAGAGCGATTCGATGCCTGAAAATTGATTTATTTTTAGCTTTGTGTACAATAAGAAGGAAACTGAAAAATTTTAATTGTAAATTAAAAAATTTTAAATTTGAGATTTTTTCAGTTTTGAAAATTTTGGTATCAAGTTGTTTAAAGTGATATGCCCTCGGTTTTTTTTTTGTACTTTTTATTTATTTTTTATTTTTATATTTATTATATTTATATTTTTAGAATAAAATATGTTTACAAAAGTCATTGAAAAGGAAAAAATTTAATTTTGAAAAAACAAAATTCTTGAAAAAACATTTGGTTTTTTGTTTAAAATTTTTGAAGAAAATTTTGTTTGTAGTATTTTTAGAATAAAATATGTTTTACAGAATGTATTCAAATGCAAATTTAGGTTGCTCAAAACTTTTGAAGAAAGTTTTTTTTGTAGTTTTTGAAAAACGCTCCAATCAGATTTTATTCTTGTTTTTTTAGGATAAAATTACTTTTTCATAAAAATTTTTATTGACAAAAAAAGTTTTGAAAAAAATTTGTTGTTTGCTTACAACTTTTTGAGGAAAGGGTTGTTTTTTTGAATTTTTGAAAACAACACTTATTTTAACTTATATTAACTTTTAATAATTTTTTTTTGAATAAAAATAGTTTTTTTGTTTAAACCTTTTTGAGAAAGTTTTTTTTTTTTAATTTTTGAAAAACACCACCCCTCAAATTTTTCTTATTTTTTTTAGGAAAAATAAACTTTTAGTAAAACTTTTTTTGAACAAAAATAGTTTTGTTGCTTAAAACTTTTTAATAAAATTATTTTGTCACTTTTGAAAAAACCCCCTCACTCAGATTTTTAAGGTTAAAATAAACTCTTAATAAAATATTTTTTTGAAAAAAAAAAACATTTGTTCGTTTAAAAAAGTTGAAGAACTTTTTTTTGTCATAGTTTTAAAAACCCTGAGTTTAAAGTGATATGCCTTTAGCTAATCATAACATTTTTAGATTTCGGTTTTTGGGTTTAATTTTTAGGATAAATTCAACTTTTAATGAAATTTTGTTTGAAAAAAAAAGTTTTGTAAAAAATTAGTTTATTTGTTTAAAACTTTTTGAGAAAGTGTCTTTTTTTAATTTTTGAAAAACACCTCCACTCAAATTTTTTCTCATTTTTTTAGGAAAAAATAAACTCTTAATAAAATTTTTTTTGAACAAAAATAGTTTTTTTGTTTAAAACTTTTGAAGAAAAATTTTCTTCGGCATTTTTGAAAAACACCTCACTCAAATTTTTTTCGTATTTTTGTTTTAGGTTTTTTGTTTTCTTCTTTTGGTTTTTTTGTGTAAAAGTTTTGATGATAATTTGTTTTGGTAATTGTTTAAAAACGCCCCCAATCAGATTTTTTTCTTACATTTTTGGAGGATAAAATAAACTTTTCAGTAAAATTTTTTTTTTTTAAAAAAAAGTTTTGAACAAAATTTGTTTTTTGCCTAAAATTTTTGAAGACATTTTTTTGTCATACATTTTTTCCTTATTCCTTTTACGAGAAAATAAACTTCTAATCAAAATTGTTTTTGAAAAAAAAAATTGCTTTTTTGTTTAAAAGTTTTGAAGATAATTTGTTTTTGGTAATTGCTGAGAAAAGCCCCCAATCAGATTTTTTTCTTATTGGATAACATAAACTTTTAATAAATTTTTTTTTTTGAAAAGAAAAGTTTTGAACAAATTTTTTTTTTGCTTAAAATTTGTAAAAAAAAAATTTTGACATACTTTTTTTCTAATTTTTTTAACGAGAAAATAAACTTTTAATAAATTTTTTTTTTATAAGAAAAAATTGTTTTTGAAAAATAAAAATTTGGTTTTTTGTTTGAAAGTTTTGAATATAATTCGTTTTTGGTAATTGTAGAAAAATAATTAGAATCATTTTTTTTTCTTATTTTTCTTAGGATAACATAGGCTTTTAATAAAAATTGTTTTTTGAAAAAAAAAGTTTTGAACAAAGTTTGTTTTTTGCTTAAAATGTGTAAAACAAATTTTGTCATATATTTTTTTCTTATTTTTTTAACGAGAAAATAAACTAATCAAAATTTTTTTTGAAAAAAAAATTGTTTTTGAAAAAAAAATTGGTGAATTGTTTAAAAGTTTTGAATATAATTTGTTTTTGTAATTGTTGAAAAATACCTCCAATCAGATTTTTTTTCTAATTTTTTTTAAGATAAAATAAACTATAAATTCTTTTTTTTAATTAGTTTTTTTTTTTAAGTTTAAAGGAAAATTTTATTTGTTAATTTTTAAAAAACGTCCAATTTTCTTCTTATGTCTTAATATCTAAGACTAATATCCCCGAATGTTTCATAGTGAAATTCATAGATTCATAAATTTCATAGTGATTTCCCATAACTTTTCGAGTTATATCCAAATACGTACGCAACCTAGTGAAAAATCACGTTTATCTGCTTACTAATTTACGTGCCGACGCTTCGATCGATCTAAAAATGGATGGAATACAAGAGTAATATACAAGTTGCATGTACGAGTTTGTATGCTAGCGCTTCGCTGAAGTAGTATTTCGCACTGATTTTTCACTGCTTCGCCACACATCTTTGAATATAACAGGAAAAGTTATGGGAGTCCCACTGTGAAACTTTCACAAATAAGAGAAAAATTACTAAACCAAATTTTTTTAATCACATATTACTCTAAGATATTAAAAAAAAAACTACTAAATAGGCGAAATATTTCACTTTTAAAATGTCTATACCAAAATTCTCCACATTGAATAAATCTCAATATTATTAAATTAAAAAAAAGTAATAATTTTATTTCTTCTTGGACTCAAACCTTCAAATAAGCCGATTTTCAGGAAAAATGTAATGTCCATTGTCAAAAATACTTGGATCACTTCACATGGAATCGCTCAGTGATTTAAACTATATTTTATAGGGGCTCTGGTAACAGCCAAAAAAAAGAGAATTTTAAATTAATAAAAAAAAATTCTGTCTCGCTTTTGACCTGTTTATCTTTCACAATCTACAAAAATGTTTTCCTTTATTGTTTTTCGAATTGTTTAAACAATTGTATTTATGATATTTAATAACTTTTTTATCTTACCTAGAAAGTTGTAGTTGTTTTTTTTTTGTTTTTTAATTCACAAAATGCAATTTTTTCCAAAAATTGTCAGCTTTAGATTCCCTATTTTGACACTAGAGTCAGACTTCAAAACGCTCTAAGCACGAGCGAAGTCGATTTATTCTTTCTTGTTAAAAAATACGACCGCCACTTTGATTTTCAGAAAGTTAACACCAAATTCGTAGGTAATCAGCGAACTTAAAACCCACCTAATAGAGATTAAAGGCATGGCAATGCTGCTTTCCCGAAATCTTATTTATTCTTCGATAGGTCCCTTTCAACTGTTTAACGCCCATACATACATACATACATATGCAGCTTCGCCATATATCAATTTATTATAAACGTTTATTTAATTACTTAATTAGGGGTGTGTCTTGTTGAAAATGAAAGCGGCCGAAGTACTTCAAAAGTTATGCAATTAGCTAATCACAGTGTGAGCTATGGACTTTTTCAGGTTAGTCGGAATAATTGCTTTTTTAGTTACTTATGTTATTATTATTCCGAATTTTTTCTTTTTCTTTTCTGATTGATTTTATAACTTTTGCCAATTAAAATATTAAATGAAAATATTTCCTATGAAATACAATTTTCAGATAAACAGTAAAAACTGGTGCCGAAAAGGTCGAAAAGGTGGAATTTGTAATATAAAATGCGAAGGTAAGTGCCTTTATTTTCTTTTATTTAGATACAAAAAAAATATAATAATAACAATAATAAATGAGTTAACGAATTATTTTGTTGAATTATTTATGAACTTTTATATATAGTTTCTCATATAGACGGTCTCTGCAAAAACTAACAATAACTTCATAGGAAAGAAAAAAGGAAAAGAGCGTTCCATGAAGTTTTCCAAATTGAGTGAAAAATACTGCAGGATTCATTGACAATTTGCTGAATTTTCCTAAAACTCAAAACTGCTTTTCTTTGACAGACACCGGATGGGCACTGAAGAGCACATATTTCACACTTCGGAGCCTTTCAGAAAAATATCTTGTTAAAAAAATTATGAAGATAATTAAACATAAATACTGACTGACTTACAACCTTTCCAACAATAATCCATTTATGCAAATCGGATTAGCAAACTTTGACTTACTTGAGATTTGTTTTTGAAATTTGAAAAAGTCGAGCCTAGAAGCACCGAGAGATTTGGTAACTCCTAAAACATTCAGGCTAAAAAGGCCATTGTATTCAAAGCTCTGGAAAGTGAAAGGGTAGATAGTCAAGGAGGAAAGGAAAGAAGTAACAGAAAGAAAGAGACAGGATAGAAAAGAAACATTGAGGTAGCTAGACCTGTGAGGATTTTCCAGATTTTTTGGCAAAGCTGAAAATATCCTCCAGCTTAAGAGAGCGACTATTACACATTCTCACGACATTGGAACCCAAAATTCGCAGCCTTGCTGTAGCAAATGCAGGACACTAACAGAAAAAATGCTCAGTGCTATCCGCCTCCTCTATGCAAGACAAGCATATCGGGTCATCAATGATTCCAATGGTGGTCATATGTTGACCCTATGGATTCAGTTTTGTAATCATACCGACCATCAACCGAACGTCTTTATACCTGTATGTATATAATTGGCGCTTACACCCTTTTGGGGTATTTGGCCGAGCTCCTCCTCCTATTTGCGGCGTGCGTCTTGATGTTGTTCCACAAATGGAAACAGAAACTTTTTTTTATGAAGAGCTTTTTCATGGCAAAAATACACTCGGAGGTTTGCCATTGCCTAACGCACCAACCCATTTGGCTACGGCGGCCGAACGCCTTTACTTCCAAGTTTTAGAAGAAAGTTCGACTGTTTTCTGTTTGAGCTTGTCACAAAACACTACTTGAAGTTTTAGTATTTTATTTTATTGACTTTTTTATTTCTGCCTTCTCCATAACTACTGTGTAAAAATTTCAAATTTTATTTCAGTCCTTTTCCATCAGCTTGTACATGAAAAATTTTAGCGCAGAATCAGCAGAAAATCATCTTATTTTGCTACATTTAAGATGGAATGGCTGTGTATACAGAGGCACCTACTTCCCAGCAAGAAGAGTCCCGATCACGTAATCTAGTGACGTTACCGTAACGCGTGACCTGTAAACGGTTACCGAACATTGCTCATTACAATCACTTTGCTAAGAGCGTTGGGAAAATCGTGCGAAAAATTTTGTGTACGTGTGATTTTCTATCCCCTTCATACATATGCATTCGTTTCAGTGCCAGTTACATATAAACGTAGCGACAAACAAAATAACTTTTAGCGCACCACCGGCAGCATACCGCGATAGCCGAGTGGTAGCAATGTGGGCTTCCGATTCAAAATCCTTGATTCGAATGACAAAAAAAATTATTTTATATATTTATTTTATTTTGTTTTAGTTTAATGGTATTTGTGGTGTGCGTTTTGATGTTGATCTACAAATGGAGAGACCTACAGTTTCAAGCCGACTCCGAACAGCAGATATTTTTATGAGGAGCTTTTTTATGGCAGAAATACACTCGGAGGTTTGCTATTGCCTGCCGAAGGGCGACCGCTATTAGAAAAATATTTTTCTTAATTTATTTTTACTGATGCAAAAATGAGAAAAAATATATGAATAAAGTTTGCTTACTGCTTACACATTTTCCAAAGGTGACGGAGAACCAAAAAAAAAAAGTCGATTTTCAAACAAGTGTGTAACACACAAAAAAGTGTAATTGTGTTAGAGTTTCGGTCACGCAGGTTTTGCTGGGTTATATTCGCGTTACTAACATCGCTTTCGAATTCACGGTATGAGTCTTAGTATTGCCTTACTAATGGATGGCTCCACAATATCATGCCTCATGCTTTTTCTGAACATTCGAGAGTTGTCAGTGCCTGCAAAGTGACGATGGTTGTTAGGAAGCACTTTTTCTACGATTAGATATTTTATACCAATAATCAGGACAATCTCCCCGGGGGGCATCACAATGGACTAAGAGCCTATGTGTGCCATAGTAGGCAATGTCTACAAGCTAACCTAACCCCACTTAATCTTGGTAGTCACAGTAGATATCGACCCAGAGACTAACCGTGTAGAAGGGTTATCTTTATAGCTAGAGTAGATATCGAGCCCAGGGTCAGCCGAGTAGAAGGGTTCGCTGATTGCTGACACTTTTGTCAGCCCATATATGGTTGCAATTGGACGCTTTCAACCATTAGATGCATTCAAAATCCTCTGCTCCTCCTTGAATCAGTCCTTGGAATCCAAGGAATATTAGCAACTGCCGTACCTTCAATTCGCTTGCTGCACTCAGTTTACTAAAGTAACCTGTATAAAAAAATTTTGTGATCTCCTACTTAGCGCATGATCCTTAACACAGTGCGTAAATGGTGTTTCTGGCACTTTTTCGTCGCAGCTGTCGCAGCTTAAATTCTGCTGATGCGCTCAGTTCTCTTAAAAAGTCGGTAGCTACAAATTATTTTCATCTTTTAAATAGCACAGAGCAATCACACAGTAGATTTCTGAAAATTGCTGGTCATTCTTCGTCATAGCAGCCTTTGCAAAGCACATTGTGGGGGGTTTTAGATGTTCTGCGTGTCTCCTGATAAGAATATGGTTTGTACGTGGGCCTAAAGCAACGGACAATTCATCCCAATTTAGAATATAATAATATGAAGGTTTGTATGTTCGACCTTAAACTCTTTTGTGCTCTCTACTCGTCATCACAATAACTCATTCAAACCCAGTTATCTCAAAGAATCTTGGATGAAGCTGGGTTGGGCCGGAGGTATGTGCTTTTTTTCTGGCCGTACTAGGTTGAGATGTTTGCAAGAGTAAGCTTGCTATGGCATCGCGTTCGAGAAGCAAGTATTTTGGTGTTTCTGGAGATGGGTCACAGCATCGTTGGTATCTTTAGGAGAATTAAATCGTATCTTTAGGATAGCAGTAAAATGTTGAAACGGTTTTTCGCCTATGACTAAACATTTCGTGACTGTATCCGAGGTAATGCAAAATGAAAGTAAATCGATTGGTTTCAAGCATATCAGCAATCTACTTTATGCACCTTAAATGACAATGACAGATGACAATAATTCTTCACACTTGTGCGCCTACGTGGGCGATATTTACACGTACGAATGTCGCTAATTTCAATTCTACGGTATCTAATTTATTTTACATATATTTGCGAATACAAGAAATAATTTCATTTGACGTCAATTGTCTTTTGCTGACCCTAAGGTATGCCAGTTGTTGACCGGCGCAAATTAGCAACGCCAAGTGAAGAGATTTTTTTTATTTAGACTCTTCAATGCACAAGGGACTTTTATCTTTGTGTGCTTTCACCAGAAGATACCGCATTAAATACTTTTAAAGCTGTTTGTGCAACATATGAGTTCGCCTTGATGCTTATTGGACACGTTGTTAAACTCCCAAAAGTCAGCTAAGGAGCTAAATATGTCCATCCAGGAATGTCGTGAGCCACTTAGAGGTCATTTTTTAGCGTGAGAACGTTGAAACAACCACCAAATAGCTTAAGAAAGCTGAAATAGATGCCAAAAGTTAACTTATATATCCATTTTTACGACATTACTTAGCTACCAGAGCGAGACCCTTATTAGCTGCAACGTCCACGTATATACATATTACTGATAAAGCCCTGCAACTCAACGTTCCATTGTCAGCGGTGTTCGGCGCCGTGAATGTGGAAAGGCGTAAACATTTTTCTCAGAATGTTTTTCGAGAACACTCCTGGATGTTATTGACACCGCACAACTTAATTAATTTTATATATTTTTTAGCGACTTCGAAATAGTCTGCTTCTAACTCCACTTAATGCTTCCTTTGGCAATCCTCCATAGTAAACCTATTTGCCATCGCGGTTACAGCTTTCCCTACCTCCAGTTTGTGGCCATGAAAAGTTCCTTTGAGGTGCTGCTTCATCTTTGGAAATAAGAACAAGTCACAGAGGACAATATCGGTGTTTTAGAATGAGTGCGGCTGGACAAACACCATCAGTAACGACGCACTGTGGAGATTAACGAACGAGGAACCCATCTTTAGGCAAACCATACGCAGAAAGTGGCGATGGATAAGTCACACATTAAGAACACCAGCAGATAGCATCACGAGAATGCCACTGGACTGGAACTCGCAAGGGAGCAGAGATCGCATCCGATCAAAAAACACTTGAAGAAGGTCGATGCTGCACGAACTATCAGATGCCGACATCTCATGGGACGGTGCAAAAATAACTGCACAGAATCGTGTACGATGGAAGAGTCTTGTGGAGGCCCTATGCCCCCGTGAGGAGTGGGGCGGAGAAAACAAATATCATAATCAAATAAAAAAGATGCCGATTTAGTTAGGTAGTTGGAACAATATTTTCCTGCATCCATCATATTTAAACAAAAACTCTTGCTTGAAATCTCGTTTTGCTTCCGCCGAAGAGATTTTTCTCGAGCTCTAAGCAAACTGATGATATTTTTCAACGTCATTTTACACATAGGAAGAGTTTTATTCCGATATCTGATTATTTTGAGTTTTACTTAAAGACAGAATGGTTTTTCCCCTATAGAAAACCTCGCACAGTCGATTACATTCCCATTAAAACCAGGAAATCACAAGTAAATAAATCCATGAGTTCTGTATATTAAAAGGCATAACTCTCTTCTTTTTTTGCGGTTGCATATTCGTATAATTAAAATTGCTTATCTACAAAATACACACGCGAGCTTTTACTTTGTTTCATGTAAGCATATACGTACATTAAGATTCATCACTCATAAAGTTGGTACTGTTTTTCCATAAACAAGAAAATAATTATAAAAATATTATATTTTAAGACCTCCGGAAAAATATGAAGATTTATCTACGTGAGCTGATCCGATTTCCGAGTACGTCTAAAAATCGAGATTTTTATATAAGTAAAATTATTTTTAAAAATATTATTTTCAAAAAAAAGTCACCTTAGATAATACAAGAATTTAAGCTTTTTTTGTTTTCATTTTTATTTAAATGGCGAGATGAAAATCCACAAAGCGCCAGGGTATTTCACCAATGTTAGATCAAACTGTATTTTAACGGAAAACTGTACTCGTATGTACCGTTTTTACGACAGCTTTTTATTTTTTATGATTTCTATTGCCTTCTTTTTTAATTTGTGTTGAATCCTTTTTGTTTGTAATCGATGGTTTTATATTTATTTTAATGTATTTCTTTTTCATTTGTTGTTTATGAATTTTATAAACAGGATCAAAGTGATATTTGCTCAACAAAAAGAAGACGTAAATTTTTTAATCGAATCTTTTTAAGCACACCTTTTAAACTTATACTCTTCTAGGAATATTAGCTGAAGCTGAAGTTTGTTTTGAACAAAATATTTTTTTATGCAAAACTCGGGAGTCTTAAATAAATAAAGCTTCTACGAGCATTGACTGAGGTTTTCTACTGAAAAAAAAAATTTTTTTTTTACGAATTTCTTTATGCAAAATTCGAATTTTTAAAAACTAATTCATTTGTATACAAAATTTGGAAGCCGTAAATAAATGAATCTTCTATGAGTATTAGCTGATGCTTTTTCTGAAAAAAAAAAAAATAATTTTTAAAATAAAAAAAAAATATTTTGAAAAATTATTTTTAAGGGGGAACGCTACTGTGGGAGGTCAAAAAATAGTTGATTTTTGGGATTTTTTTTTTTGTAAGTACGAATGATTATTCGAGGGTCGGACAAAAGTATTATATATATTTATTATTAAGCTATGTTGATGTAAATGTTTATTAAAAAATATTGAAAATGGACAAATTTATGTAAATAAACGTAACGAGAAAGAAAAAAAATTAACGTCCTCTGGTGGCAGCGACACAGCAATGAATAATCATCTGAAATCTAAAACCAAAAACTTTATTAATCTACACAATATTGACTACCGTTGTACGTAGCCGTTTTTTTTTTTTGGTTTTTTTGACAAAATGGTGGTGATTTGAATTTCGATGTGTGTTTCTCACCATTTTTTTGATTTTCAGCAGGCCCAAAAAAATAGTTATTTTCAAAATTTTGAAAATCGGCTACGTACCACGATAGTCAATGCGATAACAAAAATTTTGAAAAAAAGAAAATTAAAGTCGGTTCATTAGTTTTCGAGAAATCGTTGCTACCGTATCAAAAAAAGTCGTTTCGAGAAAAACGCGTTTGAATAAAGCATCGTATCGTAAGCGCTACGGGGCCGAACCGACGGGCGATCACTTAAGTGCACATAGAATCGGGAATAAAGCGAATTTCGCTTTAAAATTTTTACCACATTTTCTTGAGTAGTTACACTAACAATTTATGCAAAAAAAATCGTTCTTTTTGAATTTTCACAGTGGCGTTCCCCCTTAAAAATTAAAAAAAAAATATATTTTGAAAAATTATATAAAAAAATATTTCTAAAAATTCAAAAAAAATATTTTGAAAAATTATTAAAAAAAATTGTTTTAAAAAGATTAATTTATTTAAGGTTTTCGAATTTAGCATACAAAAAAATAATTTTTTAAAATACATAATTTTTAGAAATATTTTTTTTTGTTTTATGCTCAATTCGAAAGCCTTAATTAAATAAATTAATCTTCTACGAGTATTAGCTGAGTTAGTTTTTTGGAAAAAATATTTTTAAAATTTAATTTCTTTTATACAAAGCTCGGGAGTTTTAAAAATTAATTGGTTGCTAAAATATTTAGAAAGCTGAATTTAGGAAGCTGAATTTTTCACCAAAATTATAAAACTTTTGCTAAGAAATTTAAATTTTGGTTTAGTAAAATGCAAGTTTGAAGGGACTCGAAAATCACGTTAGATTTTGTTTTGGTTTTTTTTTGCGTTTTTTGCAGGTGGTGTCGAGCATTTTCTCTGCTGGCGATCTCGAACATTTTCTCCATATAACGAAGGCTCGAAATTTTTTTATATGGGGAAAATACGCAACACCGTCAGTGAAAAATAACTACTAAAAACCAATTTTTATTTTCTGCTGCTTAAAGCTTGCCCTTTATGTACTATAAAACTGCGTATCCATTTTTTTTTTTCAATTTTAAGTAAAAAGTTAGAAGACTTGATGAAAATTTGACGAAAATTTTTATATGGAGAAAATAGGCAACAAAGTCAGTGCAACACTGTCAAAAACCAACCCGAATTTTCAGCTACTTAGCACTTCCACTTAATTATACTAAAAGGGCTATGAAACTCTACTACATTTTTTTTAAATTCTGATTAAACAGTTTGAAATTTTTGATGAAAATTCGTCAAAATTCTAAACGAGTTCTAAATTTTAATTTATATTGTATTCACTGTAGAATGAACTATATTTTCATATAATATTAATGAAAAGCAAAAAAAAAAATAATAAAAACAAAAAAAGCAGTTGGGGTAAACTAGTTTTCTCGCTGGCTGTATCTTCAACTTGATCCAGCTCAAGTAAATCGTAATATTTTTTCTTGAAACATTTTAGTAGAAGACTTAGAGTGTAATAAATTCTATAAAAACCTTTCAAAAACCGCAACTTGCTTGCCGAGACACCCTAATATTGTGCATATGTATAAATATATTATTAAACTTATTATCTTTTCAATTTTTATATAGACGAAATTATTATTATTTTTTTTTAATTTTGCTTATTGTAATTTACAGTAGCTACAGTAACAATTTTTTAAATTTTTTTGCAGATTTTTTAAACGACGAAATTTCTGATGATTCCCGCTGTGCCATGCAGATCTTCAATCGACACGGTTTTCAGGCTTGGCCTGGCTGGGTGAAGAAATGTCGTGGGCATACTCTACCTGATGTCTCCAGATGCTGAGCATAACCGCTGCATTCTATTCTATGCGAGCGGCTGATGGATAACAAAAATGCCACAGTAGTGGTTGCTGCTGATGGCTTTTACAAATGTACACATGCACACATGTATGTGTGTGTCGTTAAAATTTATACATACATACATACACACAATGAGAAATATTGACTTTTTATACAAACAAACGATTTACATTTAAGCATCACAAGGCATACAAATCTACTACAAACATACAAACATACATACACACTTACATACATTCATTATTTGTTTTCGAATATGCGAGGCAGGAAGCATTCACAAATTTACACATAATTGTTGTGAAAACAAAAATAAAAAATCATTAAATTACTTTTAAGTTTTATAAGTTCGATTATTATGTAAGTAGCGAAAATCGACAATAACAAACTTAGGCTAATGAATTAGAATTAATTAAATTAATTATAAAAAAGAAATAAAAAATAATAAAAAAAAGCAGACGATTTCAGTTAGAAATGCCTAAAATAAAGTAGAGAGCCAAAGATTTAGTTTTAGGTTTCGGATTTCGCAAGCATTAAAAGTTATCCCTTGTGCTGAATTTGCAAAATATTGTGTATCGTAAAATGCTCGAATGGGGTTACGGGCCTTGCGGGACTAGAAAACTGTGGTAATTTTAAAAAACTTTCGCTTATAAGTTGACTTCGGCGGCTGCTGTAGCCGAATGGGTTGGTGCGGGACTACCATTCGGAATTCACAGAGAGAACGTAGGTTGGAATCTCGGTGAAACACCAAAGAGAAGAAAACGTTATTTCTAATAGCGGTCGGGCCTCGGCAGGCAATGGCAAACCTCCGAGTGTATTTCTGCCATGAAAAAAGCTCCTCATAAAAATATTTGCCGTTCGGAGTCGGCTTGAAACTGTAGGCCCCTCCATTTGTGGGACAACATCATGACGTACCCCACAAATAGGAGGTGGAGACCGGCCAAACACTCAAAAAGGGTGTACGCGTTAATTATACGGGCCCGCCATCTATCGTTACGGATTTGAACTAGGTATTATGTGAAGAATGGTAACACTTAGCTGTCATCTGATTTGACAGAAAATTAGTTTTTTTCTTCCGCTGAACGAAAATGGTTGTGTATACGCTCAACGAACGCTGGGAAATATTGCGACATTACTTTGAAAATCATGGTAATGTTGCAGAATGTGTACGAAAATTACGTACGGAAATGGGCAGTGGCAATCATCTTTTCGGATGAAGCTCATTTCCATCTCGGCGGGTATGTTAACAAGCAAAATTGCCGCATTTGGGGCTCAGAAAACCCGCACGCACTCGAAGAAAAGCCGATGCATTCACAACGAGTCACTGTTTGGTGCGGATTTTGGTCGAGAGGCATCATTGGTCCATTTTTCTTCGAAAATGAGCGAGGAGTGGCCGTAACCGTCAATGGAGAGCATTACTGGGTCATGTTGATTGAATTTTTGTTCCGAGAAATTGAAGAAGAGGATATTGGTGGCATTTGGTTCCAACAAAATGGCGCTACTTGCCACACAGCGAATGCTGCGATCAATCTTTTGCACACTGTCTTCGAAGATCGCATTATCAGCCGAAATTCTGATATCGTTTGGCCGCCTCGGAGCTGCGATTTGACGCCGTTGGATTATTATCTCTGGGTTGCCGTCCAAGACCAGTGTTATGCCAACAAACCAGCAACAATTGATGGACTGAAGACCAACATACGCGATGTCATAGCTGAAATACAGCCGCATACAATCGAAAATGTGTTGAAAAATTGGACCGATCGTATGGGATGGTGCATGGCTAGCCGAGGCAGCCATATTAATGAAGTTGTGTTCCATCATTAACCGGAAGGATTGTACTTCAAAATTTGGAGAAATATTGTAGAAAAATATTAAGTAGTTTCTTTTTTATAACATTTTTAATTCCGTAAAGTTATATGGCAAACCCTTTATATATATATAATATTTTAAAAATGATCTTCAAAGAAGATTGAGGTGGGGGAAATTTCTTAACGCATGGAGTGCCAAGCTGATTTAGCGAAAATATTTACCGGCTCCCAAGCGGGTTTTTTGTTAGTAGTAGCGGCGTGAAAGTAGTAAATATTGATTTCTGAGCGATCTCCGATCTGCTTTGTTGTTTATTTTGGATTTTGTAACTGATGTATGATGAAACTGGAACCGTAAAAATTATCGTAGCACTTGAGAATTGAACCACATTTTTTTGCAAATATCAGCCTACAAACACAACTCAACTAAGTGATAGCTTGGCTTGCCTTCAAAAACTGATCAGCAAAGTTGAAATGCACAGTCAACTATACGCCCTCAAAATCAACATTAGCAAAACTAAATACATGGTTGTTAGCAGAAGACACACATACAACAACACTTATTTAACAATGCTCCTGTAGAAAGAGGAAACAAACTTAGATACCTTGGTTGCCTTCTCAACGAAAACTGGGATGTCTCAACAGAAATAAGATTTGGCATCGAAATGGGAAGATCCGCATTTTTTAAATATGGCAAAGTCCTAAAATGTTGCGACTTCAATCTTCAACTAAAAATGTGCTTCATAAAATGCACATGAACAGACTGGAAGCATTTAAAATGTGGCTTCTCCGGAGATTGCTCAAGATACCATGGATCGGCCACGTTTCTAATGAAGATGAGCTGCGAACAGTTCACGGCGACAGACGACTAATCAAGTGCATCAAACGACGAAAGGCTTCATATTTGGGGCACATTCTACGAAACAACCCGAAATATGAACTGTTGCAACTCATATTGCAAGGCAAGATTGAAGGAAGAAGAGCTATCGGGCGTAAGCAGTTTTCTTGGTTGAGGAACATAAGGTAGTGTGGACCGGCATACAACGTGTGGACACCCTCTTGGAAGCAGCTAGAAGAACAGGTAAATAAAGGGTTTTCCAATAACAGGTGTTATCTATAGCTATCGAGAGATTATTAATGATTTTTTATGGCCAGAATTGGATGGTATTGATCTGGACAACATTTATTTTCAACAAGATGGCGCCACATGCCACATAAGTAACGAATCCATTGATATATTACGGGAAAAGTTTCCGGACCGTGTTATCTATCGAAGAGGAGATCACAATTGGCCACCGAGATCTAGTGATTTAACACCTTGTGACTTTTTTCTTTGGGGCCACGTGAAAGAGAAGATCTACGCCAACAGCCCGGGGACGATTCAAGACCTCAAAGATGGAATTCGTGAGGCTATCGAGGACATAGGGCGGCAGCCACTTTGCAATTCGGTTATGGAAAATTTCATGAAAAGGATATTGTCGTGTAAGCGTAAGCGAGGTCATGGTGGTCACTTTCCTGATGTTATGTTGCACTATTAACGGTATATTTTTCTCTTTATAATGGAATAAACATCCGATCATTTATTTAAAAAAATAACATTTTTCTTTGACTATCAAACAATAACAATAATACCTCTTATTGGAAAACCCTTTAGTTCATAATTTAAATAAAAAACAAAAACAAAAAAGTTGTATTACTTTTAAATTGTATAATTGCTTAAATTAAATGAAGTTGAGTTCTGAAATTGTGCTAAGTCAGCGTTCTAGCTTATAGTGCGCTGCATAATTATTTTGAAGGCCCGTCCTAGTGCACATATTAAAGTAAGTAGGTGCCTCCAAGTACTCGTATACACCCAATCATGTAAAAAATAGTAATATATTTCACATAGAATCGAAATAAATAAAGTATTATAAGTACAGCAGCAAAAAACAAAAAAAAAAAATTAAATTACAAATGCAAATTTGCGCTCGTCAACTTTTAACTCATTTGTATGCAAACCCATCCCGATCTACAATTTCCGTTCCAACTTACTTTTGCGCAAGTCACACATTCTTATCACTTGAACTGATAAGCGAAACGATGAAACGATAAAAAAAGCTTGATTTTTATCAAGAATGCGCTGTGACATATGGTAAACAAACCTCAGAAGCAAATGTATGTATGTTATGCACGTAAGCGCTGCCCAGTAGTAGTAGTTCTTCTTGAATTCCTGATTTTAATTCGTTTTACTTAATCCGATAAACACTTGTAAATTTATACAACTACGTACGTGCATGCATACATGTCTTCGAATATTTATTATATTTTAATTTTAATTTTTTTTTTCTTATTTTTTTTTGGTATTGTTTCAAAAACATTTATTTTACCAGACTTCTCTTTTTCATTCCTAAACAACTGCCGCCCGCGCTCGAAATCAGCTTATACGAAAATGTGCTCGAATGCCGAGTTGGTAGTGAAGAGAGAGCGTTTTGAATGTAAAATGTATAAAAGCTTAGCCACACGTCGCGGAGATATACAATAATATGCTAATTATTCGCATTATAGCACCCTACACCCAGCAGTGTGAGGCATAAGCATTCCAGGTAGCATCACGCGCCATACAAAAAAAGAACATTGATGCTGTTTTTCATGGGAATTATAAAAAGTATTATACTCGGTATTTATTTTAAGAAGATGGGTTTAAGGAAAGCATGCATAACTCAGTCAAATATCGATTGATGTAGACTTCTAAGGTATCACTGGAAAGCATTTCCTCACCCATATATTTTCTTTACGTCGCAAATGTCAGCGCGCCTGTGATCCGTTGATTCCTAAATATAATTTAATATATTTCAGGTACATTTAAACAATGGACTTTTACAAGTACATATCGCCAGCTTATGGAGAAAATTTGATATGTCCGTTGTCCCTATACATTCCTGTAGAGCTTTCCAAACAGAGGTGTTATTTTGAAATTCAAAGAAAAATGCAATTTTTTAATATAAATGATCAGATGTTTATTTCATTATAAAGAGGAACGTATGCCGTTAATAGTGGAAAATAACATCAGGCAAATGACCACCACGACCACGCTTACAGGGCAATATCCTTTACATGAAATTTTCCATAACCGAATTGCAAAGTGGCTGCCCTATGTCCTTCTACTCCATCTTTGAGGTCTTGAATCGACCCTGGGCTGTTGGCGTAGACTTTCTCTTTCACGTGGCCTTAAAGAAAAAATTCACATGGTGTTAAATCACAAGATCTCGGTGGCCAATTGTGATCACCTCTTCGAGTGATAACACGGTCCGGAAACTTTTCCCGAAAAATATCAATGGTTTCGTTGCTTGTGTGGCACGTAGCGCCATCTTGTTGAAAATAAACGCTGTAGAGATGAATACCATCCAATTCTGACCATAAAAATCGTTAATCTTTACTTAATAGCGCAATCCATTCATTCATAATACCTTTTACTGGAAAACTCGTTATTTTAATGCAAAACGCGGCCGCCGTAGCCGGTAGGGTTGGTGCGTAACTATCATTCGGAAGTGCATAGATACGAATCTCTAAAACATTAAATGGTAAAAAAAGTTTTTTTCTAATAACGATCGCTGCTCGGCAGCCAATGGCGACGCTCCGAGTGTATTTCTTCCCTTTTCTGGGTGTCTGGCCCAGCTGCTCCTCGTATTCGTCTTGTCGTTGCTCCATAAAAGAAGTGACTTATAGTTTTAAGCCGAATTCAAACAGATAGTTTTTATGAGGAGCTTTTTCATGGCAGAAATATACATACACTCCTCATAAAAAGCATGTTGGATATGAGTTTTAAAGTCCATTCATTAAATTTTGGCATAACATAGTGAACGTTTGAAGAGGCTCAAAAACCGCGTTGACTTTAAAAATTTTTTTTTTTTGCTGATGCTATTGAGTATTTTCTTTCGAAATTTTTTATATGGAAGAAAACACACAGCGCTGTCATAAAAACGATGAAAATTTGTTCGAAAGTTCATAATTCAAAAACTGCTGTCCGGAATTTTAATTTTTGTTTCACCATTAAAAAACTTAAGCGTTGTAGATGGTTTGTGTGTAACACTTATTTAAGCAGTGTTGCCACATGTTTGCTTTAAAAAAAGTGATTTAATAAAAAATTTACGTAAGTATTACTACATGGATATTTCTATGAAAAATCTAGTCCAAAAACATTTGGTTTTGACAGCGTTGCCACTTGAATTTTATTGCAAAACTAGCAATTCATCATATATTTTTGAGTATTAAGATATAGGTACCAAATAAAAGGTGTTTAAATAGGCTTTAATAAAAACTATTTTTTGCTGATGTTGCCACTTTTTTTTTGGAAATTAAAAAATTGTTAACAAAAATATAATAGAAATAAAATGTTGCTAATGAAAGCTGCTCTAACAAGTTTTAATAAAATCAGTGTTTTGCTGGTGTTGCCACCTATTGCTTTGGAAATTAATAATTTGATTACAAATATATGATTGTAAACAAACTTATCAAAAAAAGGCATTAAAAGAGGCTTTAATAAAAAATAATTCTTCGCTGGTGTTGCCACCTAAATGCCTTTGAAATTAATAAGTGGACTACAAAAATATAATTGTAAAAAAATACATATAAAAAAAAAGGTATTAAAAAAGGCTTTAATAAAAACTATTTTTTGCTGATGTTGCCACTTTTTTTTTTGGAAATTAAAAATGTGTTTACAAAAATATAATAGAAATAAAATGTTTCTAATGAAAGCTGTTCTAACAAGTTTTAATAAAATAAATGTTTTGCTGGTGTTGCCCCCTATTGCTTTGGAAATTAATAATTTGATTACAAATATATAATTGTAACAAAGTATGTATAAAGAGAAAGGTATTAAAATCGTCTTAAATAAAAAATTTGCTTGCAGGTGTTGCCACTTAATGGTTTGAAAATTAATAAACTCATTACAAAAATAGAATTGTAGGAAAATATGTATCAAAAGAAAGGTATTAAAACAGGCATTAATAAATAAATATTTTTTACTGGTGTTGCCACCTATTGCTTTAGAAATGAAAAAATTTATTACAAAAATAGAATTGTACAAAAATATATATCAAAATAAAGGTATTGAAAGCGGCTTAAATAAAAAAATTGTTCGCTGGTGTTGCCACCTAATGGTTTGGAAATTAATAAACTCACTACAAAAATAGAATTGTAGAAAAATATGTATCAAAGAAAGGTATTAAAACAGGCTTTAATAAAAAATTTGTTTGCTGATGTTGCCACCTAATGGTTGATAAATTAATAAACTAACTACAAAAATAGAATTGTAGAAAAATATGTATCAAAAGAAAGGTATTAAAACAGGCTTTAATAAACAAATATTTTTTACCGGTGTTGCCACTTATTGCTTTGGATATGAATTAATTGATTAAATATGTTCGGTGATTATAAAGAATTTTTCGTATGGCGGTGTCAAATATTTTTTTAATTAAAAAATGATTGGTATTGCCCTATAGCATAAGTACGTATGTAAATCAATATTAAAAATATAAACTAAAAACAAACATTATTTGGCTTTCACTTTCAAAAATTTAATGCTAAGTGTTTTATAAGTGTTAAATACTTTAATTGGTTTATTTGATGCGCAAGCAAAGCGGACACCAGTTAGTGCAATAAGTTAAAAATTTCGTAACAAAAAAAAAAGTACACATAAATGAAATTAACCCAATCATAAATTTGAATAGCGTAGCGCATCATGACCACATCTTATGCCAACAGGAATTATTCAACATCAACACACACACATACACACGCATACACCTTGAGGCACTTGTCGCTCGCAACGTAAACTACGCCAGAATTCAATGTGATGAAAACAACAAAAACAAAAGACCAAAACATGTTTCATTCACGCTGTAGTTACCGCTCGGGGATCATTAAGCGCGCATTGCTTCTGCTAACCGCCGCTCGATCGGATCGTATTTGGTTTTCTACAGTTCACTTTTGTTGTTGGCGTTGTGAGGCGGGCGCACACAAAGCAAAACTAATTAAAAGTGTACACGAAACTATATAAAGAACAATAACAAACAAAACTAATCTAAATTACCAAATGCAAAATAAACACAACTAAGCAAAAAAAAACCATAATCACAAAGTGCATAGGCTGATTTAAATAAGAAAAAAAGTTTTGCATAAAGTGGTTTTAGCATTTGCCACGCACTTGAAAGTAAACTCGAAATTGTGAATTTTAGTATTTAATGCCTTCACGTCTACACGTGGACGGACACACACATACATATGTACATGGATATTTGCTAAACTTTGCAGCAAAGAACGCTAAAGCATCTGTTTACCTGTTTGTTTGTCTGTGAGCACGTGAGATTATCGAAGTTCAATATTAAGTAAGCACTTTCACCTGTCAAAAATTGATAATACACGAGTCTTGCACTCTCATAAGCAATCGTAGATCGGGAAATGTAACGGATGTTTTTGTTAGGCGCATAAGATTTTGGTTGAGAATGTCTTCAAGGACAGCTGCATAAATATAGCCCTGTTTTTGAACTATTTTTTCATCATAAATGTAGGAATAACTTCGCTGGCAAAGAATGTTTACCAACTACTTCCAAATTTCACGAGCGCCCCATTCACAGAGCACTTCGTCCAAATTGCGTTGCTCTGTATCGCATATCTAACCAGCTTACATGCAATACTTCGATTTCTCTATTCAACCAAATGGATAATGCAGTAAGGGTTTTGCGTACCGAAAAAGAATTGACCGTAGCAGAAGTGAGTGTTGTACTGAATCCAAATTTGTTGATTGAACTCGACCTCTATCTGAAAGATTTTGTGTGAAGATTTTTACGAACATTTGTATCAGTGCCGACTGAAACAAGAGTTGAAGCAATTAGGCCATAGGTGAATGGACTGCAGAGCACTGGAACTTGAGTAGGATTTTTACTCTCATATCAACTTCAACGACATATCTCACTCACTTTTCTGTCTTAATGAGTTCGTAACCAAGCAAAATTGTCACACTTGAGTGAAGCCAATACTCAAGAGACTTTCGGGACATCATAACATTCTAAAAATGCCGCGTTATTGAAAAAAAATATAATTTTTTTGAAGCCTGTTTTATCAAAAACACAAAAAACAAAAACAAAATATATATATAAACATTAAAAAAATTATTATTAAAAATGGGCATTTTCACGGTAACGGACGCGACATTTGTACGCTTTTAAGTGCGTCCAAAACAATGAAGACAAATCAAAAGTTTATATATATTGATATTGTTTTAAAGGGCTGACGGAGTGCTAGATTTTAATATATACGGGAAAGATATTTTACAAATAAGTACGTAGTTATAAGCAATTATAAAGTGATACGGACGCGACAAAAAATAGAAGTTTTTTTGAGACGCATTCAGAAATATACAAAATTCAGCAAATTAAGGATTTCTATATATATAAAATATATATGTTAATAAATGCGAACAGATGACTGTTATTCGTAGGTTTATGAAATATGATAATTTTCTCTTCGTTTTTTTTAATTGAGTATAGAAGAAATACGAACGCGACATAGCGGACGCGACAAAATTTTCCATGAGCTAGGAAATAGAATTTTTTTCATTATAACACTTCAATTTTATTGAAAATAAAAACTCAAGTAATATTACAGTAAAAACGACTTAAAAAATTAAGAAGAAAGTTATTAGTTTTTAGGATGGTCTATTTTAATTATTTTCTTTAATGAATAGGCCGTCCGAGCAACTTCAATACATTTACTGTCAAAATATGAAAACCAATGCATACTTTTAACTCCTTTGATATTTGGAACATTTTGCCATAACTCTGACAGTTGATTAAAAAAACTATCAATTTGTGTTCCAGAGATATACAAAACTTTAACTCCATCAATGTTGGTCTTAGCACATTCATAGAAGCATAAGGCATCACCGAGAATGATATTTCTTGCTTTAACGATTTGCTAGACTTTTCGTTTAACTACGGCACCTATTCCGTCTACAGCACCTTTGCCATGTGAAGTGGCGAAAAAATTCCACTCTAAGATTTCGCAATGAAATTCAGCTGCAAGTCTTGGAATACTAGAAAGAATAAATTTATTTTTGAATTGGGAAGTGCTTCCATCAGAGAAAATATAAATACTGGTAACTCCTTTGTACTGGTTTTGTAAGATATTGATAATTGTATCCTTTCTCCCAGGAGCTTGAACGCTGATTCCATCTTGCAAATAGAATTTTTCAATTAATTTTTCACGAATCAGGCTTTTTGATGACTTGGTAATATTTTCATCCATCGTTTCTGTTGGCCTAAGATATTTGTTGCATAAAGATTTGAGGATAGCTATTTTTCTATTCAGGTTTTTAGGTAACGCACGCTCAACTTTTTTTATTGCTTTTCCCATCGTTTGCTTACAGCTGTAAATTTCGCAATTCAAACTATCAATATTATTTACGCTCTTTTTTTGCCGCAAAACTTGCTGCCTAACACGGTCCTTTTCTTTCTTCTTTTCTAATAAATTGCTATCACTTTTCATTTTTTGCGATCATCTTTTTCGGTACTTTTGCTTTCGTTTAGCTTCTTTCTTCTTGTATTCCTGCCATTTCTAGACGTTTTCTTTCATTTTCTCTCTATATTTCGTTGTTATTGCTTTTCTTGTTTCTTTTGCCGTTTTTGCCATCATAAAATTTTAATCTTTAATCTCTACGGCTTTATTTAAAATTTAAGGTTCGCGGTAACGGACGCGACGAATTTCAAACACCAATAAATTTTATTAATCGTTTTTGTCGAGAGTCAATGGCTACTTTTCTTAAGTGAAATAAGTTATTTGCTTAAAGTCTGAAAGCAATTTATACTTCAACACTTTTTGCACTAATGCGAACAATAAATGCTGTTTTTCGGTAACGGACGCGACGTACGAATATGAGCAGAAGTAATCAAAAACAAACTACCGTTATTCGATCTCCACTAAGTCTCTCTGCTTGTTAAACATTATGTTATTATCAGTAGAAGATTTTTAAATTATAAAAACATCATAGTATTGCTTTGAATAAGGGAATATTACAAGGAAAAAAGTTGGTATATTTGGTCAAAAGAGTTAGATTTCGGCTCAAAATTAAGAGCAAAGAAAAATTCTTTTATATTTATAAAGTAAACACATTTGAGATTTATTATTCATCAACAAAAAGTTTTCAGGAACAGTTTGAGTTTTGCACTCGTGGTTGACCTTTTTGTGAAAATGCCCATATGTAAAACACATTTTATTATTTGATAGTTAGCAATTCAGCTGTTAATCAGTAAAAAAAGTTTTTTGATCGGTTGCGAAGTTTTCGTTTGGCGTTCGTTGAAAAATGGAAAATCGAAAGGAACATTTTCGTCATATTTTGCTTTTTTATTTCCGCAAAGGGAAAACCGCATCGTAAGCTCATAAAGAGTTATGTGCTGTTTATGGTGATGAAGCCTTAAAAGAACGGCAGTGTCAAAATTGGTTTGCCAAAGTTCGTTCTGGTGATTTTTGACTCAAAGCTGAAAAACGCTCTGGTTGTCCAGTTGAAGTTGATGACGCCCTAAAGCAATAATTCGGATCGTCACAGTACAACACGTGAAATTGCAGAGAAGCTTCATGTATCATGTATCAACGCATTAACAGCTGCGATTTGGTAAAGAAACGTAATGAAAATGATCCATTTCGAAAACGACTGAAAACTGGCGATGAAAAATGGGTTGTTTACAACAATATCAAGTGGAAAATATCGTAAAGCAGGACAGGTGAACCAACTCAAACAACATCAATAGCTGATATTCATCAAAAGAAGGTTTTGCTGTCAGTTTGGTTGGATTACAAAGGAATTGTCTACTTTGAACTCTAACCACCCAACCGAACAATCAATTCTGTTGTCAACATTGAACAACTAACGAAATTAAACAATGCAGTTGAAGAAAAGCGGCCCGAATTGACAAATCGAAAAAGTATTGTATTCCATTGAGACAATGCAAGGCCACACTCATCTTTGGCCACTCGGCAAAAATTATTGGTGCGGATGTTTTGATATATCCACCATATAGTCCTGACCTTGTACTTTTTGCTTCGATCTTTACAAAACTCCTTGAATGGTAGATATTTCAATAATGATGATGATGTCAAATTGCACCTGATTCAGGTTTTTGCTAATAAAAACAGAAGTTTTATGAACGTGGGTGTATGATGCTGCCTGAAATATGGCAAAATGTCATTGATCAAAATGGGCAATAAATTACAGAATAGAGTTATTTAGTTCCATGAAAAAGTTGTCTTTGATTTTCTAAAAAAAATCCGCAATTACTTAGTTGCCAACCCAATATATTCTTCTTCTTGATTGAGGATGGGTCCATGTGTAGAAGTCCACGCCAGTGGGGAAAGTCTCTGATCGCCATTCACTTGGGAGGGGCCAGGACGATTCTTCTGCACGCAGTTCAAGCAGTTCAACTTCCGTGCTTCGCCCAAGTGTCCTGTGGGTAACTCCCGCACATCCGTTCAAGTATGAGCTACTGTGAGAAGGCGAAACAACCCAACAAAAAAAATAAGTGGCAACACCAGCTTTCATTTTATTTCATATAAGCTTGTTTACCCTTACCAATACCTTAATATTATAGTCAAATTTGGAAAAAGTTGCTATTTTTGCAATAAAATTCACTTGGAACCCCAAGCCAAATTATATTAATATATATTTTTTTTCAATTCACTTTTCTGCAAAATATTTGGTTTGACGCTCAGGCTGTGTATATTTTTCATAAATAACCTTTTTTTTAACACAAACAAGTGGCCACACCCGGTCAAAATGAGTTCTACACGCAAACCATTTGCCAAACCCATAGGTTTTTCATCGATGCAAATAACTTCCCAGTCGGAGCGGTGCTTTTTGAATGATGCTCTTTCGAAGAAAGAAATTTTCCACGTTTATACATTTATACGCATATATGTATGTGTTTGTGTAGAGATGTATGTTTATAAAGAGATTTTAGCGGGAAAAAAATTTGAGATTAGAATTATGAGCATAGAAGTGCTTAAGTTTTGCTCGCTAAAGTGATTTACCAATTCATTTAATTTATTACGGCTGCTTTGCTTGTTTTTATACACATTGTTTTTGTAATGTACATGCATTTTTGTATGTATGTGTGTCTAACCTTGTTATTTTATTTTATTTTTGTTAATTTCTTGGCATATCATTAAATACATTGCATACATACATACACACCCGCTGCTTGTCTACTACTTATCATTTAGATACTTGGGATACCCAGGAAACCCGTTTCGTTATTTGTCTACACTAGCAACATTGAAAAGGGGTTTCGGCACGTAAGTTTTGTTGGGCGCTACATGTGTACACACCTCGTACATATTTACATTGATTATTATGCCAACAAGTCTAGTTGGCCGGCCGACACTTTAGTCAACATGTGGGTGGAATTTCTATTAGTGATACCCTTTTGCGCCCATAATGAACTAATTTTATTTTTCGTGTGAATTTATGGGTTTTAATTTGTATTTTGTTTTTGTGAAACCGCCTGTTTGTGGTTATTTGTTTCCGATTTATTGCTACTGAATCACAGTGTATGGCATTATGCAAAGCCCTACATCGCGTACTAAAAATAGCGTTGCTATATATATCGAAAATTTAGAACCTTTTGTCAGACATCAAATCGACTTGCATCGGACAGGTAACATTAGCGGGCCCTTGGAAAGTATATATACATAGTATATTGGTCAGTCCATAAGTTCGTGCGTTTTTTAAAGGTGGTTTTGAAACTAATAAAAAAGGTGTTTAAAGTATTTATTAATCAATAACATATTTTCCTTCATTTTTTACAATGTCTTTCCAACGTTTAGGCAAATTTTTAATTCCCTGCTCAAAAAATTGTTTGTCCTTGGTGCCAAAATACGCTTCAATATCCCTTTTTATAGCTTCTTTTGAGGAGTAGTTCTTGTTACTCATATGGGATTGAAGTCCACGGAAAAGGTGATAATCACAAGGTGCAATATCCGGAGAGTTAGGTGGATGCGGTGGATGCGGCATTAGCTCCCATCCGAGCTCGTTCAGCTTGCCTGATGTTTGCCCTCCGGTATGGGGTCTTGCGTTATCGTGGTGAAACAAAACTTTGCGTCTATTCACTAAAGACGGTCGATTTTTGTTAATTGCCTTATTCAGATTTGATAGCTGATGGGAATAATAATCAGCAGTTATCGTCTGGTTTGGTTCCAGAAGTTCATACTAAACAATACCGGTCATATCCCTCCAAATAGACAGGGGAGTCTGCTTGGGGTGAAGGCCATCTCTAGGGGTCGGTTCTGGTGTTTCATCTTTACCTAACCATTGGCGCTTGCGAACAGGATTATTGTAAAGGACCCATTTTTTATCACCAGTAACGATACGGTTCAAAAAACTTTCACTTTCAAATCGTTGCAGCAGCTGAGAACACACATTCACTCTCTGCTGAAGGTTGGCGACATAAAGTCTATGCGTAACCCATTTTCCCAGCTTTAAAACCTTGCCCTACTGAACCAGGTGCCTGTGAACTGTTCCATGCGATGAATTTAACGTCTGAGCTATCATATCGACTGTCGAATTTGGCTCAGCTTCCACGAGTTCGAGCAAGGCGTCGGAGTTAAAGACTTCAGGACGACCAGCGCGCGGGGCATCCTCCACGTTGCAGTTACCACTTCGGAATTTTTAAAACCACTTTTGCGCAGTCCTTATACTCACGGTATCCTCTCCATGAACAGTGCTTATTTCTACAGCAGCAGTTGTTGCATTTTTACCACTTATAGAAAAAAAATACAAAATATGCGTCTTATACGCGTTCGAAGATTCCATTTTATTTTTTAACAACACGTGCTTCTATTCGCGATTAAAATCATTTGTTGAACGTACAATATGTCAAAGAAAATATAAATAGTTCCGTTATATTCCACGAATAATTTTTTGTGTACAAAAATCGTACAAAAGTGAAATTATGGGTAAAATACGCACGAACTTATGGACTGACCTGATATTTTACTACACTTGAAAACGAACGAGAAGTATTTTTACTAATTTGAAACGTTGCGCAAATGTGCCTATTGGCGGTAGCACAAAAACAAAACAACTTTTTTTTTTTTGGATTCGGATTAAAAAAAATTTAATGTGTCCCTTTTGAATTGCATTAAAATAATTATAATTGTTTTTTTTTTTAATTTTCAT
This sequence comes from Anastrepha fraterculus, assembly GCA_037575425.1. Taxonomy (NCBI): domain Eukaryota; kingdom Metazoa; phylum Arthropoda; class Insecta; order Diptera; family Tephritidae; genus Anastrepha; species Anastrepha fraterculus. The sequence goes on along the minus strand of JAYXIM010006913.1, from coordinate 154,550 downwards.
TGAACTAATATCTTATTAAATAAGAAAAATTTTTTTCTAAAAAAACAAAAAAAAATATTTCTAAAAAGATTTGCTGAAAAAAAAAATAAATAAAAAAAGTTTATTTCTCTACAAAAAAATAAAAATTTGTATGTCTGAAAAGATAAAAATAATTATTTTTATTTCTATGTTAATTCAGCCTTCTTCATTCAATAATTTTACCTAAGGAGTTTAGTTTTTATTTACTTACGAAAATATGTTGAAAATTGTAGTAAATTTCGTCGTTCATAAAGTTTTGAATTCCGTACTAGAATTATTAATATGAAATTTATTTATTAATTTTTTCACAGATCCTGAGAAATGATCCGCTCTAATGTATTGCTAACCACACTACTGCTGGGCGTTCTGCTGTTTAATGCCCACGTGGATGGTAAAGAATATATGCGCTGTCAATTAGCGCGAGAACTTTTGGAAAAATATGGAATCAACAAAACTTTTCTCTCTAACTGTAAGTACTTTATGTAATTATCAATGCTACGAGGTGGGCCAATTTAGTGCCATAAATTTGTCTACAAAACGCAAGCAAACTAAGTTATGCCCGGTTTTCTTTGCACTATTTTTGATGACAAAGAGCATCATTATAGTAAAAAGACGCACTATTTTAGGCCAGAGCGATATGAAAGTAATGGCAAAATTTTTAAATGGTAACATATTGGCATTACAATGTCGAAAAAATGGCATTATGAGCAAAATTTTATAACAACCTTCACAGTAGTCACCCTCAAACTTCATTTACTTGTGGCTTTATTGGCAAAGAACTTTGAACCAGAACTTTTCCCAAAATTTTTCCACAGATTGCCCCAACTCGTAGCTATAATAAACACTAACATAACTAAAAAACAAAAACAATGTCCTATTCGACAGGGATATGCTTGATTGAGCACGAAAGCAACAGGAATACCAAAGTAGTGAAAACAAATCCGAATGGCAGCGCTAGTTATGGTCTCTTCCAAATCAGCAGCAAGGATTGGTGTCGCGTTAATCGCAAAGGCGGCATTTGTGATAAAAAGTGTGAAGGTGAAATGCATTTTTAATACTAAAAGTTAGAGACAGAATTATAAAATCAGCCCATATTGACAAGTTTTGACTATCTACATATTTGCTTATTTTTTAATTCCAGCTATTTTTTTTGTGTTAATATTTAATTCATTCTACAAGGTGGCGCAAAATTAATCACCCTCTCGGAAGGTTTATAATTTTTGCAAATGGCGTCATACGTCAATCATATTTGACACTTGTGAAATAGACAGCTCCAGCATACAAACAGACAAGCACTGAGGCGCAAAATGTTTTTTTTTAAATTTAGTAAAAAAGTTATTCAGAAACAAAAGTGGATGATTAATTTTGCGCCACCTTGTATAACAAAGATCAGATTAATTGAAGCTTCAGGCTTGGTACAAAATTCTAAATTTCTTAATCAGAATTAAAAACAAGCGGGTATGCAACTTATGCTCATTAAATTTTAGTGTACAAAAGTGCAAATTTTAATTAACTAAAAAAATTCGTGAATATTTAATTTTTTCTTTTTTTCCCTGACGGTTGGGCGCATTTTCTCTATATAAAAAGTATCGAGCATTCGTTATAAGAAGAGAATTTCTTACAGCATCAAGGAAAAAAGTTATTAAAAATCAACCAGGGCTTTGAGCCGCTTCAAACTTGCACTTTATCAGACTCAAATTATATAGGCTATAAAAATGCATACCCAAAACTTTTCTAAAAAATTGAGATTTTGATGAAAATTGGATGAAGGTTTAAAAATTTTGGTCAAAGGTTGAAAGTAGGATTTATAATTTTGAAAAAAAAAGAAATTAATAAATAATAAAAATTAAAAAAAAAATATATTTTTATAAAAAAAAAAATTAATATTAATTTGAAAAAAGAATAAATGTCTAAGAAAATACAGTTTCGATAAAATTAGATGAATGTTCAAAAAGGGTCAAAAGGTGAACTTAGAATTTATAATTCAAAAAAAAAATTTATCAAAAAAAAACAATAATTAAGCTTCATTTCAAAAATTATATTGTATATTTCTATAGAAAAAAGAAAATTTTGAAAAAAAAATTTTATATAGAGGCATATTTAATATTAATTTGAAAAAATATATATTTTAGTAAAAAAAACAACTAATATTGATTGGAAAAAAATTTTTTAAAAAAATTAGCAAAAAAGTTTAGATTTTCAAGAAAATTAGATGATTGTTTAAAAATTTTGGTCAAAAGTTGAAATTAGAATTTATCTTTTAAAACAAAAAAAACTTTTTATAAGAAAAAAAAATTAAGATTAATTTGAAAAAACAACTATTTTTATAAAAAAATAACTAAATTAATTAAAAAAAAAATTTTTTTTTAAATTTTTTAAAAAGTGAGATTTTGATGAAAATTGAACTGGATTCATAATTTGAAAAAAAGGTGTTATAAAAAAAGTAATTAATATTAATTTGAGGATAAAATTGTTTAAAAAAATTAAGTTTCAATGAAAATTGGATGAATGCTGAAATAAATATTTAAAATTTCCAAAAAAACAGTTTTTGCAAAAAAACATAATTAATATTAATTTGAAAAATAAAAAAATATTTTCATAAAAAAATAATTAAATTAATTTGAAAAAATTGTTTATAAAAAAAATTGTCTAAATTTTAAAACTTAAAGCAAAAAATACTTTTTATACAAAACATATTTAATATTTGAATATATATATATTTTTGTAAAAAAAATAACTAGTATTAATAGGAAAAAAAATTAATTTTAAATTTAAATTATTAAAAAATTAACAAAAAAGTGAAGATTTTCATGAAAATTAGATGATTATTTAAAAATTTTAGTCAAAGGTTGAAACTGGATTTATAATTTAAAAAAAATGGTTTTATAAAAAAATATTTAATATTAATTTGAGAAAAAAATAATTTTTTATAAAAACAATAATTAGCACTAATTTGAAAAAAAAAATTCTAAAGGATTGAGATTTTGATGAAAATTAGATGAATGTTAAAAAACTTTTGGTTAAAGGTTGAAATAAGGATTTAAAATTTTGAAAAAAAGGTTTAAAACAATAATTCATATTAATTTGAGAAAAAATACATATATATTTTTATAAAGAAATAATTAATATTAATTTGGGAGGAAAAAAAATTAATTCATTTGAAAAAAAAAATTTATAAAAAAAATTGTCTAAAAAATTGCTATAAAGATAAAAATTGGATGAATGTTTAAAAATGTTGGTCAAAAGTTGAAGTTAGAATTTATAATTTGAAAAAAAAAATTAAAAAACAAAAATTAATCCAGATTAGTTTGAAAAACAATATATTTTTATAAAAAAAAATAATTAATTCAATTAAAAAAAATGTATAAAAAAAGATGAGATTTTGATCAAAATTGGATGAATGTGTAAAAATGTTGGTCAAAATTTGAAATTAGAATTTATAATTTGAAAAAAAAAAAACTTTTTATAAAAAAAATAATCCAGATTAGTTTGAAAAACAATATATTTTTATAAAAAAAATAATTAATTCAATTAAAAAAAATGAGATTTTGATCAAAATTAAAAAAAATGTATTAAAAAAAATGAGATTTTGATCAAAATTGGATGAATGTTTAAAAATTTTAGTCAAAGGTTGAAATTAGAATTTATAATTTTTCAAAAATAAATTTTTTTATAAAAAAACTAATCAATATTAATTGGAAAATTATATATTTAAAAAAAAAATAGTTAAAAAAAATTATTTAAACAAAAATTGATTAAAAAATTGAGATTTTTATGAAAATTCGATGAATGTTTTTATGAAAAGTGTGAATGTTTTGATCAAAGGTTAAATTAATTAAATTTAGGATTATAATTTAGAAAAAGGATTTTTATAAAAAAAAAATTAATATTAATTTGAAAAATATATATATTTGTATAAAAATAACAATTTACACTAATTAGAAAAAAAAAGTTTTTATAAAAAAAGAATTAATAACAATTCGAGGAAAAAATATAGTCAAAACGTGTCAATATGCAGCGACCTTATCATTACGCCACTCACTATTGCTATACGCGATAAATATATATACATAGAAGTACTAATTTTGAATTCATTTCCAGACTTCCTAGATGATAACATCGCCGATGATGTGGCTTGCGCGAAAATGATCTTTGAACGTGCGGGCTTTAAGAACTGGTCCGGCTGGAAGGCATCCTGTCGCAATACGCAGAATTTACCAAATCTGGGCTTGGCGTGCAATATACAGACAGTGAGAGCGAGTCGAACATTGAGAGTTGATCAAAAGCCTAATTATTATAATATATTTAATATCAAATAGGTATAGTCGATAGCGGAGCAGAGGGCAGATTAGTAGTTTTGTTTTGTTACAGCATAGTGCTCGAGCGTACGTAGGCACATACACACATAAGTGCCTACATGCAAATCTATTATGTGCATATGTACGCCTCATTTAAGGCCAGTACGTGTGCCTACACATTTACATACTTATGAACTATGAACTACTATTGGCAAAGCTACTTACTGATTCAAAACAAAAACAAAAAAAAAAAAACAGCAAACATTTGAAAACATAAGCAATAAAAATAAAATAGTTCTCCTAAGGCAAATCATCGCCGCAAACACTTTTCGTTTGCGTTTGATTTTTTGCCGCCAAAATATGTCTGAAAAAAAAATTGGAATCTTAAATGTTTTATCTTCTATGAATTAGCCGACTTTAAGTATTTTTTTATGCTTTGTGTGCCTTATCAAAGCCACACATACATATGCAATGAAAAGATGTGAGCAGCATGAGGCGGCGGGGCTCATAAGCAACAAAGTGGAGGAAAGTGAGAAATTTATGCTTCAATGAATTTAGTGTTCACCGTATCATACAAAATCAGCGTTGGCCGTTCGGTAGTGGCGATCGATGTTGTTATTGCTGAAGTAAACAACTGTGATAATTGGCCATAATGAAGCCAAAGCGGCCGATAGTTGAACCACAAAGGTAGCTGCTATGAGAAAACTGAAAGTGTTAATGGAATCATTTAAGTTTGAAGTTAGTGTGGAAGAAAACGTATGAAAAAAAGTACTTGCATGAAAAAAAAAAAATTAAAAGCGAATGAATGGCAAAAAATGTTCTACTTGAAAACTTCCAGCGCCTTATTTTTTTACAATAGTTCAAGTTTTCACGGCAGGGGTAAGCTTTAGTCGCCCTTTCACTAGCGCTGAAGGTGGTTACATAAATACACTGCCTTCAGTAAGTAGAGCACTAGGACTTATTCCGCAGTTTTGACAATATATTTGTTTCCTATTTAATTTTAATAAGTTTTTTAAGAAAATATAGTTTGTACGCTTACAAAAAGTTTCAAACTCTGTGCCAAAAAAAAGAGTAAAATTTTTTTTTTATTTATATAAAATTAGCTTACAACATAAATCTTATAAGCTATTTTAAGTTAGGAGCTATAGCAGCGAGGCCTTAAGCTCGATAATTTTATATACATATGCATACTTCCATTCTTGAACTTAGTAGATACAATTTTATTTTAAATCTTATGGTAAAGATTGGTTCTTTTGAGGAATTTTGTTATTAGGGATATTGACTCAAGAGAAGGGACTGAGAGGAGTGAAATTGGGTTTGTGTTAGTGAATATTTGTTCTCTACAGGTAGCATACAGGGGGCAACTCAGTAGAAGATGAGTTACTGTGACTAAGATATCTGTGTTGCAAGTACAATATAATGGGTTTGTGTTATTCATAAGATGGCCATGTGTTATTTTCGTGTGTCCTAACCTAAGGCGTTCGAATTTTATAATGTCTAGTCGTGAAGGTTTTTTATTCGTTTTTTGTAGAAAATCTGTTATATTGGTCTTTGTGTAGTTAACGTTTTTATACCAGTCATTGGTTAGATTCCATTCAAGGAGTTGTTTGTTGTAGAAGTGTTGTTTAATATGATTTTTAATATCGAGTAAGTTTAAATTGTCTGTGCTAGTTACTGGGCTTCGATGAGCTTGTCTCGCGGATTGGTCAGCGAGGCTGTTCCCAACAATATTCTTGTGCCCAGGCACCCATATTAAAATAATTTTTGGGTAGTGTTGTGTGATAATGTGTCTGATTTTGTTTGGGTAATATTCGCTGTTATTTATATTGGCTATGGAATTAAGAGCGGAGAGTGAGTCTGAGCATATAGCAACCTTTTTTCTCTTGTGCTTTACTAAATTTATTGCTTCAGATATGGCAATAATTTCGGCTGAATATATAGAACTATAATATGGAATAATTGATATTTTTATAATTTCCTTTTCTAGGGTTATGCTATATGATATATTTTGGTTTATCTTTGACCCATCAGTATAAATAAAAGTATAGTTGGAGTATTTATTTTTAACTTCGTTGAACATTGCATGATATTGAATCGGATTTATGTTGTTCTTGTTGAAGATATGCAATGAAGTGTCAATTGCTTTTGGGTTAAAGGACCATGGGGGATGGATATTAATATCGTATTTAGTTGGCTTTAAAAGTATACCTACTGCTGAGCAAAGTACTGTTGTTCTGCTTATAGCAGGCTGTATTTTAAGGGTGGTTGTCCTCTTCTTTAGGTTATTGACGATATTGTAAAGCGGGTTGTCTTGCTTTGTTATGAGAGCTTTAAATAGTTTAGCAGTTGTTAGGTCTCTTTGATTTTCGAAATTCAATATTTTTGATTCAAAAAATAAATTTGCGATTGGTGTAGAGCGCAGGGCTCCCAACGCGGTTCTTATTGCAGCGTTAAGTAATGACTTGATTTTGTTTATGAGATAGTTAGGAGCATATCCGTAAAGAAAAATGCCATAACTGATTTTGGGTATAAATAATGTTTTTACAATTGTTAAGATAGATTGAGTGTCGCATTGAAATTTTGGGGAGGCTAGACATTTTACAATGTTTAATTGTGTGACCAGGGAAGTGCTTAGGTGATCGATGTGGGAGTTCCATCTGTATCTCTTATTGATAATGATTCCTAAAATTTTTAACTCATCACAGGGAAAGAGGTTTATGTTTCGTGAAAGCACAGTACATTGACAATTGTGCTTTCGACAGAGATGAATGTACCGATTTTTTGTTGGTGATAAGTTTGCTCCTGAGTAATCGCACCAAGTTAAGATGTCGTGAAAAAGGTTATTCAGGTCAATTATTGGACACTTTTCTTTATTTGATTTAATAATAATGTTAAAGTCATCTGCGTAGGCGCAAAAGTCAATTTCTTTATGGAATGATATTACAGAGCATAGTTTTTCATACGCAATCAAGAACACAATGACAGATAAAGGGGATCCTTGGGGAATACCATTGTCTGTTGACCAGAAATCAGAGAAATGGTTATTTATTCGTACCATAAACTTACGATTTGACATAAAATTGATAATATAATTGGTGATTTTGGGGCCAACCTTCCATTTTACGAGTTGGTTAACTACCGTGTGTATGCCTATTTTATCATACGCCTTTTCAAAGTCAAGAGAAATAATTGTTAAATGGCTTTTTGATGAGAGCTTGGCTGCAGCTAGATAGTCTAACAGTAGTAGACTATCTGCTGTAGATTTTCCTCTCTTGAAACCCATTTGTCGGCTATTCAATAATTTGTTTTTTGTTACAAACCACCAAAGCCGATTTGCTATTATCCTTTCTAGAACCTTAGCGAAGCATATGTTTAAAGATATCGGTCTGTATGATTTTGCTTGTGTTTTATCTGACTTTGGTTTTGGTATTGGTATAATAATGCTGTGTTTGAAGGACTGCGGGATAATTTTGTTATGAAGAATCGCGTTGATTAAATTTAAAAGGCGCTTTTTAAAAATTTCAGGAGAGTTTCGCATCATTGGATATGTTATCCTATCTAAGCCTGGAGTTTTTCCTTTTAGCTTAGTTAGTGCAGATATCATTTCCAGATGATTTATATCTTGTTCTAATATATTCGCATCTCTACAGGGTTGTGCATACACTTGAGATTGTAAGGTCGCTCTTTTCCTGTTTTGAAAGCTACTTGGAAAATTTTGGTCCGAAGCTGAATTGCTCCAGTATTTAGCCAGCTCATTAGCGATATCTTTTGGATCTGTGTGAGATTGATTGGGATTGTTTAGGGACTGTAGGCAATGTATACCGTGGGGGAGTTTGTATCCACAAAAGCGTCGTATAGTCATCCAAATTTTCTTTGTGGGGGTGCTAGGACTAATTTCTGCTGTAAACTTTTGTATCGAACATTGTTTGGAGGTTTTAATTTCTCGTTTAAAGGCAGATTTTGCTTTTTTATACTCAATTAAATTTAGTTCAGTCATGTTCGATCTGAATATATGAAACCGCCTGTTTTTCTCAGCTTTTAATTTACCTAAGTTATGATTCCACCACGGCACTGATCTTTGTTTTTTATTATTTAAAGTTTTTGGTATAGATTCATTAGCAGACTGTAGAATAATTTTCCTAAGGTTGGCTGCTTCTGCATTAACATTACGGCTGATAGGTCGGGTTGACTCGAACTGTCTACATTTCTTTTCAAATAGTTCCCAGTTTGCAAGATCAGTTTTGAATGAAGTCTTACTTGCTGCGTTCGGTTGGTTAATAGGTGGGAAGAGAGAAATGAAAATTGGGAAGTGGTCGCTTCCGTTTAAATCATTGTGAGTCCTCCAATCAGCGTGAACGGCAAGATCGGGGGTACAGAGAGTCAGGTCTATGTGCGTGAGTGTATTGTGTGTGGAAAAGTGTGTTGGTGATTTGTCGTTTAGTAGAATGTAGTGAGATTGATTAATAAAATTTGACAAGATGTTGCCCTTCCGGTTGTTGACGCGTGAACCCCAGCTTTGGTGCCAACAATTAAAGTCGCCAGTGATAATGCCTGAGTGATTAGTTTGATTAAATACAGTTTCTAGGTTGCGGTAATGAAGATTGTAAGATGGGCGACAATAGGCTGACGTGATTCTGAATTTTTTTGTTGAGTGTATTTCTAAAGTAATGTTGTCAAAGTCCTTTTCAGTTTGAATTATTTCGTGTTGTATAGATTTATGTATCAGTATAGCTACACCACCGTATGATGGGTTTGAGTTGAATGAATACAAAAGGAAGTTGTTTGGAATTGGGACGTTTTGGAATTGTGTCGGAATGTGGCTTTCTTGGATAGAAATAATTTTAGGTTTATAATTATTAATAAGAATTAGCAGTTCATTATAATTATTAATATATCCGTTTATGTTCCATTGTATGATAAGTAGTGTCATGATAAATTGTATGAATGAGTTTATCTAAGTATATATGTATGTGTATAAGTATAAATGTATAATAGAATCTAAGATATAAATTGAGTAACTAAGTTATTGATCTGTAGACATTGATTCAGATGAATCAGAATCGATATCTGCAATAGGTAATGTTGAATCGCAATCTTGCTTAGAATTTCCCTTCAACTTGTTGATTTTTTTTAACATGGCTTTTGTTCTGTTTGAAATGTTTTTAGGGTAGATTTTAGTTTTATTATCTTTTGTTATTTGTTGCAAAGTGCTTTTAGTTAAAAAGTTACTATTGAGTATATCTGAGTAGTCTGTTTGCTCTCTCGGTTTGATACATGCTGGTTGTGTTGGTTGAGATGTGTATGGTGGATTCGAAGAGTTGAGTGGGAGTGTGGATTTACTGCTGTTGCTGGAATTTGGTATTATACTGTTTACTGAGGTGGTTTCTGCTATCATTCGTGAGAGTGTTGGAGAGTGTGGTGAATCTGCGCTCTTGTTATAGGTAATTGGTGGGTTTGTTTTTGCTAACTTTGATGCGTATGTTGCTGTGTTGAGTGGGTGACGTTCTTCGTATGTGGCTATCGCTCTCCGCCTATCGACTTTCTCTAGTGTGATGATCGCTTGGATTTCTTTCTCTTTTATGAATACCGGACATTTCTTATCAAATGCATTGTGGTCAGCATTTTCTGATCCATTGTTGGTACAACTAACGCAAGCTGATGGGTCAGTGCACTTATCATTAGTTTCGCGGTCAATGTGAGAAGTTTTGGCGCAATTTGCGCATATTTTAGTGTTATTGCAAATTTTTGCTGAGTGACCATATTTTAAACAGTTCATGCATCTTAGAGTGTAAAATATGCGTCGAAATATTACAGGCATGCATTTTTATAGCCCATTGAACTTTGGGATAATAAAGTTCAACTTCCACTTTATTATATGAAAATTTTATGGACTATAAAACTGCGTACCCGAACTTTTGATTTAAAAGATTCTAATAAAGAAGCTTGAAATTTTGAATAAAAATTATCACTGTTATATATTAGCCATAATTTTATAAAAAAAAAAAATTTAAATTAAAAGTTAAATGAATATAAAAATTGTTAATATATGGCGCAGAAATTCACTCATAGGCTTACCATTGACTGCCTTCGGGCAACCGCTATTAACTCGAAACAGTTGTGGTGCCAACCCACCGAATAGAAGTCAAACTAATATAGAAAAGTAATTATTTTAGCATACAAACAATTCGATTTAAGAGGACAATTTTCGTTTTAAATGATTAAATCATTAAATACAAGGTGGCACAAAATGAATTACCCTGCCGGAAGATTTATAATTTTTGCAAATGGCGTCGTAAGTCAATCATATTAGGGACTTGTGAGCTAGACAGCTTTTTACCAGAAAATATTATAGAAACCTTCACTCCTTAGACTTCCCAAATTAAACGACCACGTTCTCCAGCTTTCATCGGAAGTAAAGATGGCCAGTATAGCCTTCTCTCAGGTGATTTTTTAAGAGCTATAGGAAAGTTTTTCAAAAAACACACGTAAAATTCAGAAAAATGCATGAAATTCCATATAATTTAATGTTTGAAGATTATTTCATGCAAATGTTGACCGCGACTGCGCTTCAAATGGTCCATCCGCTTAGTCCAATTTTGGCATACTCTTTCCAATGTTTCGGCCGGTATCTCACATATAAATGCTTTAATGTGGTATTCCAAAGCGTTAATTGAAGCAGGCTTGTCTGAATAGACATGAGCTTTAACATAGCCCCACAAAAAATAATCTAAAGGCGTTATATCGCACGATCTGGGTGGCCAATTGACAGGTCCCGAACGTGAAATAAAATGTTCACCGAACTCGCGAACTCGCCTCTCAACAAGTCCATTGTTACGCGTGCTGTGCGGCATGTGGCACCGTCTTGCTGAAACCACATGTCATGCAAGTCAAGCTCTTGCATTTTAGGCAAAAAAATTTTGGATATCATTTCACGGTAGCGCTCACCATTCACAGTTACGTTACGATTCGCTGCCTCTTTGAAGAAGTAGGGTTCAATGATACCTCCAGCCCATAAACCGCACCAAACTGTCACCTTTTCTGGATACATTGGTAGCTCTTGCAATTCTTCTGGCTGATCTTCACTCCAAAATCGACAATTCTGCTTATTTACGTACCCATTGGTCCAAAAATGAGCTTCGTCGCTGAACACAATTTTTCGATAAAAAAGTGGATCTTCGGCCAACTTTCCAAGAGCACATTCACCAAAAATTCTGCGTTGCGGTAGGTCGTTCGGCTTCAATTCTTGCACCAGCTGTGTTTTGAAAGGCTTAACACCTAAATCCTTTCACAAAATTTTCCACGTTCTTGAGTAACAGAAGCCCAATTGCAGCGAACGGCGACGAATCGATAATTGATGGTCATCATTAACACCGGCCGATACAGCTGCGATATTTTCTTTATTTCGGACTCTACGTAAGCGTGGTGGGGATTTGATGGCCAATAATGTAAATTTGGTTCTAAATTTAGTCACAGTAGCTCGAATACCCGCTTCAGTGGGTCGATTAAACTGACCATAAAATGGAAGAAGCGCGTGAGAAGCTTTCTTAACACAACAAGCATTTTTATAATAAAATTCAATGATTTGCAAGCGTTGTTCGTTTGTAAGACGATTCATGGTTAAATTATAGACTAAACTGAAGATGTTTGACAGTGAAACAAAACACGAAACGTGCGTCAGCTGCTTAAACCAACTCTTTAAAAAGATAATAGCTAAAAAATCACCCGGTACTTCTGCAAATCTATGTTCGGCTAAAAATGAGGACTCAAGCCTCAGGTCTGGCTTTGAATTTACAACGTAGTGGTTCTGTCAATTTTAACCTACGTATGCCTGGTGTGGTGGGAAGCTCTTCGGAAGGGAGTTGCAAAGGAGTGCATGTTTTGGCACTACCGGAACATGTAGAACTTGCCCCAGAGCTACCCCGAATGTCGTTTTCTACTTACTTCCCACGTTCACGTTTACGTTATTTTTATCGCTGCTCAAAGTGTAATCCGGTTAGAGGTGCTTGCTCTCTGAAGGTAATGTATCAAGGCACATTGTAGCATTTTTGAGCATTAACACCGCATTTTTCTGAACTTCGTACAGATCTCTCTATCCCCAAACTGAAGTTTGAGTGTTGTGCGAGGGCAATCTTTCCAAGTTGGCAGAATTGGAACGAGGGGAAAATCTATACCAGTTCTGGCATCTCTGTCTTCTCTGGCGGCTCCAAGATGGAATTGGGAGTCGGAGAAGGGGTTTTCTCTATTTATATATTTTCTTAAAACTGCTGAATACTGCAGGCGGAAATCTTTGGGATCCTGCAAGCATGCAAAATGCTTAGTTGTAGTAAATGAGATATTAACGTATTTTCCGATAGTCAAGTCACGATCAAAGCTCTGACGACGCCATGGTGCACATCCAAATTGGAGGAGGGGATCAAATCTCTTGGGTGTGCAGGTAAAATTCCTATGAACTAGGTTCCATCCATGTATACACAGATGGCTCAAAGCTCGAGGACAGAGTGGGCGGAGGTGTATAATCCGAGCATCTGGGGATCTCCTTCAGTTTTCGGCTTCCCAACTACTATAGTGTCTTTCAGGCTGAACTGATGGCAATAATGAAAGCCACGACACTGGTACAGTGGGATGCGATATCTGGAAATGATATCTATCATACATTTTCGCTGATAGCAAGGGGGCGATAAGATCCCGCACAAAGGAGTCGATGACCTGCAAGATAGCCATGAAATGCCGCAAATTTCTTAACAAGATGGTTGAGTTATTTAACCTATAGGTAACATGGGTTTCTGGCCATTTGGACAGTGAGGGTAACTGCTGAGCCGATGAACTAGCGAGACTCGGCACCTAATTGACCGATGAGTACACAGACAATGACATAGGCATACCCTTACAAATATGTAAGCGACTTAACCTTAAGGAAATCGTAAGAGTAGCAAACGAAAGATAGCGTAATGAAACCACCTGCACAATCGCCCGACTCTCAGTGCTAAACTCACAGAATTTCTCATAAACCCAAATAAACAAAGTCTTGGAATACTGACTTCAGTTATAATGGGGCTATGTCTAATAGGTAAGCACGCCCAGAGAATGGGTGTGCAAACTCATGACTTCTGCAGAAGTTGTCTAGACGAGGAAAAGACGATCTCGCACCTTCTGTGTCACTGCCCTACTCTATCAAGACGTAGACTCGGCATTTTGGGTCGACAATCCTTTAAGGAATTGAAAGATCTCGGCTCTGTCGAAATTAAGGATCTTACAAAATTTTTGAAAATTGCACATTGGTTTTAGGAGGGATAAGGGAGTGTGTCCTACAGTGGACAACCGCTTCAACCTAATCTAATCTAACCTAGGTTCCAGGACATAGGAACATGGAGAGAAATGAAATTGGTTATGAGCTTGCCAGGAAGAGGAATTGGTCTCAGAGATCTCCTACGTCATCCAATTTCCAAACTCGTAGCTGTGATTACCGGACATTGGACGATCGACACACACGCGGTAAAGCTGGGTTTACCATTTAACGCCGATCCCAGAAGCTGTGGAGACCTTTCAGAGAAGGAGACTGTTGAGTACTCTCTCTGTAAATGTCCGTGTTTGGTAGCTAGATGATTAAGGTCACTAGAGACTCCTTTCTTCGACAGCCTGGGGCAGTGTGCCAACCTAAATCCCATTAACCTTCTCCATTATATCGACAGCTCTGGCTGGCTGTAGGTATTTGCCTATTGGAAGTCTCATTATGATATCAAAACGCCACTTTCGTGCTATTTTAGTGGTACTTGAACTATTTCCCCTACCTACCTACCAAACTAGACAGCTGCAATATACAAACGGACAAGCAGTGAAGTGCGTAAAGGTAAAAAAAAAAAGGTAAAAAAAAAATATTTCTATTACTCAAAACGTTTTTTTTTTTTATTTAATGAAAAAGTTATTCAAAAGCAGCTCTTTCAGACATTCACGGTTCGACAGACTTCTTAAAAAAATTTCCGGGAAAATCGAATCGAAATATCTAATCATCATCTGGGATACTTTTTTTCGACGGCGACCAATGGCATCTCATTTCACGTCAATCAATCCAGTGCCGCGTTCGATGGACTCGTTTCTAGTTGGGTGTAGAAATACTTATAAAGTGGCCTCAAATTGACACCCTCTACTGATCTACTAAATTCGAAATAACTTTCCATCATCTTACCGCGAACTCGTTTCCTCCTTCTCCCACAGGCATAACTACATTTAATGGGCAACAAACTCCTACACCTCCATGTAAATATGTGGCTCGTTGCACTAAATAAAGCAAATAAACGCGCAATAAACAACAAGTAACCATAAATGTCACCTGTGGGCGTTTTCAGCACAGCCAGAAGAATTCAGAGTTGTTGGCAGAAAAACAAACGCATTTTGTATATGTATAAGCGAGCCGCACAACAATGCAGAATAGACGTGCATACATATTTACATTCCCATACTCTTGCATTCATACACACAACGGCATACATAGATATCTACATTTACGTACATATGCGAATAGACAGCCCATTGAGTTTGGGCGCATTCGTATGTACACACATGTGTGTGTGTATGTGTGCACTCACCAGTGGGTTTTTTTATCTGAGCGCATGCGCGCAGGTTGACTGTCTGCCTACCTTCCTGCCGGTCTTGGCATGTCGACTACTCGTCCAGCTGACAGCCTACGGTCGTTGTCGGCTGTCGGCTGTCTACAGCCAATTTTCATTTTTGCAATCCAAACTAAAAACAAGAAAAAACAAACACAAAAACAACCAAAAGCCGCTAAGTAGAGAAGCAAAACACAAAAAAACAAAAACAATAATAATACTTCTGCATGGGCGTCGTGACAGTGCGCGCAAAATCAACAAAGAAGCGACCATCAAACGTCCTCGCAGGCGGCAAAAAGACTATAACACGCCAGCATTCAATCTTCAATTGCGCAGGAAAGTAAACCGTCAGGGATCGCAGAAGCATATGGCTATGTAAACATACATACATACATATATGTACATCTGATATACTCGTATGCTTGCATACAGCTAGCTATGTGTGCCTTCATATTTAATGCCTCGGCTACGCGCTGTTGGCTTATAACAACGGCCAAGAGAGGTGTTCCAGATACTCACGCGGCCGCACTCCCATCGCGTACATGCCGATATTTCCTGTTCGCAATCAGCGATGCAACTCGAAATTTCGAATGTGCCCAGATGGGTGTAAAGGTGCCTCATTGTGTTTGTTGCCAGTCGTTAACTTTGTGGTTTCGGTGAATCATCCACAGCAAATGCAAATTTTTATTGCTAAATTGTCGTAGGTACTCGCAGGCGTTTTGTAAAGCGATTGCAAAAATATTTCATATGGCTGGTATGAATTTTCTGTTGTTTAGGCGATCGTTCGAGGGCGCACTGTGTGGGCATAGATAGGAAAAATTCACAAAATGAACTACACGCATGAGTCTGAGTTTGGGAGGTGGTTATGGTGATGCAGAGCATTTGATAGCATTCAAATAGTGAATATTTAAAAGAGATATGCGAGAAGTTGAATTAATTCACAAGGAGGCTTTATTGGCGCTTATTCTTCTGTCCCACAGTGGCTAAAAGACTATCAGCCCAGTGCTGCATTTCGAGTGTAATCAAATTTTTTGAGCAATTTTTTTTTGGTGTGAAATTTCAGCTTATAAAAGGAGTTCAATTTGCGGATAACGGATTTTAAATTGAAATAAACAACGAAAAATCAAATTGATTGGACAATCTTTATTACTTTGTGTAGAACCATTCATGACACTTATTTTTTAAGAATAATCCTTTTCAAATGTTAGCCGCAATTGCGCCATAATTCGGTCATCTGTGAGCACCAATTTTGAATGACTCGCTGGAGGACTTCGATCGGTATCTCCTGAATAACTTTAGTAAAGTTGGCTTTCAATGCTTCAATCGAAGCTGGTTTATTCATAAAGCAATAAGACTTTACATACCTTACTTACTTATGTGTCGCTACAACCGTATGTCGGTTTTGGCCTAATCCAAAATGGCGCGCCAGCTGTTTCTGTCCTGCGCGTGGTGGGGCCACTTGGAAATCTCGAGTGAAGACAGGTCCTGTAGCACTTGGTCGCTCCAACGGAGATGTGATCTTCCTCTTCCACGCCTTCCCTTTTCGGTTCCCGTGTCGTCAATTCGCCTTGCGGGTGACATGGCCAGGCTAGTGTAGCCGCTGTATTTGTACACGCTTAACTATGACCATGTCCCTATATAGTTCAAACCACTCGCTCTACCGTACGTGGTACTCCTCACTAACACGGAGGGGGCCAAAGATCTTATGAAGAATTTTTCTCTCGAAGGCTTCCAAAACTGTTTTATCCGCTGTTGACATCGTCCATGTTTCTGCGCCCATGTATTAGGAAGGGAATGTTGAGCGTTTTGTAAAGTGCCAGTTTAGTCCTTCGAGAGAGAGCTCTACTTCTCAGTTGCCTACTGAGCCCAAAGTAACACCTGTTGGCAAGAGTTATTCTACGTTTGGGAGTCTAGGAAATACGAAGCAAAGTACATGATTACATTTAATATGGCAAATGTCGCAAACTATTTTTGCCCCTTTCGCGTTTTAAATTGACACACTGCCCTCACGCGGTATCCACTGGAAAAGCTACGGACATTCGTCCGTAGTGAACTAATGTGTGCAGCGAGCCTTCAAGCTTTAAGGGTTTTGCGTAGGGTTTGGGGCCCAGCACTTAAAAAGTCACTCCAAATAAGCCTTAGACTTGACACACCCCAACAAATAAACGTCCAAAGGTGTGATATGACACGATCTTGGTGGCCAATCCACTGATCCGAGACGAGAGATAAATTGCTCACCAAAACGACAATAGAGTCAATCCTCTGTTTCACGGGCTGTATGGGAAGTAGCGCCATCGAGTGTGTGGCAATCACAGGCTTCAATTTCCGGCATCAAAAAGTCGGTTATCATAACGCGATAGCGTTCGCCATTCACTTTTACATTGGCGCCAGCCTCGTTGTTGAAAACATATGGGCCGATTATTCCTCAAGTCCATAGGCCGCACCAAACGGTTGTTTTCAAAGGATGTAATGATTCTTCTTGAATGGCTTCGGGTTGCTCTTCAGGACAAATACGGGAATTCTGCTTATTAACGTAGCCATTAAGTCAAAAATGGGCCGCATCGCTGAACAAAATTCGGGTTCCAAAATGCGGATCTTCGACTTTTCCAGAGCGTAGATTTTCGTAATACAATTGTACGATTTGTAAGCGTTGTTGAGGAGTAAGTCTTTTCAAGCAGCTTTCAAGGCCTTAGACTCCAACTCCATTTCATCCAAGCTAGTCTTACAGAATTACTTAGTAATCGGCTTGAAATTACTCTATTATGGGTTCCCGGTCATAGGAACATACGGGGTAATGAGATAGCGGATGAGCTAGCAAGAAAAGTTTGTACACTAGAAATAGCAGAGGCAGTGGCTGTCTCAATCCCACTCAATACATTAAAAGCATCCATTGCTTCACACTATCACGCTTTAGCCAAAAGAAGATGGAAGCAATTAACTACATGTATTACAACAAAAAACACATGGCCTTCGTATAAAATCCAAAGGACGAATGATCTGTTAGGATGTTCTCGGCCAAACATTCCACGCATCACTACAAGCCTTACAGGCGATTAGAAAGTAGAGGGTCATGCAGCTAGACTCAACCTACCCTTCATTCCTACCTGCAAAAGCTGTCAAGCGGAAGGGGCGAAGGAAAGTCTTTTCCACTACTTATGTGAATGTCCAGGGCTAGCTAGGGCACGACTCCGCTTCTTCGGCGCGACGCCTTTCTTGCAGCAAATTAATGAGATCTCAAACATCGAGATAAAGAATTTGCTGCTATACTTATATATATATACTCTGTGGGCAAAAAGTAAGGTGAATTTATTTGTCAAACTTCGCGGGATTAAAATTTCGCTCTAGTTATTTTTTTCATGAGTTGGCAGCACTGTTAATAACATCTGGGCCAACTTTCATGTGAATGCCATTATCAGTAATATATTTACGCTTGAGTTTACCAAACGACCAAGAGTGCATTTTTCGATTTTTACAATGTCTGATTTGATTGAGCAGAGAAGTGCCATCAAATTTTGTTTGCCGAATGAAATTTCGGCTGCGGAAACGTTTAGCATGTTGCAGAAGGCATTTGGTGATTCGACCATGTCGCAGAAAAATGTTTATAAGTGATACAAAGACTTCAAAGAGGGTCGAGAACGTGTTGATGACTTGGAGCGCTCCGGACGACCATCGACGTCAACAGATGACCAACAAGTCAATAAAGTGAAGGAGTTAGTGCTCAAAAATCGTCGGTTGACTGTTAAAGACCTTACTGATATGATCGGAATATCAGAAGGATGTGTGAAAACCATTTTGAAAGACTATTTGGGCCTACGAAAAGTCAAACCTCGTTTGGTACCGAAAACTCTCAATTTCTTGGTAAAAAGTCGTCGCGTTGATGTGTGTTGATGAAACAATGCTTTCAGACTATCAGGACAAGCTCAAATGCATCATTACGGGAGATGAGACTTGGATTTATGCTTACGACCCTGAAACAACCGACCAATCAAACGAATATCGTGCTAAAGACGAGGCCAGACCGAAAAGAGCACGTCAAAGTCGTTCAAAAATAAAGGTAATGATGACAGTTTTTTCGATTTTCGTGGTGTGGTGCACTATGAATTCCTTACACCTGGCCAAACTGTTTTTGAGGAATATTATTTAAGCGTTATGTGTCGTTTACGTGAAGGAATTCGTCTAAAAAGACCAGAATTATGGGCCAACAACTCTTGTTTTTGCATCACGATATTGCACCGTCTCACACTGCACTCGTTCTTCGTGACCATTTCGCCAAAAATTCCACGCATATCGTTCCGCAACCACCGTATTTGCCTGATTTGGCTCCGTGTGACTTCTGGCTATTCCCAAAACTCCAGAGACCACTCCGGGGAACGCGTTTCGAGCCAGTGGAGGAGATAAAAGCTGAATCGAAGAAGGTGCTGATGGCTATACCGGAAATGAACTATTTGGCATATTTCGGGGATTGGAAAAATCGTTGGCATAAGTGTATTTCATCGAGAGGGGAATATTTACAAGAATAAATAAAGATTTTTCATTTTACAACCAAATTCACCTTACCTTTTGGCCACAGTATATATGTATATATTGGCGCGTACACCCTTTTCGGGTGTTTGACCGAGCTCCTCCTCCTATTTGTGGTGTGGGTCTTAATGTTGTTCCACAAATGGAGGGACCTTCAGTTTTAAGCCGACTCCAAACGGCAGATATTTTTATGAGGAGCTTTTTCATGGCAGAAATACACTCGGAGGTTTGCCATTGCCTGCCGAGGGACGACCGCTATTAGAAAAATGTTTTTCTTAATTTTGCTGTTTCACCTAGATTTGAACCGACGTTCTCTCTGTGAATTGCGAATGGTAGTCACGCACCAACCCATTCGGGTACGGCGGCCGCCGCTGCAATACTTGGCCCTCACTAAATGGATCTGACTTAGAACAAAAAAACATCATCACACGAGGACAGTGGTAGTAAAACGGTGCTAGTCACTAATTAGGATTATTTCAGTGCAAATACTCAACCACTTCAACAACAACAACAACAAGTATTTCCAAGATGAATGTCAATGAATGCTGGAAAAAATTATGTATTTAGTTTGACAGTAGTCACGCGTGATTTGTCAAAAAACCCCTATTGGAAAAGTAGCTAAAATCTTATCCCCCTTTACTTACTACTTATAGTAAATTTTGTAAAAAAAGACCATATCGTTCGCATACATACCATACACCCATACATACCTGCACTTTTTCTAAGCATAGATACACTACAACGGCTACCTGTCGCATTGCTTTTGCTGACGACTGCCGATTGTGCGGCTGAAATTTTTGTCCATACATAATTGACATGGCCATAACAATAAACCACAAACAGAACAGTCCGATACTTATGTGCATACGTATGTAAATAAAACAAAAACATTTAACATTTACAAAAAAAGAAAAA
This sequence comes from Anastrepha fraterculus, assembly GCA_037575425.1. Lineage (NCBI taxonomy): Eukaryota > Metazoa > Arthropoda > Insecta > Diptera > Tephritidae > Anastrepha > Anastrepha fraterculus. The sequence goes on along the minus strand of JAYXIM010006913.1, from coordinate 134,194 downwards.
CAAAAAAACAAGAACAATGACAATAACATTGTTGATAGTAACAAAGCCTGGCGCTGCAACCGGAAATTAAACGCACTCAAACGTTTCAAAAATTGTTGTTGAAAACCCCAGCTAACGCACAAATGAAACAGGTGGCCGAAGAGAGGGAAGCATGGCAGACTTTTTAGTGTAAATGAGAATTATATGCAAGCACCGTGACAATCGTCGACAGCTATTGAGTCGATGCGCCGGACGGACGGATGCACGGATGGACGTACGGTTGGCTGGCTCGAGCTGAGAGGAATTTCAATACAAAATATTTTTATGTGCGATAAAATTTAAAGCCTTGAAGAGCCGATGCATGAAGTTACAGCGCAATAGGCATGTAGCAAGTGGCAAGTGTTGTATGTTCGCCACTACTACTAACTAATTGAACGAGGAAGTGGTAAATTATGAATTTCAGTTTTTAGGAAAACATTTACATACATACTTGCCTACACACACATACACACATCATTTATAAACAAATTTTGATGGTGGCGTTGCTGCGTTACTTATTTGTCCGCTCAAGTTTGTTGCGCACTGGTAAAATAAGCGTCGTAAATGATTTAATTATTTCGGTGCAGTTTAGCATAAACTTCATAGATTTCATGGATTTCAATGCGGTGTGTGTATGTGCGTATGGATGTGCAGCTATGTGCATGTAAGGTGAGTGGATGCACTCTGTCGGAACCATGCGCTGCCATTTAAGTCAGTCAGTTACGCTCTGATTTATGTGTAATATTTTTCCTGTCAAAACAGAAAAATGCTTGGCAACAAAAAAAAAAAAAAAGAAATCCAAACCAAAAGCATTACTAACAATACAGTAGCTGTAAAATGGTTATGTTGTATGCCGGCATTATTGCATTCTATGTATTTGAAGCATTGAATTGCATATGAAACGGAAGCGCACTTCTGCAGCGGAAATTCAAATACTAATTGGTTGGGTGTTCAGTACTGCAAACCAAATAAAAACTAAGGTGTAAAACTTCTAATTCTCTTTTTTTATGAGAAAGTTCAATTTAAATTTTTTAAGAATTTAGAATCTTTAAAGAATTGCTGAAAATTTTTTTAGAGTTGGAAAATATACGTGAATTTAAGAGGTTACATACGTCCAGAATTAAAAAAAAAATCAATTTTTTTACGGATTATTATTCTTTATAGTTGTAGGCGTATTTCTATGGAAGTCAATTGTAAAAATTCCTCCATAGATACAAAGTTATGGTAGAAAATGTAACTGCCCGACGAGAGTTTGATGCACACAGGTATCTGCCCTTCGTTTGAGACAGCGAAAATGCACTTGAAAGCTTAACCCTTATCGGCCACACGGGATAAATAGTTACCCAAGGCTCAAGAAAAGTGGAATAACAGGTCTAATGATTTAAAAATTGATACAAGTAACGATATCTGTCAATTGTTAACAAGTGTGAGATTTAACTTCATTAGATAGACATAGATTTTTTTTTTTTTGTTTAAATCGACTTGTTTGCAGTGTCACTAAACAAAATAAAGTTAAGTTTTTGATATTTTGTTAATAAAAACAATTTTCGGTTCTAATCATTGTAGAATCTTGATTGTTCATGTTAAATAATTTATTATATCGCAAAACGTACAGGTGGCCGATGCGGATTTTCTTTGGGATGCTCGATCAAGCAGCTGTCAATTCTCGCATTATGTGGAAACTCAAGGTCAGTGGCACACGGGAATTCACTTCTGCGATTCTCGTTTTGAAAATGCTGATTGCTCTACTCACCTTACCGATGCTACGCCAAAGACTGGAAGGACAATTTCTTCGGAAAGAGCTGCAGATGATCATGAAGAGCATCTTAGAAATTGACACTAACCCAGAAATAGGTGACCTAGAAAAAGTCAACTTCGATTCAACGCGGAGATGCGTGGTGTGTGATCGAAAGAAGGACAAAAAAACACGTGTTGGATGCTCGGCTTGCAAAAGCCCGGTTTGCGGCGTTCATCGGTTGCCTTTGTGCACTACTTGTATTGGTGATTGAAATGGGATTCTGAGTAAATGTTTTTTTGTGAAAATATCATAAAAGTAAAATTTTTTAAACTTTTATGTCCGTAAAAATGTATTTAAAAGCTAATAACACACAAAACAAGTAAAATTTATGGTATGTAATGTTTTTCATTTTTCCCTTCAGTAATTTTCTCAAATAAACATACTTTTGGAAAGATTGGCGGATACTAATATTTCTTTAGGTTTAAGGCATATGTTGTGCATACAATTCTAACACGTTAGCCTTTAATATTGAAAAATGGCGGAGTAATAAATTTTTTTATAAAAGAAGCCATTTGTGCTAAATTTTCACATTCATGACTACTTTTTAAAAATCCATTTGTTAATTCAGTAATAAAAATTGTAAGAAATGTTAAAGGAATATTAAAAAAATATAACACAACAGGTTATAAGTCTTAAAACATCGAAATAGTCTGTAGAACCAAATTTTTCAGCGTGGGGTAATGAGTTATCCCGGTGTGGCCGCTATGTGGCCTGGCTGCGCTGTGACCGGTGAGGGTTAGACTCGTTTTTCTCGCCACGGTCTGCATAGCTCATACAGTTTTTAATATTTTTTTGATGCGGGTGTTTTTTTTTAATATTCGAAAGTGTTTTCTCTATAGTCTGTCGAGCCGGATTTTTGATATTTTTATTAAAAAATTTTATAAACATAATTGAAGTGAGACATTTATGACGTAAAATGAATACCTTTTTATTTAAAATGCCGTAATTTTTTTACTTTTTACAGATCCATCAACATTTCAGAGAGAAATGATGCAGACGGTGGAGCAACTTTTTTTTCTATTGTAAAAGAAAAATTAAAATACATTTTTTTATAAAGTTTGAGTACTAATAAACACTATAAATTTTTTTAATATTTATTTTTGTTGTTATCCTTTCTAAAAACAGTTTTCTTTTAGCGCATTTTTGGCACTGCTGGACGCATGTAACCCCTTAAATAATTAAATTAAAAAAAGAAAAATTACATAAATTTCTTTTAGAATTTCTAAATCTATGCTTTAGAAAGATTTCTTCATTGATACAATTTTTTGCACAGTGGTCAATTTATATGATATGAAAATATATAATTTTGTTAAAAAAAAGTGTAAAACTTCTTCTTAGCTTTTGGAAATTTATACGTAAAAAAGTTCTTACACTGATGTAATTTTTAGTAAAAAAGTGAATTGTTATAGTTTAAAAATATATAATTGATTTTTAAAAAATTTGTAAAAAAATTAAATGGTCAATTTAAATTATTTAAGAAAATATAAAGGGTGGTTAAATTTCAAGGGCCGATGTTGAATGTGAACCACACCTAAACGTCAACGACACCGTTGGACTTCTCTCTTTGAGGCTATTTGAAAGAAAAGGTGTACGTCGGTAAGCCAGCAACAATTCAAGAGCTAAAGGATGAGATAATTCGGCACATTAAGGCATAGAACCTCAATTATGCCTCAGCTTCATCGAAAATTTGGACCATCGGATGGAGGTGTGCCGCCGAGGCTGCGGCGGCCATTTGGCCAATATTTTCTTCCATACGTAATTGAGCCGTACTAGTATTATCATAATAACGAGAAATGACAATAATTTCTTAAAAAAATTGTATTTTATTCAAAATCAACACCGGCCTTTTAAACTTAACCACCCTTTAGTTTTGTATAACATTTTTTTTAATTTCGTGTTTTGTAATTTATGTTAAGTTGCGTTATAGCTGCTGCCCATTATGACCCACAGTCAAGCCCAGGGAACTTGTTCTGATATCCCTAAAAACAATGTGAATATTTCACAAATTTTGGAATATCCCTCATTTCCACAGTACTGGTATCCTCCAACTTTCAATCTAAAGTGATAAATCTATGCAGGATGGTGCCACAGAAGGTGCGTTATCGACTCTTTCTCTTCTTCGTTTCGACAGCTTCTGCATAAGTCATGTATGTGTCTGCACGCCTAGCCTCTGAGCGGCGAATGTATGTGAACAAAATATGCATTAACATTCTCTGATTCTATGCTTTAAATATTAACATTCTGTTAATCTACATTAACATTCTATGTTCATTAACATTCTGTGCTCTGAGCATGCTGCCTATCAGCAGAGAATGTTAATGCATTTTAATTCATTAACATTCTCTGCTATCAGACAGTGCTCCGTTATAACAGAAATCTGTGTGCTAAGGCTATGCTTATTTGGGCTTAGCAGGGATGCTGCGCGTTTAGCATTGAGAGTAGGCCACATGGCGATTCTGCAGGTGATTTCGTTACGCTATTTTTCATTAGCTTTTCCTGAAAATTTCTTTAAAAATATTTTTTATATATTTATTGAAAAGAGTAATAATTATAAATAATTATTCCACTTAAAAGGTAAGAAAAAAAGGAACAAACACTAGCTGCTAAGGCCTTCGGCTATCTTTAAAAATAAGTAGCTTACATATTTGTGGGCGTATACCTATGCCATTCTCTATATTCTAATTATAAAATTTGGTGTCAAATCTTGCCAGTTCATTAGTTCTGAAATTTAGCTCAAAGTCGGAATAACCAAGAACCCAAGTTACATTTGGGTGGAATGACACAGTTAAGAGATATGTATGCGGCATTTCGTTGCTACTTTGGAACTTCCTACTCTACTACTTTTTGAGGAACTTTAGCTCCGACTGATTGTCAGTGAAAATGTAGATATCAATTCCCGGTATCCCATCGCGGCCTTAATTATTCTATGTATTTTAACTTTCATTTAAAATGGAGCCCTACTAGTTTAGTTGTGGTAATTTTTACTTAAAATCAATTTTATTAGCGCTTCTACCCTTTGATTTGGAGATTTCGCGAAGCTCTTCCTCCCATTTTTGGTGTGCGTCTTAATCTTTTCCCTTAAATGGAGGCACCTTCAATTTTATGCCGCCTCCGGACGGCAAATAGTTTTCTAAGAGAAGCTTTTTGATGGCAGGAAAACCCCATTTACTTTATGATTTAATTGGTAAATTTTGGATTTTTGAAATTAGATGAAAAATGTCTTACACTAAGTTTTTCGATCTAATTAAAATTCTTTACATACAAATAGACGCCACTTCTCGAACTTTCGGATATTTAGCTTATCTCCGAAAAAAGATATCCACGTCAACCGTGTTGCGAAATACAACCGTTGCCGCATTGTTTTTATGCAGTGGAACGTCTAAATGCAGCACTTACGAAAATTACTCCATTTTATACTACTATTTTGCTCATTTGGTATTCTATCCCTTTTTTTCGCTTATAAATATGCAAATATATTGTGACATTTTGAAGCGGCAAAGTGAAAAAAAAGCATTGCCAAAAGAAATCATTCACGGTGCGTTTGCTGTTGCCACAGTCACTCTATAGTTGCTATTTTTCTGTGGCGAAACTGCGCAAATTAAGGTTTTGGGTATGCGCTGTGACGGTTGTGGCGTCGGCGGCATCATTATCATATCGCAACGATGCCATCTGTTGGTTGCGGAGTATCGTTGATTTCGTTTTTTATTTTTTTGTACTGGCATGCAGCACCATTAAAAATCTCGGAACTATTGCCACACATTTAAAATCAGTCAACAGTCAACACACCTTCATTGCACTTACACAAACAAGCTTTGAGCAAGGCAAGCGAGCAGGCGGCAGGCGACAGACAGCAGAGTGGTTGGTAGGCAAGCAGAGAGACAGCTAAATAAAGTTGATGGTGATGCTTCGCAAACGGTGCTTTTGCTCAGTTGATGTGCCTTAATTCCAGCGCATTCGGTGTTCAGAGACTTGACGTTCTTTTCGTTTTGCTTTTTATGCGATGATAATTTTTGTTGTATGTAGTTACAAAAATTTATTTGGTGTTCTCTTTTCTCCAGCGAATACTCGCTTGCTTTGCGGTTTTAATTTGCTTTGGCGTTTGCTAAGGCGTTGTAACACCCACACGCGCTCAGCGAAAACCCAACTTGATATGCAGGCTTGTTAAGCATACAGCTTTACATATATATGTAAATATATTATACTATATATGTATGTACATATATAAATGTGTACTCGTACACACATCTACGCGCTTAAGCACAAATATACTTTCGTATGAATTAATGTGAGTATATATTTGAATGCATTTGGTTGCGCGCAAATTAAGAGTCATTATTGAAACCGATTAAAAATGGTGATTTTATAGAAAAAGAAGGAAGTGTGTTACTTATTTACAGCTATGGTATCAAGAAGAAAAACAGGTTTTATTCTTAAGTCTATGGTTTTTTAATTTTTTTTCCAAATTTCCAAATTGCACAGCCTTCAATTGTATTTGCAAAATTATATCGCACACAACACAATTAGTACAGATCTCTCTACCGCAAAGAGGAGTTCGAAGGTCATGCATTGCAATGTTTCCAAGTAGGTTAGATTATAATGAGGAAAAAATCTGTACCGATGCTGGTACCTCTGTCTTCACTGACAGTTCCAAGATGGAATCGGCAGTCGGAGCAATTTATCTATTTCCTTAAGGGGGTCCCCTTGATGGTGGTCTAGAAATTTCAAAATATTGATTTTTTGTTTTTTCGATATTTCGAAAGTATAGTATCTTAAGAATATACTGTAAAATTTTCATGAGGAAATTCCCAATATATTGGGTAGTCGAAAAAGTCATTTCGTATTTTGTCAATAGATGTCGTTAGAGTCATCTATCTCCAGTGCTATCAATCACATTGTGTCACATCATATGGTGTTAGAAAGGTGACATTTTAAGCTTCATTTTAAATTAAATCCGGAGAAGTTGAAACAAAGTTATAGCTGCTCAAAAATGAGTGAAAATAATGAAGAAATTCGCTTTTTGAAAAATTTTGTATAAAAAAGGGAAGAATGCCACGCAAGCCACCAATGAAATTTGTGAAGTTTACGGAGACGATGCTGTATCAGTTCGTGTAGCACAACAATGGTTCGCTCGCTTCCGTTCTGGAAATTTCGATGTGAAAGATGCACCTCGCTCCGGTCGACCTATCGTTGAAAAAGTCGATGAAATTATGGAAAAGATTGACCAGGACCGTTACATAAGCTGCCATGACATCGCCAAGGCACTAAACATTCATCAGCATACGGTTTTGAATCTTTTAAAAAAGGCTGGTTACAAAAAGAAGCTCGATGTTTGGGTACCACATAAATTGTCTGTGAAAAATTTAATGGACCGAATTAACATCTGCGATTCTTTGCTAAAACGAAAGGAAATCGAACCATTTCTGAAGCGAATGCTAACAGGAGACGAAAAGTGGACCAAATTCGACAATAATGTGCGAAAAAAATCATCGTGCAAGGGTGGTGAAGCTCAACAAATGGTCGTAAAGTCAGGATTGACGCCTCGAAAGGTGGGATTGGAAAGGAATCATCCACTATGAGCTGCTCCAGCCTGCTCGAACGATTGATTCTACACTTTAGTGTCAACAACTGATGAGATTGAAGCAAGCAATCGAAAAAAAACGGTCAGAACTGATCAGCAGAAAGGGCGTCGTCTTCCATCAGGACAACGCTAGGCCACACACATCTTTGATGACTCGGCAAAAACTGGGAGAGCTTGGCTGGGAAGTTTTGATGCATCCACCATACAGCCCTGACCTTGCACCATCGGACTACCATTTGTTTCGGTCAATGCAGAACTCCCTTAATGGAGTAAAGTTGGAAATGTGAAAATTACTTGTCGCAGTTTTTCGCCGAGAAACCACAAAAGTTTTACACTGATGGAATAATGTCTCTAGAAGAAAAATGGCAAAAGGTGGTCGACCAAAATGGTACATATTTGGTTTAAAAAGTTCATTATAAATATAAAAAAAATTAGTTGAAGTTTGACTAGAAATACGAAAAGACTTTCTCGACTACCCAATTTCATAAAGGGTTTTCCAATAACAGGTGTTATTTTGAATAGCCCGCTATTTCGGTAGATGTCACTTTTGAAGCTGTCATTTTTTGATATTTGACAAGTAAAAACTACGTTATTAATATAAATGGAACGATACACGCTTAAACAATGCATTGAAATTATTAAAATTCACTATAAAAATGGTGAAAATTTGGCAGAGTCGGTTCGTAAAACTCAAACATTTTTGGGTCATCGTGAAGCACCTTGTCGGACCGCAATACAGAAATTAGCGGAAAAATTCGAGTTGTTGGGACAAGTTAGTGATGTAAAGAGTAAAAGCCGTGCACGTCGCTGAAGAGCAGTTGAAAATATTGCTGTTGTAGGCGAAAGTATTGAAGAAAACCCAGGTATGTAAATTCCTCGTCGTTCTTTGGAATTAGCCATTTCACAAACGTCATTACACCGTATTTTGCATAAAGATTTGGGTCTTAAAGCTTATGAAGTCCAGTTAATAAAGGGTGTTTTTTTAGAGGTTAGGTTTTCAAGATGAAATAAAACGTATATAATTTAATGTTATGGCCAAGAATTTAGCTTTATTATAAAGATAAGGGTTTGCCATTATGTTTTAAAAATGATTTCGGGCAAGTGGCCGCCGCAGCTGGCTCGAATAAATTCCAGCCTAGAGGCCCAATTTTCGACCACTTTTTGCAGCAATTGAGGCCGTATGTCAGCAATAACGCCCCGAATATTCTCTTCCAAGACGTCAATCGTCTCGGGCTTATCTGCGTAGACAAGCGACTTCACATAGCCCCACAAGAAATAGTTCAGCGGTGTTATATCGCACGATCTTGGAGGCCACGCCACAGGTCCACGGCGCGAGAGAATGCGCTCACCAAAAGTTTCCTTTAATAAATCGATTGTTGCGTTGGCTGTATGGCATGTAGCGCTGTCTTGTTGGAACCAAAGGTCGTCCACATCAACATCGTCCAATTCAGGCACGAAAAAGTCATTAATCATGGCTCTATAGCGCTCTCCATTGACTGTAACATTATGGCCGGCTTCATTTTTAAAGAAATATGGACCAATGATTCCCTCTGCCCATAGAGCACACCAAACAGTGACTTTTTGAGGATGTAACGGCGTCTCAGCAATGGCTTGTGGATTATGTTCACTCCAAATGCGACAATTTTGCTTATTGGCATACCCATTCAACCAAAAGTGAGCTTCATCGCTGAACAAAATTTTCTTCGATGCGTCGCGTGAACCGAACCGTTATTTTCGTAATAAATATGCACGATTTGCAAGTGACAGCTGTCAAAAAGACCATCTACGAAAAAAGTAGTGCCAACTTGAAAACCGAACCTCTAAAAAAAACACCCTTTACAAGAACTCAAGCTGGTCGATCATCAACAACGTCGAGTATTTGCTGATGGGGTCGTTGAAATGCATGAAAATGATCCGGAATTCCATCGAAAAATCATCTTGTGTGGTGAGGCCCATTTTCACCTCGGTGACTTCGTCAATAAGCAAAATTGTCTGATCTGAGGCTCAGAAAATCCAAGAGTTATTGTTGAAAAGCCTCTTTATCCTCAACGTGTGACTGTTTGGTGCGGTTTATGGTCCGGCGGCGTCATTGGACCTTACTTTTTCGAAAATGAAGCTGGAACAACAGTTACCGTGATCGCTATCGAGCGATGATTAACGTTTTTTTACGCCCGGAATTGGATGATATTTATCTGGACAACGTTTATTTGCAACAAGATGGCGCTACGTGCCACACAAGCAACGAAACCATTGATCTTTTACGGGAATATACCTCCAATAACACCTCTTATTGAAAAACCCTTTATTTACGTTTTCGCTAAGACGCAGCATTTACAAAAAAAAAAACTCCACACGCACAAAAACATGAGTCGGAAAAAAAAATATTAGTATAATTTATAGTCTTTATTACAGTGACAGCTGCAACAGCCACAGATATGCAGCATTAAAATATGTAAGCAAACAGTTCTCAATTTCAGCTAAGTAAAATAAATATCAATTGAACGGCAGTCAACATAAAAACTCTAGATCTCACAATTAGTTTTACTCTTTTGGGTGGTAAAAAACAATCCACTGCATGCACATAATTCATTAGCTGTTTCATTTTATTTATTTTTTCCTTTATTATATGTATGGGTTCGTATACAAATACTTTGAGTTGAAGCATTAAACATTACAGAGGCGAATGAAAAAAATTGTAACTGCCGATGAACTGACCATATTTGATCAGCTATGCGAATGTTCGCAGTTGTACTTAACTAACAGTGGCACTTCGCCAGTCGCCACTCGAGTGCGCTACTACGTCCACAAATATTGGCCAACAATAAAAGAAACAACTGTTGCGATTGTTGTTTTTCCCGAAATGGTGAAAATCTCTAAAAATCAATGCGCATTTTTCAAATTCATTTGATGTTGTGAAAATTGCTTTGTGTGCATGTGTGTGAAATGTTTTAATCATTGAATTGCAATTGGCGTTGTTTGTCTATGGAATCGAAAAAAAATTATCCAGAGAAAATGTCATGTACCAAAATATTTGTGAAATTCCAAGAAATACAATAATAGTAAGTTCATATTTATATGTATGGAAGGCTATTTCCCACGACTGTTAAAGCTAGAGTTTTACTAAACAAGCAGTCGGCGAATGGAATGCTCTGAGTAATTTTAAGAAAAGTACGACTTTTGAAATTTAAATTTACTGCAAGTCACTCACTAATAACGCTTAAGCAGTAGATCACTCCGGTTTTGGTACCTAAGCACAAGGGTTAGGTAGGGCGCGAGCTAGCTGCCGAACTTGTAAGATGAGATATAAGATGCCTTAGACGACTTATTGAGCACCAACTGTTTCTTAGCTCGGCTGCAATATCAAACACTCATAGGTTTATTAGTCTAACTGTTGTAAACAAATCTTTACAATTTAATTGCTCCCTCAATTTTTTCGTGTGCTATTTTGAAAGCCCAACAATAGACGCAAGACGCAGGGAGTTCTGCAGACTCCACGCAATTCAATTTCAAATACTTGTAACTGCGCTTACCGATCAGGCCCACTTGGCCGATCGGCACACACGCAGAAAAACTAGGTTGACCATTTAACCTCATATAACAAATAGGCTGAAAAGTCCTGGGCCTAACATATAGATGGCACTAGTTTTATTGTGTTCACCTCTTTTTCAGTTAGTACTAACCTTAAAAAGACAGCTGTTAAAATTGAATGATATTCTATTCATTAGTTCGTGAGTTATTGTGCTACGAGTAAGGCTACTTTTGTTATTTCCAAAGATCAAAAAGAATTTCGTGTTTTAATTTTGCACTGCTTCTTGATGGGAAAAATGACCGTTCAAGCGAGGCAATGGCTTGAAAAGTGTTATGAAGACTCCGCTCTATCAGCTGTAACAACTATAAAACCATGGCTTGCTGGCCTCAAATGTGGACGTAGAGACACCGATGATGCACAACACAGTGGACGTCCAAATGAGGCGATAACACCAGACCACACATAAAAAAAATCCACAAAATCGTTTTGAATGATAGAAAAGTGGAGTTGCGTGAGTTAGCTGACATCGTAGAGATATCAAAAGAAGGTGTTTGCTTTATATTGCAAGAGCATTTGACTATGAGGCAGCTCTATTCAAAGTGGGGTGGCGAGTTTGCTCACTAGTGACCAAAAACAAGAAGTAACAAGTCAATCAAAACAATGGAAAAACTACATGAAACTTCCAATTGCCCGCACATTCACCGTATTTGCCAGATTTGGCTCCCAGCGACCACTGGCTGGTCGCAGGCGTCGAAGATATGCTCGCGGTAAGAAATTTCGCTCGAATGAAAAGGTTGTTCTTGATGAAAAAGTCGTTGATGAATAGAGTGAATTTTGAACAAAAAAAAAGGTGTTTTCTTTGTTAGGCCAGGACTTTTCATCTCCTGTGTTAACGTATATATTTTTAAGTAGATCGTGGCAGTTAATATATCCACAAATGAAATCATAGGCAAAGTGACTGGACTCAATTTTTTTTTATATGAAAAAAACATCGTTGAACTATTTTTAAACCCCTTAAAACTTGTACTTCAATATACCAAAGTTCATTGGCTATACAACTGCAAGCTCTAAATTTTTCTGAAAATGTTTATTAAAATTTTAAAATTTCGATTGAAAATTTTTTGAATTCTTTTAAAATTGCACAAATTTTGAAACGTGAACTCACATGGGTTTTGTAAGAGAATGAACTATATTTTCATAAAGAGCACTTGAAGAGAAAAGTGCTCAACTCCCATTGCAGAAGCTGTGGCAGCTAGACGACTAAGGTCACTGGGTGCTCATTTCTTTGACAGCCTGGGGCAGTGCACCAACCTAAGTCACATAGATCTTCTCTATTATATCAACAGCTCTGGCTGGCTGAAGATATTTGCCTGTTGGAGGTCTCATAATTGTTTCAAAACATCTGCTTGAGGAGTGCCAGACGAAGGGCGTGGTGACGTGCGGGACGCACGGTAGAGATCTGTAGTGGGTCCGATAATGCGTAGAACGTTATTTACGATGTTGTATTGCGATTCCCTCTGGCAAGGGAAGTACAAATAATTGGATATGCAGATGGCATTGCGCTGACGATAGTTGTCAAAGAAATCTCTCAGATTCAGAGCATTTGCAGCGAAGGTCAAAGAATGGCTGGCGACAGCGAAACTTCAGCTAGCAGGGCAGAAAACGGAGTCAGTACTTATAACGAGCAGGGGAAAGCTAAAAACGACCACTCTTAACATCGATGGGTACAATGTTGCAACGCAACCTGATGATCGATGCGAAACTAAGTTTCAAGGAGCGCATTGAAAAAGCAAATGGAAAGGCAGCCATGGTGAAAGCAGCGCCGGCAAGGCTTATGGCGAACATTGGTGATCCCAGCTATAGCAGGACAGCGCTCCTGGTTAAAGTTAGCCAGTCGTCACTTATGTACAAGTATGTAGCACCCATGTGGGGAAAAGCACTGTTGCAGAAAACCTACCGCAACTCAAAATTAAAGGTATAGAGATCAGAGTTAGGCATTCGCTACGTAGGCGTACTGGTTCGCAAGTCTAGTTTAGTAACTCGCAAGTCCCAACTGAGGTGTACCTTTCCTTTAGCGGGCAAAATGAATCACGCATGCCTATGTCTATGTTGATGGTATCTATGTGAGATTCAGCCTCCGGTTACAAAGAGAAAAAAATAAACAGAAAATAAAAAATAAAAAGAAACACACACATTCCTTTCCTTTTTCATTTTTCTAACAAAATTCAAATGGTCGTGAAATAATTGCCACGCCTTTGTTACTGAAATATTTGAATAGGTTATGAAACACCCATGCACCCTCAATGGGATTTTTGCGTGACTACCATTCGGAAGTGCGTAGGTTCAAATCTTCATGCATGAAACACCAAGAAGAAGAAAAGTTTTTTTCTAACAGCGGTTGCCACTCGACAGGCGGTGCAAACCTCCGAGTGTATTTTTTGCCTTAAAAAGGTTCCTCATAAAAACTATTTGTCTGCCGTTCGGAGTCGGCTTGAAACTATAGGTCCCTGCATTTGGAAACAACATCAAGATGCACGTCACAAATAGGAGGAGGAGCTCAGCCAAAAACCTAACAGAAGTGTACGCGCTAATTATATATATATATATAGCTCTCTCTCTCTCCTTTTCCTCTACGTTATATCTGTTTTCTCTCTCGCGGAACGAAAATGCCCGAAACGTTGCATGGCCTTGAAATTTGACTCTCCATTCTCGCTCGTCCATCAACACTTCAAAAATATATATTTTTTTTAAGTATACTTTATGATATAAAATTAAAAAAAAAAATTAAAGTAATTAAAATATTTCATACCAAAATTTTTAGCATTGAATAAATTCCAAAATTTAAAAAAAAAATTTTTTTTTAATTTTCAATCTACTTCTTATTATACTCAAGTCTACAAAGTTTAGAAGAATCAACGACAATGTCCAAAATACTTAGATTACTTGACACGGAAACGCTCAATTTTCTCACTTAATATCAAAACCTAATCTAATGGGAATTTAGGGTCCAGCCATATTGATTAGTTTGCAGAAGCGCAAGGTACACAATTCGAAAGAAAAGATTTCTTGCAAAACAGCTGACAGTCATTGTCACTTCTTCTATAGTAACTGTTATTATTTAATAATCGCAATGTATATATTTCTATTAAAATGAAAATTATAAAATTTTACAATACAACCAATTTGGATCTGCTGAAATAGAAAATCCGTACTAAACTACCTATGTATAAGTACTTACTAAGTGAAAGGAAAGTATGGATTTCGCTTATAAAAATTACGATAAAGAAATCGTTCATAATTATGTTCATGTCGATAATGTCAGCTCCGCAGTAAAAGTTGAACTCTTATTACTTTTATTTATTATAAATTTAGCAATAAGCCATAAGTAGTATGAAAAATCACAGACGAACTGGAAAATTGGAGTCAAGCAACAACAAATTCAACAAAATCACGAAAACAAAAGTTGTGAAAAAAATACCCATGGCTATAGAGCAGACTGCCAACCGGCAGCAGCTGCCATCATTACTTTGTGGCCTTAGCAAATTTTCACTCAACTCAATAATTTCACTACGTACGCTACAAAAACAACAAGAAGTCAAACTTAGTATGTGAATAAATAAAGAAAATCAGCGCAAATATTGAGAGTATAAGCAAAGAAAAAATATAAGCAAAACAGAGCACCAAACAATAAAATCATTTTTTGTTGTTGTTTTTTAGATGATTTCATTCAACGAACACAATACTCGCAGCGTCAAGAGCGCATGAAGTGAGGATTTGTTGCAGTAGCGAGCGTGGGGAACAATGGACAGTGGCAGATTGCGTCGTGCGGACATCAATGCTATAAATTCATTCATGAAACGCTGCTTTTATTATGCACGTACTCGTGTGTGAGTGTGTGCGTGTGTGTGTACGTATGTAAGCATTACTTCAGAATTTAATTTGCTGCTATCCAGCGCTGCTATTTGCTGTTGGTATTCTTTCGCTTGCCCTTTCTTTCCATCGTCGGTTTGTGAAATAATAATTGAATTTTAAATGCTTTGCCATTTGTGAAGGTAAAATGAAATTTGGTGCGGAGCAGGGCTGTTGTAGTGTTGTGTGCTGTTCAAAATGTCTCGCTATTGACGTAGGGACAGGATATGTCGCCGACGACGCTAAAGATCACACAAAGCAAATATATTGAAATGCTACGTGTTTGTTTATGCAAAACCCACACATACATACAAGTGAATGCAAGTATTTCTTCTTTCTGGGGATATTCATGTCGATCGCCTTTGTTCTGCGCTGCGTAAAGACGGAAACGGATATACATATTCACATATGTATGCATGTATAGGTGTGCACGTAAAGTAAAAAAATATTTGAGTTTCAAATAAAACTGCCAGCTTATAATTGGGACGATAACTGCCTTGCGATTGCGATTTATCTTAGATCTGTAGTTCCTGTCCATTGATAAGGAGGGCAAATTCCGCTAAAAGCATTAAGTGTGAATAAGAATTTTCAGAACACAGAAAGAGAAATGCCTATTCTAGAAATTTTTAAACACATGGTGGTCTAGAGCTCGAAAATTTAGGTTATTTTCAGGAACTTTTTTACAGTAAAAAAATGAAAACGATATTTAAATTTTTTAGGCTTTTTATTTAACTTCTTTTACATTAAAAAAGAAAAAAAAAAATTATTTTTAATAATTTTAAAAATGGCGCTAAAGTTGACCCTCCCGAAAAATTGGACTTGGACGATGTTGTCCACAAAAACCAAAACAACTAATAATCAGTATGTAACAGATTGTAGCTATGTCCCGCTACTAGAATAAAAAAAATTTGACAAAATTTGGCACGGTTTTGAATTTGACACTCTAAAAATCGGGTTTTTTCAGTTTTTTAAACCAAAAAAATACAAAATAATTGAAGTAATAATATTATTCTAGTACGGGCGATTGCCATTGATGCTGTGAACAACATATTAAAATTTCAGACGATTCGGTTGAATAGTTTTTCGAGATAAATGAGTTTAAAGTTTGAGGTACAGGAACGCGCGAAACGCTCTCTATCTAGTTAATGAGCTGCAGAAGCTATAATAGTGGGAATTTCCGCATGAAAATTTCACAGTGCCTAATGCATCATCAAAGCTGCCGTCGTGGCAATGCTATGTCCGAAGATTAAGAAACTCACCGTCGTTTGGAATCATCACCCACCCTGGAACCGCTTTCGCATTACTTCAGAGTCGCCTTCCATCTTCCTCATTACAAATGTCTCTGCCTAAGTGCCTGTGTCCAGTTTCCGCTTTTTCATCCGGCGAAGTTTTTGCGCGAAACCACTGTTGTTCTTCCACGTTGCCTTGCTGCTTAGCATCTTGTCGATTACATTTTCAGTGGTTATATGACCGACTGTATTTTCCAGCGTTCGACGTTCTTATTCCCAACGCATTCACTAGAAAAAAGTGTGTTCACCGTGCCACGAAAGCATTTACGTTGTATAAAAATTGACTTTATCGAAGTTCCTGCTATCCCATGTAGTGACGTCTTTTATTAGCCTGTCCGTCCCTCTGCTGCATGTTTTCCCGTTTCCTTTGGGTTAGTTCCTCCCAAGATTGCCAACAGTCTATTGAGTAGGGATGCCATCTTAGCGGCTTTTTCTGCTGTGCGCTTCATTTGAGCCGAGAAAGTAAGTATTGGGTCCAGTCTTATAACTATGTACTTTAGAACCTTTTTTGTGGTTAGCGATATTCATAGTTTCAGATTACATTGAGCAAAGAAATTGCATGAAAGTCTGTTGCAGAAGATGGCATATTTGATACATTAAGGTTAGTTTCACTGAAAATATTGCAGAAAGCTTTTGATAATCAGGATTTGCCAAAAAAAAAAAAAAATTACTTAAACTTTTTCTAACAACTTCAAGATGGCAGAAGTAGTATTGACAGAACTTGTGTTTCCAATCGGCCAAAAACATATAGATTATTTACTTAGTCATATCTGTGCAAGCGTCGTCAAAGCATAAACATTCGTAACTCTACACAAGAAAATGGATTGAAGGTATGTTTTTCCATTAGAGTTTTTTGGCAGATCACGCGTGACTACTGTCAAACTAAATACAAAATTTTTTTCAGTGTTCATTGACGTTTCATCGTGGGATAGATTACGTCTCAGCAACTTTTACAAATCGTACAATTGCTCAGCGAAAATCGACGGCCGACGCTCTATTAAAAGTCGAAGCCATTCAAGAACAGCCATTACATCCATTGAATACAATCGTTTGGTGCGGCCTATGGACTGGAAGAATCATCGGCTCATATTTCTTCAAAGAGATTGGAAGCCAACATTATTAAAGTTATTCACGAGATACCGACCGAAGTTATCCAGCGAGTCATTCAAAATTGGAGTTTACGGATGGCCGAATTACGGTGCAGCTGCAGTCAGCATTTGAAAATGATTATCCTTAAAGAATAAAGTCATGAATGGTTCAACACAAAAATAATAAAGATTATCCAATCAATTTGAATTTTCGTTATTCAATTTCAATTTAAAAAATTGATCACTCTTTACTAACAGCTTTAGAGTATAGTCCGAACTAAAACGTCGAATAAAATATGACTTTGAAATGTCTTCGAATAGGGTGGACAAAGAAGTTCTCAGTATAAAAATAATCTTTGATCCTTAATAATTTTCATTAAAAACATTGTTATATAAAATTCATTGCGAATTAAGTTTCTGGCTCTTACGCCTTTGAGGCATTTCGCCACGTACAGATGCCGCCATCGGAAAACTCTCTTTTCAAAATCCTGATTTGCTTTCGAGCAAAGGTTTTATGGTATTATTTGTGGTTCTTTGTACAGATTTTTCAGAACACTCTGAGCAGTTATGTTTCGATGTTATTTTACTCACTGAGCATGGGTTTTTTTTCATACGTTTCACGTTTTTGAGAAGTACACGATTAAGAAATCGTGAATCGATTGAAGTTGAAATTTGATTAGATTGAGCCAAGGAGCACCATGAGATTTGGTGGATCCTAAAACACTCAGGCTAAAAAGCCCATTGTATTTAGAGCTCTGGAAAGAGGGTAGATAGTCATGGAGGAAAGGAGAAAAGTATCAGAGAAAGAGAAAGGAAAGAATAGAGACAGAGACAAAGGTAGTTAGATCAGTGAGAACTTTCCAGATTCTTTGGCAAATCTAGAATTATCCTCCAGTTTTAGAGAAAGAATATTACTCATTCTCGCGACATCGGTGGCCAGAATTTCGGAATCGAATCAATCGATTACTTTCGCTTGTTTCGCCAATCGACTTAAGACTCTCAAGCTCGTTCTTATTCATCAGAATCCGTTTCATGCGTAGAGTAGCTTCATTTGATTACAATATCTCAATTTGGCATTTAATATAAGGTTACTTAAGGAGTTAAATTTCAACATAGAAACTGCGATCTTGGTTTTGGCCTTCCACGAAATTTCCAAGTCTCTAAAATTTGGTATCTACCTTTAATTTAGGTATTTAATCTGTAAGAAATATCTAAGCATAAGACAAATGTGTGTGGCTCTATTTCGTAAAATTATGTTACTGTGGACTTAAGTTAGTGAAGAGAAAATGAAAATGAAATATTAACGTTTTCTTTACGCATTAAATGTAGCCAAAAATCAACTTCAAATAATATAAAATATTCAAACTAATGGCGAAGTAAAACAAGTAAACAATTTAGCTGCGCCTACACATTTCCGATAGGCATACCAAACACACACACACACATGAACATGCATACGCAAAAACCCATACTCGAAATAGAAAAATACAAATAAATGCGGCTACATGTGTCGCTTGTCAGTTGTATTGAAAGATTTTCATTTTTGGTGGAGGCGTACGCCATCACCTGAATAACCAGTTTTAAAGCATTTAATTTGATTTTCATTAAAACTAAACTATTTATTTTTGATTTCATTAAAAACAAAACACACACACACAATAAACTAAGTAGTTTAACAAAATTTGTGCTTAAATAAAACTGACTGGTGGCATGCCACTCAAGTGAAAACAAACCTATGCGGTCGATCGCTTTGTGGTCCATCGCTTTGTTTCTTTCATACGCATCCTCATTTGTATGTATTAAGAAATGATTTACGTATATTTGTAAAGTTAGCGGCTGCTTAACTGCTTAACGAAAAGCGGCTAAATAAGAAATGATTTTAATTTTTCGAAATTTAAAACTCAAGTTCAAAACCCACACACGCCGCGTGTTAACATGGGACGGGCGACACAGGCGGCGGCAGCAACAGCAGTAACAGCAACAGCAACAGCGGCACTGATGGTGGCGTTGGCGTTGGCGCACTGCGTTGGTGTGATGGTGTTGTTAATTGGTGGATTTCGAAAGCGTTTCTGATGTACCCACTGATGTTGTTGTGACTTGTGAGTTGATGATGTTGACGCCGTTGTAGCTGTGACTATTGCCGCTGCGGCAATATTTGTAGCTTTTGTTGTGCGATTTTTAATGCTTTTCGTTGTAGGCGTTCGTCAGTCGCCAAAGTTGAAATGGCGTGCTGCTGATACCAGTTTGCGTATATGCCAATACAGGGTGCAGTAGCTTAAGAAGTTTAGTACTTTTAAAGTTGCACAGCTACAATTATAAAGCACACTTTCCTGCTGCGTGCCACTCGTTTTGCCGCAATCAAACTATCATTTCATTAAATTGGTCGCATACAAACGCGAGTGTCGCCTATTAGTTGTCACCCACGGCGCTGTTTGACTGGCAATTCCTGCGTGCAACGAAACCAGATATGCGTCCATAGTAACCGCACACCGCTGGTGGAAACCATACTCACACACACGCACACACACACTCCTCATACATACGCCATACACGTGCCGACAAGTAGGCGAACAGGCGCACGGATGGCAACACATGTCATTCTCACAGCCAAATGGGCCGATTTATCAAAACCGCAAGAATATAAAATGATAGCAGCAGGCGTTCACAGTACTTGGCTTGTACGCATACGTTGCTAGTCGAATCGAGGCCGAGGTTTTGCGGCAAAGCTAAATTAGCTAAATTGAATTAATAAGTTCGTCTTCAACTGATAGACTAATGAATAGAAAAAGAGCTAAGGATAGGCGCTGAAAGTTCAAAAGCGGCGGCATTTGAGGCGACATATAGAGGGCAGCCAGCCTCAGGCAAGATTGCAATGGGGACCTCATTTATATTCAACAAGTCATCAACTCGGATTTAAGTATAATGAATCTTCCCCTAGGGTATTTGCAAATACTCTGGTTGCTCCCTGTGGCTACCAAATATATGCAACGAATTTTCTATTGTGTGGCTCATGCTTTGGGTTTGCATTACACGAACCCTGGTTGCCTAAAGAGGGCTGCTATAAAACACATACGAAAGTTAGTTTTATGGGGATGTCTACTACAAAGAAACGTATAAGATGTCTACCACAAAGAAACGTAAAGGTCTCGCTCCATCTGATACCACTAAGGACCAATAGGTCTTTGCGATGGCTTTCCGCCAGGTCAACCTAACTTAACCTATGGTAACCTAGTTTCACGGGACCTAAAGCGCTGTAACCTCTGATGTTGTCTATTGTGCTTGACCCTAAGCCTATATTTGAATACTTATAATGAATATGAGCAGTTCCTTGTGTTTTTTGCTCCATACAACCAATTGATTTAGAATCACACCATCTAGGTGAGCGAGTCTTCGTCTTGCGAGAGTTGCATATTCGCCAAGCATAAATATACTCTGATATTTCATGGTGGCTCAACTAGTAAGTTCCACGGACGCTTATTTCTGCTAGTTGTAGTTTCCAGAAATGATAACGAAGCCTATGATAGGTAGATAGGTTAGTTGGCAAGAGTACCACGGATACACTACAAGTAGCACTAGAGTGTCATTTTGATACCATAATGTAAACCACTACCTACGAAAAATGTCAGAGCTCAAAGGAAAAAGAACCATCTACAGCGGTCTAGTGTTGTTGAGTGGTGGAGAGAAACGGGAACCTAGAGCTGAACAACTGCCTCAGGACTTCCCCAAGAGCCAAGAGTTTTCTTAGTGTGCCTTTCGGGGATTTCCTGAGGCAGTTCTTTAGCCTAGATCCCGTTTCTCTCCTCCACTCCGCCGCACCCGGACATTTGCAAAGAAGTGTTCAATAGTCTCTTTCACTTCAAGATCCCCACAGCTCCTGCAATGGGGGTTCCTAATGAGTTCCGATCACCCAGTGACTGGTGCACACCACTATGAGTTTGGAAATTGAATAGTGGAGGATCCCTAGCAATTTAAGCATACTGCTTCTGTCGTACTGAGGTGAAAGTGTTTTTGAGATAGCACCCAATAAGACAGAACTCCATCGGTCTTGCGGTTTTTAAGAAATAAGTTGTTCAGCTTCCCTTTAACGACGGTCAAGGGGACATCGATGTCTGAGATGGGGACAACTGAAACCGGTTCTGTCGACCCTTTCCTGGAAAGCTCATAGGCAATTACATTTCCCTCTATGTTCCTATGCTTTGGAGTCCAAATAAGAGAAATTTTCCTGCTGACCTTCTCCAACGAAGCCTGTAATATCACGTCTAATTTCCAATGAGAGTTCGTAAGTCCTCTCAATCTAGGTTTAAGAGCCTAAGTACAAGATTATTCTCTAGAATGAAGGATAAACTATGTTGCCTGCTTCTGCCCTAGACTTTTCATTGAATCGTGTATGAATTCCTTGAGGATATTCATCATCATCATCATGCAGAGCACTATTGTTCGATGCGAGCCTTAGCTTTCTCCACAATTTTTCTCCATGCATCTCGGTCGGTAGTTGGTCGCTCCTATGCTTCTTGGATCATCCTCAACGTCGTCTAACCACCTTTTCCGCGGTCACCCTCTCCGCTTTTCACCATACATGCGTGCATCCAAAACTTGGCGAAGTATTTTTTCATTTGGCATTCTGCAAATATCTCCTAGCCAGGGGATACGCTGCGATTTAACAAACAGAACGAGGTTTCTGCCTTGTAGAAATTCCTCTAGCTCGTTATTATATCTGATACAATAGACCATTTTTCTTCTCGCACTGAACCCAGTATTCTTCTCAGTACTCTTCTTTCCAATATGCTTAATTCTGTATTTGTATCTGCTTTCAGGAGTGCTTCGAATATTTCTCTGAGAACATTTATATTCCTCGCGAGGACGACCAAGTCATCAGCAGAGCCACATATTTGGAAAGTTTTGGTGAATATAGTCTCTCATGAATCAACATCTTTAATTAAATAGTCTAGGATCACACGCTGTCCATTTTCAATGACTTTCAATTCAGTTTTTCCAAGTTTGAGTATACATGACCAATTTCTAGCAAATTTTTTGTATTCAAACTTTTTTATTTTTTATTTTCTATTTTTATTTTTTTGTTTTTGTTACAAAAATGTTTTGTATTGGCTATTTCTAGCAAATTTTTATATTCAAACTTTTTTATTTTCTATTTTTTTTTTTGTTACAAAAATGTTTTTTTTTTGCTATGTTGCTAAATCATTCCATTTATCACGGTTTACATTCTTCGACATTTTTTAGTGTTATTGCAGAACTTGATATTTACCCCCTGCGTTATTATGTATATAAAAAATAGTCTAAGACGTAGTAAAATGTGAATGCTTAAAGGCTTTTTAGATCAAAATGTTCTAAACAAAAAATTATAATATATATTAAATTTTTAATTTAAATTTAATTAATTTTTACACTAAATTTAATATTTTTTTAATTCTGCATCTATTTATTGGAACTTCCCCCAAAACAATTTTTTTCGACTCAGAAGTGGAGCGTTAATATTTTACAGCAGTTAGATATGTATTGGCTATTAGATATTAAAATGGTACTCGTACAGGGTTTCCTTATTTTGTTTTTGTTTTTGCCACCTCCATTACTGCTACTGCAAAGTGGCTTCTTACTGCTATTGCGAAAGTGGCTAAGAATGCGTTAATTGTGAGTAAATTGTCGGAACTTGTTATTTGTTGTTATGTTGTTAGCGCCTAACATCACTCTCCCAGGCGTAGGTTGAATAAACTTAAAACTCTGACTCAGTTTGCTATTTTTGCACACAAAGTGTGTGTGCTCGTGTTTGTGTATGTCCAACGACGACAACAACAACCGCTGGCATGCTGAGACTTTTGCCACTTGCCTTTGTTCCATTCAATTCCATGGCTATTCAATTAAAAATGTAAATTCACTGCATTATAAAGACTTAGTCAGCGGCAAAATACTTAGTCCATTAACAAAGAATGACGTTCAAGTTCGTTAATGTAGCATTTGCAGAGGTGCCGCAATTAGCATTTGACCGACAGAGAAAAGCAACAGCTTAAAATTAGACTATGCACTACTACTACTACTGTGAGGATTTACAAGTTGAGCGGCGCTACGATCGAAGTATAGAATCGGAACACACATCTGTCTGTGCATGCGTAAACTGGAGCGCACACCTATAGTGTGGAGAATGAGTGTGAAAGGTTATTATGAGGTGTGAGTTTGTTGTTGGTACGCATGTTTTACTCTCATTTTCTGCTATTATTTTCATCATAGGCTGCGGGCTTTTTGTGTTTTTGTTTTCTCTAAAGTGAATAATTCCAATTGTTAATGAATGGAGCGCCCTATGAGCGCATCATACACAGTTACACAACAACGACAAATGACAAATATTTAGCTTAATGTAGCCTAAAAAGAGGAACAAAAATAACTTAAAATTACTTTTCAAACTTTAAGTGATTTTTAGCTGCTGTATATAAATGAACGTGTTTATGTGTTTCCCAATTCTAAACAAGCGAAGGCAAACCTGCTGCACAATAGCCGCAGCCACAGCCACAGCAACAGCCACTGTCACCGCCACCACTTTCGTCAGCAGCATAGCAATAAACCAAAAATAAGAAACAATTAAAAAAATTAGTGTTTACCACATGTGGGCGTTCAGGTGGGTAGACGGTGAGCTTGTAAACCGATGGCTGCTGTTAGTCTTTGAATAAATACAATGCGCATGACAGTCACAAAAGACTTCAGACACAAACTCAATTGTGTCGAGAGTGAACGAGAAGCTGGAGTGAAGTTGAGGAATAAGTCGGCGGCATGTTGTCATTTTAAATTCAAAATAATAAAAGACTCAAAAATACTTAACAAAAAAATACTAAAAAAAATATACTAGCGAAAATGTTAAACAAAGTAGAAATGTTAATAGACGACTTGCACTGGCAAATAGGTACAGTGCACTCGCGATAACGTGGCGATCGGCCACCGCTGAGTTGCAGAGGTTGGCCGCTTATCTTAATTGTGGCAAATAATTATACTTTGAACATAATCCCACATCTATACCATCTATTGAATGTGTCTTAACGACTGCCAAATTTATTTTAACCCAACCTCACCGCCAAAAAAAAAACATTCCTTTTTTGACTTTTCCCCGTTTTCTCATGTGGGCAACTTGCTGTCGTAGCATTTAATTTTCAAAATGGCAACAAGCAAATCCAATCGCTGTATTCGCGCGGTAAAATAGAAATTAAATTTAAGTTTCTTTGTTTAATTTTTTTTTTAGTTACTTTCTTACCACGAAATGACAGCTGATATTAAGACAGTGATGGCAAGAAACTCGGTAAGACGTAGACATTTTAACAGTGCAATTTGACATTTGCAGTCTTCATCTCACATTTCTGTTTTAACAGAGATTCTTTAACATAATCTGTAGATGGTACAGAAGGAGTCAGCAAACTGTAGAAACAAATTCGGAAATAAGTTAAAAATTATTTTAATAAAAATCAAAATTCTAATAAATATTTTCAATCCAAATAGTCCTTTATTTTATGCAACAAATTGCATAAATTAGTTAATTTTTTCAAAGTAATGTAAAAAAATTACTGCTGCACAGCTTTTCTTCGAAGAAGCCTTATTATAAGATTGCAAAACCAGACCAAACGCAACTATTATATAATTTTTAATTTAAGGTCAAACATTTTTTTTCTTTTTTGTCTTTTATAATATATATGGTCATGTTTTTTTGGCAAAATAAAGACCATCAACAACAAACCATGCATCTCTGACAGCACTTGGGGCAGAAATGAGCGCAAAAGGCAACTTATCAGCGATAGCTCCCTTCGGCCAGCCTACAGAGAGCTGGCGAAGCAAGTAAAGAAATCGGCCAGAAACGATAAGAGAAAGTTGGTTGAAGATTTTGCTAGCGATGCCGAAGTGGCAGCAGTAGTAAACAAGATGAGACAGCTGTACCGCATAGTTGGCCGCCTAACCAACCAGCAGAGTAACAGCAACCAGCCGATTAGGGATCTGAATAGTGCTTTGTTGGCTTCCAATGATGACCAGATCCGCAGATGGAAGGAACACTTTGAAGCAACTAGCAACATTGCTCTTAGCAGTATACCTAGCTTTGCAGTGAGCAACACAACAACCAGCAATAAAATAACAACATCCTGCCCCAGCCTAGCGGAGAATAAGAATGCAATTCAGAAGCTGAAGCTCAACAAAGCTGCGGGCGAAGATGACATACATCCTGAACTAATGATTGCCGATCCGCAAATATCCGCGGAAATTCTTCATCCCCACATCACCACCGCCTGGAGCAATAGAAAGCTGCCTCCGTTCTAGATAAAAGGAAGCTGAATACTGAAAGAATAACCCTACTTAATACCATCTACAAAATTGTAGCCGCGATCATACAAAGCAGGCTCAAATATATCGAACGCTCCTTAACAGACGAACAAGCTGGTTTTCGCCCTCACCGAAGCTGTGTCAAACTCTCTGACATGCAAGCGAAGGTGGACTGACTAGTCGCATTGGCACGCACTGTCGGACTGGAGGTAAACATCGCCAAGGCCAAGGCTATGAGAGTTAACCACAATAACGTAAGGCAGATATTGGTTGATGGATGCCCGGTGGAATTCGTCGAAAGCTTCTGCTACCTCAGCTGCATCATCACGGCAGATAGTGGAGCAGATGAAGGCTAAACAAAGCAAGGGCGATATTCGGGCGAATGCAGTTTGGGGAAGTTCGCAAATCTCCAGGCGCACTAAGCTACGATTATACGGCTGCATTGTTTTGCGGAAGTGAAACATGACTGGTCTCCAACACCATCACATAGAGGTTACAATCTTCCGTCAACAAATACCACCGCATCATCTGCGAAATATTCCGGCCAAACATCATCAGTAATGACGCACTATGGGGATTAACGAATGAGGAAGGCAAATCAAACACAGAAAGTGGATAGGTGGATAGGTCACACCTTGATAAAATCACCAGATAGCATCACGAGAATGGCACTAGACTGGAACCCGCATGGGAGCAGAGGTCGTGGTCTATCGAAAAACACTTGGAGAAGGTCGATGTTGCGCGAACTATCAGATGTCGACATCTCATGGGACGGTGCAAAAAGCAAAGAAGACAAAAGCATAGAAGAGTCTTGTCGAAGCCTTATGCTCCCGAGAGGAATTAACAAGAAAAAAGCATATATATAGGTATTATATGTAATTTTCATATAACAAAACCTCTTTTTCACCAAAAATTTAAAAAAAAAAATTGGGTCTTCTTTTAAAATGTTGTATTTTTCTCAGTTAAAAGAAAAACTTAAATATTTTTATTATAGGCGTTTTCCTAAGACCTCAAAACATTACTATGAGTTGAAAACTGAGTTATTTTTTTGGCGTGGAGATTATCAGCCGCCCACAAAATTTAGTGTATCCATACAGATACTACAAAACGAAAGGATTAAAGATGCATAGATCTTTAGCTTTAGCAACAAAAGTATAGCAAAAAGTATATTCATTTATCTATTCATTTCATTTATATTTCTAATCCAGCATCTGTCCCTTCTGCCGAGCTACAGCCAGTGTACGTCACCTACTTTTATCCTACCCAGAACTTGCTTCTCAAAAGCATCATCACCTCGACAACAGTTATTCTCTTATACTTTTAAAAGGTGTCATTGAAGCAAATATCAACAAAATTTAAATATTTTTAAAGAACACCGACCTTTTCCGTTATATCTGATCCAAAGAAACGTCATCAGCCAGCCAGCCGAAGGCCGCTGTTGCTAGCGATGCGTTTACTTCAGGTTACATAATAATTTACAATAATTTATTTATTATTATGTAAGCTTTTTAAAATTAAATTAAATTATTCAGTACAAGTATCAAATGCCTTCAAAATCGTAAAACGTAAATCAATGACAAATAAAAAATGTTCATGCTAAATGATGTTCACGTTAATGCCAGTTCACTGTATGTCCATATGTATAAACATACGAGTATTCTGAAGTAATTATGCAGATTTGTGAATCCAGAATTCGGTTGACCCTAATATTTTTCTTACTAATGACTCCAATTATTGTCCTATTCTAATCCAAAATTAAAACAGTACAATGAAAAGTATAAAAGATTTCAATTTTGTATTGGCGATTTTGTCTATTCAAACAAAGAAAACTTATAATTCAAAAGAAAATTTACAAGTGAATAGAAATGTTTTCTTAACTGATTAGCAAGATAATGAATGAAATTAAGTTGTAGGTGCATTAGGATATTTCACTATCCAATCAAAAAAATCGGGACTATTTTTTCAGCGGAATTAAAAAAATTAATATATTAGTTTACGGACAAAGAAATCGATTGTTTTTCGGTAGACGGCTGTAGCGATCAATATCTCGTAAGTGTCTCTCTTGATGCTTTCATCCAAGGAGAGGCCTAGAATGCCATCTGCAGGCTCAAATACAATGGAAACTGGTGCGATCCCTGTCCGGCATTGGAAAAAAGAGAAGGCATGGACTTCGAGGCAACGATTCTCCCCATACTCCTTAACTCTATGCCATCAAGAGTCGCCCTTGAAAAGAGATACAGTGTGGTGCTGCCAGAGGCTCAACTGTGCTCAAACTCTGAAATTGAGCACGACAACTTTGTTTTCGTGGAGAGCTTCAGGATCGAGTACGGTTCCGGCTCTGGGGTCTACGTGGAATCCAGCGGGACAAAACTAGACCTTGCTCTTGGAATGCATGCATCTGTGTTTCAAGCGGAGTTGTATGCTGTTCAAGAAGTGATGAACTTTGTTGTGGAAAACAGATGGAGAGGGAGATCTATATGTGTCTGCAGTGACAGCCGAGCTGCGCTCATGGTCTTAGACAGCCCGCCAACTACTTCAAGTGTAGTCGATCCCTGTAAATTCAGGCTGAACTATGTCAGTAGACATAATAACCTGATGCTAACATGGATCTCGGGACTCGTGGGTATCAGAGGTGGCGAGACCTCTGACTCCTTAGCTGGGTTGGACTCTGAGGCCAACTTCTTTGGCCCCAAGCCCGTTCTGCTACTCCCTTCTGCAGCCATCAAAGCCACGGTAAGCAAATGGGTTACTACAACCCACAAGCGAGCTTGGCAGGCTAAGAGAGGCTGCAGATGGACTCAACTGATGATGATCGATCAAACAATTTCAAGTTTATGGCCGTTTTCAAAGTGGGATTTCGCACTAAAAAAATCGTTTGCTGTTTTTTCTTTGTTCCATTCAGTTGTGAGTTGCAGGGTGTTAAAAATGGACGGCAACAAAGACATTTTACAATTTTTCTTTGATAAAGGCAAAAATGGAAGCGTGGCACTGAAAAGGTGAATGGTGTTTAATGTGCCGATACTGGAGCAGCGTATGGCACAGAAGCGTGGGCGATGACAACATCCGATGAAGCGACGCTTGGAGTGTTTGAGAGAAAGATTCTGCTCAAAATTTTTGGACCTTTGCACGTTGGCAACGGCGAATATCGCAGGCGATGGAACAATTAGCTGTATGAGCTTTACGACGCCATAGACATAGCGCAGCGAATAAAGATCCAGCAGCTACGCTGGCTGGGTCATGTTGTCCGAATGGATACAAACGCTCCGGCTTTGAAAGTATTCGTTGCGGTACCAGCTGGTGGTAGCAGAGAAGAGGAAGGCCTCCTCTGCGTTGGAAAGATTATGTGGAGAAGGACTTGGCTTCACTTGGTGTGTTCAATTGGCGCCGGTTAGTACGAGAAAGAAACGACTGACGCGCTTTGTTAAACTCGGCCAAAATCGCGTAAGCGGTTATCGCGCCAATTAAGAAGAAGAAGACTGGAGCAGCGGGCCTCGTCGTAAATGTCGATAAAATCATAGAAATAATAGAAGTTGACCGGCATGTTAGTTGTCATAGCATCGCCCAGGAGCTAAAGATTTACCATAAAGCAGTTTTGAACCATTTGCGCAAAAATGTTATTCAAATGGATTTCTTTTCCCCCAAACTAATATAAGGATCACTTAGTTTACTATACCGGCTTACCAGTAAAAATTTTGACTCTCTTTAAGCGAAAACTCAGACGTAAACTTTCAAATCGCCGATACGCGTATTTTTTTTATTTGCTACCTTCAATAGCCTCCTCAATGAATGGTTATCTTGCCGCGAGGAGGAGAGTTAGTAAGTGAAATAATCCCAAAGTAATGCCGACGGTAGCGTAGCTACTGGTAGGTCTTCCCAAGCCGGTAAGGTCGAGGGTGAGCACCGAAGCTAAAAACAATCTACCAATAGCGTCTGATATAGATTAGTGCAGCTACAGCGTGGACTTCTCAGCGTCTGTTCATCAGGCTAGATGTGGCTGAGAGCAGGTGTCGGTCATTTAGTATACGGCTCGCTATATAAATGTGTTTAAATGGCCAAGATACCAATAAAACCAGGTAGGTAGGCTGATGAAATGGTTGAAGTCCCAGTCTGGCACTCCTCAAGTAGCACCATTTTGATACCATTATGAGACCTCCAACAGGCAAATATCTACGGCCAGTCAGAGCTATTGATATAATGGAGGAGATTAATTGGATTTAAGTTGCCGCACTGTCCCAGGCTGTCGAAGAAAGGAGCACCCAATGACCTTAGTCGTCAAGCTGCCAAACCCGGGCATTTACAGAGAAAATGCTCTACAATCTCCTTCTCTGAAAGGTCCCCACAGCGTCTACAATCGGGGCTAAATAGTAACCCTATTGTGCCGATCTTTCAGTGACCGGTAAACACAGCTACGAGTTTGGAAATTTAACTGCGAGCAGCCCAAAGGACTTTCTGATTCCTTCGTATATTGTACTGGGGCCAAAGGGTTTTCGAAATACTACATGAAGAAATGGAGCTACATCTTTTCTTCGCCTTCCTGAGAAATAATTTGGTATTTTTACCATAAAACAACAACACCCAAGAAACGGAATTCCGTCCTTTGCACCAATTAAGAGCGACGCATCTTCTAAACTTATGCATGCTTTTTTGAATTCTTACTGTTTGCTTAATTTTAAAATTTTCCAAGGAATAAATAATAATAATTAGTATCCATTGCCGGCAATTTGTTAGCTTGGAAAGTTGGGCATCAGAAGTTGTCGTTATAATGTAAGATTAATCCTTTTTCCTATATTGATGAGGGTGAAATTTTGTATTGCTCATCCACTTGTTTAATTACAGAAGAAATGGAGATAATTTGCGCCAAAATTATAACCTAGCCCAATATTTTTTAATACAAATCACAGAAAAAGTCGCGTGTATTTTCCATTGAAGCTTTTTCCCATAAATGTACTTAGTAAATATGTTTGAATTTTATATTAAATCAATTGAATTATAGTAAATAAATAAAATTGAATTAAAAAAAGCTAGAATTTGCGGTTTTTTTTTTTGCAACCGCTGTTAAAAATGCATTCTCAATCGCTACCTTAAAACATTTCGCCAACCAAATGCAATTTTAAAAAATAAAAAAAAAAGAACAAAAAAACATACATCCGTAAAATTATTTAATGTTTAAGTCTAAATCGGCCTACATCTACTTATATACAAAAACAAAATCTGACATCACTTACCTCAAATAAGCAGACGCTCGTATATCAGCTGCCATGGCTGCTGTTGCTGCTGCTGCTATGTATTTCAGGTCGATGTATTAACTTTAAGCGAATTATACAACTAGCAAACGAACTTGGTTTAGCAGTTCTCCGTGCCGGTTATGCGTTTCCCAACGCTTAGCTTATCTATGCGCAGTAGAAACTACACTTTTATGTGCAAGATAAATGGCGATTTTTGGAAAATCGTTTTGAGTACTTCAGTGTGACACTACACCGAGTACAACAACAGCGATAAGGTATGCCTGTTAGGTAGGGGTCCGTACAATACAAATATGTACGTGCTATTTGTTCACTCCGACCGATTTGCCATACAGGTGATAAACATCTTATCTCCAACAGAAATACGTGCGTTTGTCTCTACATGGAACACTTCCTTATTTGCGCAATGGGCTCGTACAACACTAACAGACGAAATGTTGCTGAATACACTTAAGATATTTTTGGATGGTTGAACGGTTGGACGGTTTGTCCTTTGGTGACGGTGGCGACACAGCACGGCAGTTCAGAATTTTTAATTGCTTTTTTTAGTTACCTGCTATAGAATTTATGAATGAATGCATGAATGTGCCACTGTGCTGACTGCTGGGCTCACAAAAAAATCTCGAAAAGAAGCATTTGCTGCCTATTTCGTAAATGAGCGTGTGTGTGTGTGTAGTATGTACTTTTACCTACAGTTAGCAATCACTTTTGCGCGCGGTTTGTTTAATCACTCAGTCGTCAAAACGTATTGTTGCTGATTCATTCATGAAAATGCAAACGAACAATGAACCGGAAACGGATGCCCGACTACAATGCAATTGAATAAAAAATTGTATTTACTTTGCTTTCCTTGCTCAACTCCGTTGTGCCACTAGCAGTTTAGCATTTACCTGCACGGACCTTTTTTAGAAGTTGTTCTTAAGCTGAAGATTAAGAGGATTGTTTTGTTGCACGTAAATAGAATTAATTACTGGAAACATTTTTTTCTTGGTTTTTCGTTTAACAGCGGTTGCAATATTTAAACGTTTAACTCTTCATAGATTTTATTTTTTGTTTTTTTGCTTAAGAGTATGTAAATATATGCATTTTTGTTTTTTAAATTCAAGTAATTATGTATTTATAGACAGTCTGTAATATTTGTTATCAAATTTCATTAAATTCGTTCCACATCGTTACAGACAGCCATTGTTTGTTTTTTGACTCAACATAAAAGACTTAAGGCACAAACTCGATGTCTCGCGAATTCTGTAAACAAATCAATTATCTTTTAAATTTCTTTCTCAATTTTGCACCATTAAATGCATTTCACACAAAAATTACACACACACTTCGGTTCACAACAATAATTTCACCAAAATACCAACAACTGTGCGGTTCTCCGTGTACCGTTGACTCGTCAGCGCGCAAACCAAAACTCAACTAAGTATTTTAGTAGGCAACATGTGGGCTTGGAGCACGGACCATCATCGGTAGGTTGCACTACATTGCCTACATACAAACACACATGCACACACATACACACATGGTAGGCTGGCTGACTGTTGAGTTGTACGCTGACAGCTGTTGTACAATAAAACTCTAGCTTGGTTGGTTGGTTGATTACACGATGTTGTTGCTCTTGTTGTAGCAGTAATACACGATCACCTTATTTTGTTGTTGCTGCGCTGGCGGTGCTTGCAAACCTACACGCGTCTCAATGAATTCATTCACAAAAACTGACGCAGTCAACCGGTAAGAATAACATTGCGCTCAGCGTACTCACCAAACTCTCAACTCAACATGTTTGAACGTTTGCATGAATGTGTTGGCGCTCGCTCTCCTGCTAAACTCAGTAAATTGTGTAGGTAGTTGGTAAAAAGCAAATAAACATACAACAACAACAAGAGGTTAATACAAATTTATGCGCCTACCAAATATATCAACGAAAATGAGCTAATATGTCTATTGTACACACACACATCCATACACACACATAAATCTGTATAAGTAGATATTACGGAATATTGGGAGGCGTATTGTGTGTTAAGACTTACAAAGGCATTTTCATTCCTATTGAAAGCGCTAATCCCCCATTCATTTCTAATCTAAATAAAGGCGTGTAGATTTGGCGAAATTTTGCATTTATGGCGTTTCGCAGGTCATTCACTAAGGTGTTAATGCGGAGTTAATTGTTTTGCCGCTAAGCAGCTGAGTTGAAGAATTTTGATTTACTACACGCATCAAATACTTTACGTTTCTGAGATCTACTGAGTTAAGTGAGCGATTTGAAGAGACTGCGCTATATATTTATTTTGCATGTGATACATAAATAATCGTACATACATATGTATGTATATCATGGAAGTGCATAAGCGCTTATGCGCATTTAACCTACAAATATTTGCGGTTGCTGCGGTTTTGGTTGTGCCACCAACCATGCCAAGGCAGTGTTGGCATCTATACTAGCAGTGCATCTTAAGTTTCTGTTAGAGGCAGTACATACATACATACGTATACAAGTGTATATACAGCAGCAAACATAAAAAATGTAGTCTCAACAGTATTTTTTTAAAAATCAAAGCAACAAAAATTTTGAATCTAAATTTTTAATAAACAGACACACTTAAGGGCAAAACAATGATTTACCACGGCTAAAAATTTAAAATCCAATTTTTTTTTTGTGGATCAGAAATGCTTTTGAGAACTTTGCTTTTGTTTCAAAATATCTAATTAAGGTTAATGGAGCTATGAATTTTATTTAAGGGGTTAGGAGTAGTCAGAATTTATTATTAGATTTTTTTGTTTTGCATTTTCTTAATGTATTGTAACTTAAAAATATTGTGCGAAATTTTGAAGTGAATCCGACAAATACTTTTCGAATTATTCAACAATTAACAAAGGGCGCTCCGGAGCGTTCGAGAGCAAATATCTGGATGCTGGAGTGGCAGATAAAAGCGCTAACGATAACACTCGTGAAGGTAGACAAAAGCAAATCGATATTTTGGAAGCTACTATGACCGCTGAAGAACTATTATATGGCCCAGGAGTAGATGACACAGAGCAAGTAATTAAATAATTCGTAGAACTCTACATAAAT
Source organism: Anastrepha fraterculus (assembly GCA_037575425.1). Taxonomy (NCBI): domain Eukaryota; kingdom Metazoa; phylum Arthropoda; class Insecta; order Diptera; family Tephritidae; genus Anastrepha; species Anastrepha fraterculus. The sequence goes on along the minus strand of JAYXIM010006913.1, from coordinate 100,362 downwards.
CGATTGCAAAATTTAAATGCATTTTTCTCAAAACTATGTTTTTTGAACTGGTGATCTCTGTAACTTAAAAACCGCTTAGTAGATTTCAATAAAATTTATACTGCTTTTGAAAAACATAAAAAACTTGTGCCTGATCGAAGGATTTTTTTCGATTTTTTAAACATTTGTGGGTTTTTTCTCGAAAATCTGAAAAATATTTCCTGATGCCGCCATATTGTTAATTTTGAAAAAGCAAAGCTTCGATCAGGCATAAGATTATCTATTAATAAAATTAACTTCTCTTGTCCGATTGATTTTAGATGAATCTCCAAGGACTTGTGTCATGATCACCGCAAGGGGCTGCTGGAGAAATGGGCTTCACACAAACAGCGATAACTTTTACAAATATAAATTTTTATTTTTTATTTTGCTTGATGTATTAATGCTATGTTTTTAGTTTTGTGAAATAAATCTGACTACCCCTAACCTCTAAATAGCCTTGAGTGCCTAAATCGGACTTTAAGAAGAGTTAAGTGTTTCGCGCATCAGATACCGGCGCATCAGATACCTTCTTGCCAATGGGGGCATTGTTATGAAAAGGCATCTAGCGTTCATTTCCCTCTTATTTATCGCACCTATTATTGATTTATAGACATTTTTCTGTTTTTCGAAAAGACTTATGCGTAGTATTTTGCCGTAACATCGACACAAAATCGATCAATGAATTTATTCATTAAGCATTCATTTTTTTAATCTTCGTGAAGTGATGTTGGTATTAAAAATGGATTTTAATGAACAAGCTGACTGCGGAGTTTCAGCCCAAGTTGTTTTTGCTTTAAAAATATATGCGATCGCCACGTAAGACGCCTGTCTAGCAGAGTACTCAAATATTTGGCATTAGCTGTCTGAGATATTAGAGCGTTTTTTAGCGATACTGCAGAGCATGAGCCGTAGCGATACATGAAAGAAATCTGCATAGATTTGGTTTAGTTAGCTTTTATGCGCCAGGTTTTCAACCAGAAATTAACACTGTTCCTTCTGTCACTAAGCAGAGGAGACTGTAGAAGGCTGATTGGACTGATGAAGGGTCACTTTCTATGGGCAAAGCACATGGAAAAGGTGGGCATCTCAGGCAGTGCCCTCTGCCCAGCATATGGAGACGAGAATGAGACGGCGGCTGACTTTCTGTGCGTCTGTGCTATGAAGCGACCACCTTGGCTCCTTGGCACCACAAGAGATCTACTCAGATTTCTTCGAAGGTCGAGTAGATTTAAAGAAAATTAAAAAGGGAATCCAAGTGCAGTAGAATGGGCTTAATTGTGTCTGAGTGCTGTATTTGCTAGTCTGTCCCGACAAAAAACAACAAAAAAACACTGTGATTTCTTGTGAGTAGGTAGGTAGGTAAGATGGCAAGAGTACCCCAGGTACGCTACAAGTAGCACTTACGTGCCGTTTTGATACCATAAAGTGGACCACTACCTATGAAAGGATTAAGGGAGGAGATAAGACCGTCTACAGCCATCCAGTGCTGTTGATGTAGCGGAGGAGAGAAAAGGGATCTAGGCTGGAGAATTTCATCAAGTCATCCCCAAAGGGAACGCTGAGGAATCTCAAGCGCCTAGCCGCCAAAGCCGGACATCTACAGAGAAAGTGTTCCACAGTCTCTTTCTCTGTAGGATCCCCACAGCTTCTGCAATGGGGGTTGTACGGAATTCCAAGCTTCTCCGCGTGAGTGCCGATCACCCAGTGGCCAGTGATCACCGCGATGAGTTTGGAAATTGAATGGCGGGGGGTTCCCATCACCTTAAGCGTTCTGTTTATGTCGTATTGAGGCCATAGTGCTTTTGAAATGACACACGATGAGACAGACCTCCATCTGTCTTGCGCTTTTCTTAGAAAGAAGTTGTGTAGTTTCCCTTTAACGACGGCCAAGGGGATACCGATGTCTGAGAAGAGGGCAGCTGGACTCGGTTCTGCCGCCCCCTTCCTGGCAAGCTCATCGGCAATTTCATTTCCCTCTATATTCCTGTGCCCAGGAACCCAGATGAGGGAAATGTTTCCTGCACGTCCGAGACGTTTAAGTTCCCCCTTACAGGAGTTTACGAGAAGAGAGCTGCAATGCGGCGACGACAGTGCCTTGATTGCAGCTTGGCTATCGGAAAAAATATTTATGTCTCCCTCCCAACAGCGATCCCGAAGCATTTTGCATGCCTACAGGATCGCGAAGACCTCTGCTTGAAAGACGCTGCTTGTCTCCGGCAGTTTATAGGAGACCGCGATGTTGGCTGATTTGGAGTAGACCCCCGCTCCCACTCCAGACTCCATTTTGGATCCGTCAGTGAAAACAGAGGCCTCTATATCCGCAACAACTCTCCCCTCTTTCCAATCTTGCCTGCTCGGAAAGATAGCCCTAGCACAACCCTCAAAGCACAGTTTGCGGATGGAGAGGTCGGTGCGAATATCAGAGAAGGAAGGGGAGATCTGCTTCAAGATGCTGCTATGCCCAACAGGGAGTTGTCTCCAAAGGCCAAACTCCCTCAGTCTGATAGCACTCTGAGCAGCAATGGATTTAACCTGCAGATCCACAGGAATTAAGTGTAGTATAACGTTGAGCGCAGCGGTGGGACATGTTCTGCAGGCACCAGTGATGCCCACACATGCAGTTCTCTGCACTCTCTCTAATTTAGCGAAGTTGTAGCCCTTCTGAAGAGCTAACCACCAAACTAGGCAACCGTATGTCAAAATTGGCAGAACCACTAAGTTGTACATCCAGAGTACGACACGTGGCTTGAGGCCCCATTTTTTGCCGAACATAGATTTACAGGCATAGAAAGCTATATTAGCCTTCTTAACTCGATTTTCTATGTGCAGCTTCCAGTGGAGCTTGGGGTCAAGTATTACACCAAGATACTTGACTTCCGATGAAAGTGTAAGACACTGGTTGTTAAGTCTAGGAAGCTTAAACGGCGAAGGCTTGTATTTTCTGGTGAATAGCATCAACTCCGTTTTGTCAGAGTTGACTCTGAGACCGCTACTGGCGGCCCACCTGCTGAGTGTAGCCAGTGCACCTTCCAAAATTTCAGCCATTACTGATGGGAAGGGACCTGAGACCATCAGGACCAAGTCATCGGCATATGCTACCACCTTTACCTTTGAACCTGCTTTCTATAATAATCGCGGCTACAATTTTGTAGATGGTGTTAAGTAGGGTTATTTCTCGCAGGTCAGTCCACAGGTCGCCTTTCTTGGGCCTCTCTGTAGGCCGACCGAAGAGACCCATCGCTGATAAGTTGCCTTTTGAGTTCATTTCTGCGCTGAATGATGCCCCAAGTGGTGTCAGAGATCCATGGTTTGCTGTTGGTGGTCTTTATTGTGCCAAGTTTTTCCCGAGCGATCTGCATGAGCGTGGCATTTGTAGCTTCTAATGCTGTTGCACTTTTCTCTGCCTTCTACTGTACTTAGTTAAGTGCGTATGTGTGTACGTGTAGTTGAAAGAAGCCGCCTGCAGTATCACACCTCAGTGAAGTTATATGCTCGTATGTATACGTGTATAAGCGTTCTTTGTGCAAGTGCACGCGCATCAAAGCCACCAGTAGTGGCCTCACCGCGGCTGCTGAACCAACATAACGAATTCGCCTTGTTGACAATAGAAGCTCAACTCAAACAAACGCAAACTTTCGTAACAGCTATAAAAGTGATAAACCTGATAGCCACAAATTCTAAGCTAAACTGAGACACATTTATATACGAGGGGGGTTCAATAAGTACCCGTGTTAGAAGCGAAGTCACCATTTTTTCAATTTTTTTTTTCCAACATAGTTCCCTCTTAGAAAGATACACTTCTCCCACCGCTCCGGTAATTTTTTAACCCCTCCAAAAAAGAGGATTTGACGAACTCTCCAAAATACACCCTTGTCTCGGCGATGTTTTCCTCGTTTGAACAAAATTTTTTCTCCGTGAGCCATTTCTTCGAGTTCGGCAACAAGAAAAAGTCGCGGGAGCCAGATCGGGTGAATACGGGGGGTACGACAGCAATTCATAACGTTTCCACGACAGTCGGTTCTACGTTACCGAAACGACCTGGATTTATATCCGGCCAAGGACTGTCACTCCAGCAGCATTCCCCATATGTAAGTATGGGAAATGTTTATGCTGCTACAATAATAACAACAACAGCAATTCATAACGCAATTCACGCAGTTTGGCGGCGACGACACCAGATGAATGTGCTGGTGCGTTATCGTGGTGCTGCTGGTGCCAAATGCAGCTGTGTCAGCATCAATTTTTTGTGAAAACGGTCCAATAACTCCCTGTAGTATTGTCCAGTGATCATTTTTCCATTTTCCAAAAAATTCATGAGGATGACGCCGTTCGCATCCCGAAAAATCGTAGCCATGACCTTTCCGGCCGATGGGACTGTCTTAGCCTTCTTTGGAAGAAATTCACGGGGAGGAATCCATTGTTTTGATTGTTGCTTAGTTTCTAGTGTGTAATGATGAATCCAGGTTTCATCAAAAATTGCTTCGGATCTCGCTTAAATTGCTTCACGTCTCGCTTAAATTGCTTCGGGTCTCGTTTAAATTGCTTCGGATGTCGTTTAAATTGCTTCGGATCTCGTTCAAATTGCTTCGGATCTCGTTTAAATTGCTCGGATCTCGCTTAAGTTGCCCCAAACACTGCTGCGAAGTTAACAGCCGCATCTGCTTGTTCTCCACAATTCTTTCATTGCCAACTTATCATGTAAAATATTATTTGCCGTTCCAGTCGACACACCTATGGCCTCTGTTACTTCGCGCACTTTCGTTCGTCGATCAGCGAGAATCATGTCGTGGACTTTCTGAATGATTTCCTCGCTAAGCACGTCTGCCGGGCGTCTTGGTCACTCCTCAACAAAAACGGATGTTCGCTCACATTTAAGTTCGTTAAACCAATATCTAACTATGACATCATCCATTGGCATTCTCATGGCAGCCGGTTCTACGTTACCGGAATGACTCGGGTTTTTCCCGACCAATGGCTGCCGCCCCAGTAAACTAGCCCTGTCTAGTGTACCGTATCCCATCTACTCTGCCCCCGTTCGTTGCCCCGACAGTTGGTTCTACGTTACCGGAACGGATTTCTATATGTCCGCCCAAGGACTGTTACTCCAACAACACTCCCCGTACATGTATGGGAAATGTTTTTACTGCTACAACAACAACATTTATCCTGCCCGGTGACTGCACCGCACTGGCAGGGTTTAGTAAACTACACAACAACAACAACAACATCATCCAACTTCGCTTTTATCTCCTCGCATTTTTTCCATCCAAAAACAAAAAGCGAATTACCGAACGATGCTGCTTTTTTCCATCTTAGCGAAAATCACGAAACACCTTTTACTCGAATAGCTGCCAAATCCAAACTAACCTACCAATCCGTCTGAAATTTGTGTTGCCGTCGTTTGATAGATGGCAGCACACGATGCCAACACCAACTTCCCTCAGGAACGCCCTCTGTCATTGAACACAGGTACTTATTGAACCGCCCTCGTAAGTTATATAGCTGCGGAAAGTATAGAATTTAGTATGTTCTGCTGTGTTAAGTGAGAGGACAAACAAAGTGGATGATCTCGAACACATCTTTGCAGCTTAAAAGTCAAATAATTACTGGTCTAAAATTTAGAATGGATGCACAAGTAGCACATGCGTTTAACTACAACTGAAATTACAGTCATCATTTCCCAAACTCTATGGAATATTCATTCAGTGATTCGATGCCAAGCCAGTCGCAAAAGAAGACATCTGCACTTTACTGCAAGGCAAAACTAATTGAAGCGTAAAATGGGCTATTTATTAGTTTACTATTTTACCCTGCAAACATTTTTCTCATTCTCCCATCGCCATGCGCCACCATCACTCCATATATGTCGCCTTTGACCGACAAAACATTCCATATTTGTGTGTGGAGCGAACGAAAATGTGTGTTAGCGCTCATAACCCATTTCTTCGACAGTCATTCAGCATCACACAGGCCAAGAGTGTAAGTGGCTCTCCAACTCGAATACTACATATTTAAAACAAATACAATAAGTGGGCTTCGCTTACATTGCATTTATCTGTTTAAGATTGTCAACGTGCTATCCGCATAGCTGGTAATGCCATAAACGTAGCAGGCGCCGCAAATGGGCAGAAGAGCCAATACGTGTTTGTTTGGTTTTCCCCATTCCAAACTCAATGTATACTTTATCGACCACTTCGCACCTTTGTAGGTGTACAACAAATATAATATTTCACTAGCAAATAAACTCTAACGAGTTAATAAATACTCCCATGTTTTTGCATATTGATGCTACGCTGGAAATATCTTGAAAGTAACACTTTTGGGTCACTTTAATTTTGAGTCACAAACTTTTAATATTTAGTTTTTTTGAGTAGACACAATAGAAATTAGCAAAAAAACAGAGTGTACTGCTGATATTTCGTCACACTTTTAATAATGCATGGATTTTTTTATATTAAAACGCAATTTTTTCAACCGCTTGTGCCAGTGCCGGAAGTACCAGGTTCGATCATCTCTTGCTTGATGGGTTCAGCTGGTATTAATGACGGCGGAATGTTAAGAGTCTGCAGTTGATAAATAAGTATTTTATAAAAAAAGAAGAAAATGTAAAGCAATTTAAAACCAGCTACCTTTCCCGGGCAAGCTGCCTCATACTGATGTTTCAGGCTTTCCATTTCATAGACGCACGTCGACAAAGCAGTGCGCAATTCGCACAGCAGAACCATATCTGAGCGCAGTTCATTGAATGAATTGCAAATGTCTTCGGTGGGTGGTGGAGAGGGATCTAAATAGAAAATAAAACATACAAAAAACGTGTTTTTCATATTGCACATAAAAAAAAAAAGTTCTAATTACTTACCAACTTTAAATTCTTGTATGGCTTGTTCCAATGCTTTTACTTTACGCTGCCCGATATTTGCTGGAAGCTTCATTTTTTGCGAGCGCAACGAAACACCTGAGCCGCGCAGATCTGAGAATTTTATGCCACTACCACCTACCTCAATAGCGTTTACAACGGAATCAACTTTCGAGGGACGCGGCTGATGGTGCAGCTTTTTCTTAACAAGTTTCTTCTCATATTTGCGTGCACTTTGTACGTTGGTGCCGGCATCGCTTTGCTGTGAAAAAAGATGATAAATTTATGTGAATACAAAATACACGCAAAATCCCGAGGGTATGCCTACTTGATCCGCTTGTGAGATGAGCTTTTGTAGATCTTGCGTTTTGCGCTCACGTTCCTTCTTACGCACTTCGATCTTCTTTAGTTCGTTCAGCAACATTTGTTCCTCCTCGACTTGTTGTGTTGTACGTTCGAATAACTTTTTCAGTTGATCCTTACGTTTACGCTCATGTTCTGCATCAAATGCATATGGTTTTTTGTCAGTAGTTTGCCCTTTAGTTTTGCTCAATAGACCGACCACTTCATAGTAACGCTCTTTGAGATCTTCCACAGACTTGACGCCATGTTGTGCACGATCCCAACGATCTGCCATAAAGATGAAACGCAGATCGAAACTGAAAATAAATGTGTCTAATTGCAAAAAAGAAAAAGCCACTATTTCCACAATTACCGTTTGGCCAAATCAAATAGGTGATCTGTTTGCGCTTTATTCCATTTTTGTACATTCGTGCGCAGATGTGTGTTGTACTCAGTCATGGTGTAGCTGGGTATTTGAAGATGTTTATTGAACTTGGCAAAAGGATATTCTTTTTGGTCATCAGTGGTGCGCCGCCAATGATGGAACACGGCACCATCTGTGCGCGCTGGATTATTAAAAGGCGCCCATTCCCATTTACGCACTTTTTTCATACCCAAACGCGCTTTTGCTTGTTTATAACCAGCACCAATGCCAAGAGCTGAACAAATATACGCATTAAGTTAAGAAAGTTGCAGAAATAAATCGATAGTTAATCACCTGTGTCCGTGGGCAGCAACGGGGGCGCATCCTTATTGTCGTTATAGAGCAAAGCGAACACCTCGCGATGCATACCTTCCGGCCGTTTTGACACGCCTTTGGCCCTGAAGAGGACGAATATAAAATACAACTTAATAGAAAACGTATAAATAATGCAATTTAACGCACTTTTCAAAGTTTCTCCGTTTCTGTGCAAGAAATGATTCTCGCGTCACCTCCGGCGTGTTCGCCCGCTCCATATCGAGGATATCGCGTACGTCCGCCATTCTAGAAGCGCTTTTTTCACTTTATTCGATTGAATGCGAATAATTAATCATAAATATTTTATTTAAGCAATAATGCAATAAAATATCAAATTCCCGAAACGAATCAAGTTGAATGAAAATGTTTACACCCAAAGTGATAGGTGCACAGCTGTATAGAAGCTGTCAAATGGTTAGTGCTGCCAGACATTCTCCCAAAGAAAATAGCAACAAATTTTCTCCCCTTGGCAAGAAGCAGCACTGCCCCTACACGTGCTCGTAAAGCCGCATTTTTTGGTACATTTCACTTAGATCAGTGTGCTTTTCAGTTGAGTGGTTTTGTTTAATGTTATATAGCAGAAATTATTGCGAAATTGTGACGAAAATCTTTATAATAGTGTGGATGAGTGCTCTTGAAAGTGGATAGAAACAAAATTTTAGTGAATTTCATAAATTTCAAAGAGTTTGCGATGCGGATAAATATAAACGAAATACGGCGCTCTGTCGCACAGCTGCGCGAGCATTTGCAGTCGACGTCGCAAACAGCTGATGAGAGCAGCGCGCTGCAGAAATTTCTAAAGACAAATGTAAACAAACAAATCGACTTTGTTTACAAATGTTTTAAGGCTTTTCTTTTTCCATACTTTTTCAATAGCAACCCGATCAGAAAGATGTTGAAGCGCTTCTCACATATTTAAATGCCCACATACTGGACGAACGCTGGACAGCAGCCATAGCAACTCTGTTTGAAAACGTGTTATTGTTATTGATCACACGCAGCATTCCCTATGATGAGCAAGTGGACGCGACCAACTTTGAGTCGTATCAGAAGAAATGTATCGCGCTGGCCACCATGATGCGTTTGTCCGCAGACACAAAGCGGTAGATTTCTAACAAACTATACATAAAAATTTTTCAGCTGACACCTTAATACTCTTTTCTAGTTATGCCGTGAGTTACTTTCGCAACAAACCAGCGCCCTTCCAATGTCCTGCATCAAGTGCAGACGCTACTTCAAGCAAACGTTTCAAGAATAGCGCTGTTATTACTTCGCTAGATATTGTAAAGTGCTGCTATAACTTGCTATGTGCGCACCCAGTATTCTTTAGAGATTTGTGGAATTGGTCCGTATTTCTCGAGCAATTCGCCGCTTGCCAACAAGAGGATACTTTGCATCAAATCTATTGTAACCACATTATTGCAGTATTAACAAATATGAACGCTGCGCAATTGCAAAATATGAATGCCCAATTACCAGCTGCTGCGCTACTGCAATTTGATCAAGAGCAGAATTTATCGCCTTTAGTCAAAAAAAGTTTTCCACGACAAACCACAGAAAAAGATAAAATAATCGAATTGGAAATTAATTCACAACTGGTCACCGATATTGAAGGTGTTCTACTGCCTATCTTCAATAAGGATAATTATGCATACTACGCGCACAATGATGGCTTACACGATAATATAGTGAAAGTCGATTCAACAAAAGTTAATTTACGCAGCATAGCCTTGGGCATAGCCTCGGCCAAAGCAATATGCCTTTCAGGGCCCGTTGGTTGTGGTAAGACAACACTTGTGCAATATTTGGCACGTAAGACCGGACGCATTTATGCAAAGCCTGATGAAATCGACAAGAAACAAGTAGAAAATCATAACCATGAACTAAACGGTGGGCTTGTGAATGGCAAAGGTAAATTATCAAGTGGTAGCAAAAGAAAACATGCACTTGATATATTAAATAACTTGGATCAAACCATTACTGCCGATGGTTTTAATGCCAACGGTTTCTTGCGCATTCAACTGGGCGATCAAACTGACAGCAAAATGCTCTTGGGGCAATACCGTTGCACTGATGTGCCTGGCGAATTCGTTTGGCTGCCTGGCGTGCTAACGCAGGTGAGTAGTCACAAGCCATGAATTTAAATTTTTTACTACAAAATTTACAAAAATTCAATTTCAATTCATGTTCAATTGCAGGCTGTTATGAATGGTTATTGGCTGCTGTTAGAAGATCTGGATTCGGCCACACAGGATACCTACACAATTTTGAGTAGTCTGCTGGAGAACAATTACTTGAGCGTGCCCGGCTTTCGCGATTGCGTCAAAATCGATCCTGGCTTTCAGTTGTTTGTAACCGTGCGGTGTGTAAAATCTTAAGCGTTTAACGAATTTAATATACATACTTAATTTTCTTTAATGTATGCAATTTTCTTTTCTCAGCACCAAATCGTCAACAAGCGCCGGACAGAAGTCACTTTATGCACTACTCGAGAAATATCTATACACAATTAATATTTTGCCGCTTTCGCGTAACGAGCTCTGCAAGGTGGTTAGCACGAATTACCCCAAATTAAGCACTGTGGCCAATCGCATAGTCGACGTATTCCTGACATTCTCCAGCGGTGACCACACAGCGGCTGATAATTTGCGACAACAAGAATCTGCTGACAAAGCTGATACCACCGAAAAGTATGTCGCCTTACCGTTTGAGCAAGTTTCACTCTCATCCATCCCGAATTCTGGCCGGTTGGTCTCAACACGCGACCTGATCAAGTTGTGCCAACGCTCCAATCCTGTATTCTCCGTCACTAGCACCGAATGCGCGTACTTTGTATTTCAAAATGCTGTTGACATTTTCTGCTCCTACTTGCCGCAAGGCGAGGACAAAACCAAACTAATTACTAGTATCGGTGCAAAATTGGGAATTATTCAGTCACGTTGCGAATATTTTGCTAATGATTATAAACCAGAAGTGCTGGTTGACAACAATAGCATAAAAGTTGGGCGCACAGAATTGTATGCGCGTCCAATGGAGGTTAAACTAAGCAGTGAAACGGCGGATTTACAAGAGGAGGCCGACAGTGGAGGACCACCACAGGCAATAAAACGCCAAAAACTGAACGATAATTACTTGAATGTCGAAAATCAATTGACGAGTTTAAAACGTGCTTTGAAGGCTTCCACGCACGCAACTTTTTCTTTTACCAGAATGTCATCGTGTATTTTGGAGCGCATAGCCGTATGCGTGTCGCATGCTGAGCCGGTGCTACTCGTTGGTGAAACTGGCGTTGGCAAAACATCCTCCGTGCAGTATTTGGCCGAACGCACGCATCACAAGTTGGTTGTGGTCAATATGAACAATCAGTCGGACGTTTCAGATCTCATCGGTGGTTTTAAACCAGTCGATTTGACTTATGTAATCGCGCCACTGCGACTTGAGTTCGACACCATCTTTCGCGCTACGTTTAATGCTGAAAAAAATCAAACATTTCTTTACAAAATGGAAATTTGCTATAATCAAGGCAATTACTCGGTTATCATTAAGTTGATGCTAGCGGTAATTAATTCAGTTTTCGGCAAAGCCGAACGAAATGAGTTGAAGCAAAAGGAACTCGACCTATTGCCACGTTGGCAGGCACTCAAAATGAGTGTAAACAAATTGAATGCCCAATTGAGTAAGTCGATTAACATTTCCTTTGCTTTCATACCGGGTTCATTGGTGAATTGCATTAAAAACGGCGACTGGATACTGTTGGACGAAATCAATTTGGCCTCGGCCGAGATGCTCGAATGTTTGTCGACAATTTTAGAACCTGATGGATCGGTGGTGTTGCTGGAACGTGGCGACTTTACACCAGTCAAACGGCATCCCGATTTTCGCATATTTGCCTGCATGAATCCCAATACAGATATTGGCAAAAAGGATTTACCAGTTGGCATACGCAATCGCTTCACCGAATTTTTCGTCGACGAACTAACCACAGACGCTGATCTCACTTTACTTATAAGTGACTACTTGAAAAACACGGGCATACAGCGCAAGAGTGTGGCTAATTTGGTGCAATTGTATAAGAAGCTGAAGTTGCTGTCCAAGTTGGAATTGAACGATGGCCTCGGCAATCGGCCGGTCTACTCGTTGCGTACGCTGTGTCGCTCGTTGCGCATTTGCGCCAAGAATTTGTGCGGTTCGGTAGAACGAAATCTCTACGAGAGCTTTTGCATGAGTTTTCTCACACAGCTGGATCCAGTTTCGCACAACGTGGTGCTACATTTGATACAACAGGCACTCTTAAGTAATGCCAAGGCCATACTAAGCCAGGCTATACCTAAACCAGGTGAGAATTATTTGAATTTCGAAGGCTACTGGATACAACAAGGTCCCAAAGAGCCTGAGGAATACGCCAGCTATATTTTAACCAAAAGCGTGAAAGACAACCTGCGTGACTTGGCACGTATCATATCAATTGGCAAACTGCCGGTGCTGTTGCAGGGTCCTACAAGTGCCGGCAAGACGAGTTTGATTGACTATGTGGCGCGCCGTAGCGGCAACCATTGCCTGCGCATTAACAATCACGAGCACACTGACCTGCAGGAATACATCGGCACATATGTCGCTGATGTGACTGGCAAATTGAGCTTCAAGGAGGGCGTGCTGGTGCAGGCCATGCGCAATGGCTATTGGATTATCTTGGATGAGTTGAACTTGGCTTCCACTGACATTTTGGAGGCGTTGAATCGTGTGCTGGATGACAATCGTGAACTCTTCATACCCGAAACGCAGACGCTGGTGAAGGCGCATCCAAATTTCATGCTTTTCGCCACACAAAATCCACCTGGTTTATATGGTGGCCGCAAAACACTGTCGCGCGCCTTCAAAAATCGTTTCATCGAACTGCATTTCTCAGAAATACCACGCGACGAGCTCGAGACTATACTAGAAAAACGCTGTCTGATACCAGCCTCGTATGCCAAAAAAATGGTAATGTGCATGTCCGATTTGCAGAAGAATCGCAAGACCACAACCAAAAATGTATTTACCCTGCGCGATTTGTTTCGGTGGGGTAATCGTTACACTTATGCGGACAAACAGCTGCTGGAAAATGCGCAATATGACTGGAATCAACATCTTGTCGAAGAAGGTTACTTGGTATTGTCCGCCAAAGTGCGCACAGACATTGAAATCGAAATTATCGAGGATACCTTGTATAAAAACTTTCGCAAACGCATCGATCTATCTAGACTTTTTGATGCGCAGTCCAGCGTGGAGGCGTGCTCGGCGGTGACGCGTAATATCATCACCGCCATAAGAGCTTACAAGCTGCGTGCCGACATTGTGTGGACGCGCAATATGACGCGCATGGCTGTGCTGACGGCCAAGGCTTTGCAGTTCAACGAACCCGTCTTGCTTGTGGGTCCCACCGGCTGTGGCAAGACCACAGTTTGCCAGCTATTAGCCAGCATTCGTGGTGTGCAGCTGCGTATACTCAATTGTCATATGCACACAGAAGGTGCAGATTTTTTGGGTGGCTTGCGGCCGTGTCGTGAATCGTGCGATGAGCATAGCACTGCGAAAAAACTATTTGAGTGGGCTGATGGCCCCTTGATACTCGCCATGCAGGAAGGCTCCTACTTCATGGCTGATGAGATCTCTTTGGCTGAAGACTCAGTGCTTGAGCGTTTGAATTGTATTTTAGAGCCCGAGCGCACTGTTTTGCTGGCAGAGAAGGGTGGCGTTAGCGAGTCCGATAATCCAGCAGAAATCGCGAAAGATTTTGTGGTGCAGGCGAAAGAAGGATTCCAGTTTTTGGCCACCATGAATCCAGGCGGTGATTTCGGTAAGAAGGAGCTGTCACCGGCATTACGTAATCGTTTTACTGAAATCTGGTGTCTACCATCCGATGCGAAAGAGGACTTAATACAAATTGCTAGCAACTGTATGTTGGAACACTTACAAATGTCGGCCGACACCAGCAGAGAAGACATAACGAAAATCGCCAGTTACTTGGTGGAAGTGGTGTTGTACATGCGCGATGTAGTTGAGAAATTCAAATATTCCATACGCGACATATTAGCGTGGGCGAACTACATTGCCAGCAATGCGCACTTAACATTTCCGGAGAGAGCTATTTTTGGCTTGGAAACAATATTTTTAGACGCTTTAGAGCTTTTGCCGCACGAATCGTTGGAAAAGGTTGAGTTGCTGCGAAAGCAGATAGTCGCATTCGCCATCGAACGGGCTGCTGTTATTCTGAACGAGCACTTCACGTTTGCTGATTTGGCGGAAAAGCGTGGCAAGGAAGTGATTCACACTGCCGAGGAATTCGGTATTAAGCCCTTCTTCATAGCGACCAACGCCAGTGCGAGTGCCGCCGCAAGCAAAGCATTTCTATTCGAAGCGCCAACAACCAAACAAAATCTATTTCGTCTATTATCGGCGCTTTCGCTGCGCAAACCCATACTTCTGGAAGGACCGCCGGGTGTCGGTAAGACGTCCACCGTCGAAAGCATTGCCGCCGCCATAGGCTATCGCATCGTGCGCATAAATCTCTGTGAGCACACAGATCTCGCTGATCTTTTTGGCACCGATCTGCCAGCCGAGGATAATATCCTAGACGCTGCGGCAACGGAGGAAAGCTTAAGCGACAATGCCGCATTTGCTGGTTCGTTTGTGTGGCGCGACGGTCCATTATTGGCCGCACTAAAAGCTGATAATACCTGGATTTTGTTGGACGAGCTCAATTTAGCACCACAGTCGGTGCTGGAGGGTCTCAATGCGATACTCGATCATCGTGGCGAGGTTTACATACCCGAATTGAATAAAACATTCACGCTGAGCAAAGAGACGCGCGTTTTCGCCTGCCAGAATCCGCTGAAACAAGGCGGTGGGCGCAAGGGTTTGCCACAATCCTTCTTAAATCGTTTCAACAAGGTCTACCTGCGCAAATTGAATACGCAAGACTTGCTATTTGTTGTGAATGGTAAATATGAGCGCTATTTTGAAAAGTTGCGTACCAGTTTTGCCAAACTACTTACAAACTGCAGCATCGATAACGGAACGAATCTTTTTGAGTTTTACAAGAAATCGTGCAGCGCTGCGCCGTCGGAAATCGTTGAGTCTTCTGCTACGCATGAAGCAAGCGTTGTGCCTGAAATTGCGCTAGATGTGTCCAACCGTCTGGTACAGTTTTCCGAAATACTCGATAAGGGCATAACGGCGCTGGAGTTCGGCTACAGAGGTGGACCGTACGAAATAAATCTGCGTGATATATTACGCTGGTGCGATTTGCTGGTCAATCCCGAAACTGGCTTCATTTTCCAAACCGATGCCTGCTCAACCGTGGCCACACGATTGGGTATATTTCGAAAAAACTTCGAAAACTTTTTGTTAACCCTTTATGAGCGCATGAAATTGGTTTACTATCAGCGCATGCGTTGCGAAGACGATAAACGTTTCATACGCAACGCGTTCGCCAAAGTATTCGAATGCGATGCCGAACAATTGAACGCCATCTCCGAGGATGTGTCACTCTATTGGACAGCTGATGAGATTTATTTGAACGATATTGTGCTGCAACGCAGTGGTGATCCGCAAGCCTTGCGCCCGCTTAGAAGCAGGGACTTGTGTCCGATTTTGCTGGCTTCACAGCGCGAAATGCTGAAGAATGTGGTGGAATGTGTGCGCATGGAGAAGCCAGTGCTGCTCTGCGGGCCCACCGACACTGGCAAGACAAAGCTGATCGACCTTTTGTGCGCGCTAACGAATCAAGTGTGCAATACGGACAACATAGATGACTCGGTGACGGGCAGTTTTCAGCAGGTAATTTTTGAAGTGAAATTTCTTAGGCGTCGATGGACGAGCGAGAATGGAGCGTAAAATTTCAAGGCCATGCAACGTTTTGGGCATTTTCGTTCCGCGAGAGAGAGTAAAATTTCAAGACCATGCAACGTTTTGGGCATTTTCGTTCCGCGAGAGAGAAAAAAGATATAACGTAGAGGAAAAGGAGAGAGAGAGCTATACCTTATATAAATCTTAGATACACTTTAGGCTATTTTTCCTGAGTTTTTCCTTGTGGTTGCTAATTTCTAGTGAGAAATAACACTGCCTACTTTTTGGCGCTTGTTTGTTGCTGCAAATTTGTAGGAAATATATTTTTGGGGCCTACTTTTTGGTGTTATATTTCCTTGGTGCCTACTGCTTGGGGCGTTTTTGGTCCCAATTTTTTTGGGGTTTTTTTTGGTGCCATCTTTTTGGCGCTTATTTCTGTTTCCTGGCTAGAGCTTGGGCATACTATAAAGTGATATCCATTGCGGCGTCGGACTTATTGGTATTGCCTTGCGGTAATTTGTGCCGTTGCTGCTGTCCTGGAATCGCTGCGTTTGTGCGGTCTGTGTCCGGCGTTTACCTACACCGGTCGATCCTTCTCCGTTTTTTGTAAATTTTGTCTATTTGTATTCTCTGCAAATGTTGTGAATTTATTTAGATATATATTCTTTCTCTCTCTCGCTCTCAATCTCCCATTCTCTCTCGGGTCTCTCCGTCTTTCTTTGTCTGCCTTGAAAGTTTCATTTCTTGAAAGTTTCTTTCGCTACACGCACTTTTTTGTTTTGAAATTTCTGATTTGTTTTATATCAAGCGATTTAATTTTCTGCCTATTAACGAATATTTTCCATTTTACTTGCTGCTAGATTGATCTAAACAGGCATTTAGAAGAAATATCGCAAAGTATTGAGGCGACGCTCGCTGCCCATTTACGCGCGTTGATAATTGAATGTAAATCAAAAGCGTACAAAAATGTGGCACAGCTGCTACAGGTATGGGGCGATTATTGCAGAGAGTCCAACGTGAAACTGGGTATGTATAAAGTAGTTAAAATAAAATTCAGCATCATTTAATTGCTGCTCAAACCGTTCGCTTCACAGCTACCAACAACGCCACTTCTATGTCGGATGAGCTGTTGAATTTCCGCAAACGTATACAACGTTTAAATAGCGTAATCGCGCAACTATTGCCATCCGCCAGTGATGCGGCCTCGCTTCCTGAAGACGCTCTAATTCAACAGCAAAGTCGGCTTAGTATTTTGGAAAACCATGTACGCAACGCTGATACACTAAATACCGGCGGTTCATTCGAGTGGGTCGATTCGAAAATTGTCAAATCACTCAAATGCGGTCAATATATTCTATTGGAGCATGTAAACTTGTGCTCCTCAGCCGTTCTAGACCGACTCAATCCGGTTTTCGAACCGAACGGCAATCTCTTAATATCCGAAAAGGGCGTATCGGCCAATGAGAGTGCAGAGTTGGTTGAGAAAGCGCCAAATTTCCGCGCTTTCCTCACCATCGACCCCAAAAACGGCGAGCTTTCGCGTGCCATGCGCAACCGCTGTGTGGAGCTGGCCATAGCCAAGGACGCCTACAGCACGGACGACATGCGCTTGATTGTGTACTTCAATGGCGTGCGCGGCACACGTGCAATCAATTGCATTCTAAACATACACACACGCCTCGTACGCTCAACGGAAATCAACACTTACAGCATCTCGCATCTCACACAATTCGCCTTTCTGACTGCATCCTATGCGCGCATCGGCTACGACATCGAACGTGCCATCTATGTGAGCGGCATGGAAGTGTATGTCTATGCGGCCAGCACAGATCTAATGGGCTATGGACTGGCGTACTATCAGAATCAGTTACGCGAAATTGTCTTAGAGGAAACTAAGAGGTTCGGCGCAGGCGCCACGGCGGCAACTGAGGATGTCGATCGTTTGGGGCGCATTTTGCTGCACAGCGATGAGCTAGACGCGCTCTCTTTAATCAAATTGCAAGCTGAACCGCTCAGTAGTCTGCTGCGTTATGGCGCACACGCGCAAGTTGCGCTCACAGAAGTGTTTGCCGCGTTTGAAAGTGTGGACTTCGCGAAAATCAACACACAGCAAGCCATAAAATATTGCATTTATATGCTGTACGAATCGAGTAGTATCAGCGATGCTGAACTGCGCTATCTGTACTTGGAAAAACTGTTGAGTTCAGCACCTGCGTTGCAAGAGTTTTCGGCGTCACTCTACGCTTGCGTCAAACACGCAAGCACTAAATTCGACTTGACGCTGCAGCAGCTGCCGTGGAACAGCAAACTATTTTCACGCATACGCGCCTATGCAACTCAACCGGCAGATGCCAAAAATCATAAAAGCTTTTGCCTAAGCGCGCAACTGGTCGCGCATTTGTTGCTGCAGCCTATGCCAGCGGCCATGGCATGCGACATTAATGATATGGACGTGCTCAGCTACTCACAAACTGTTGCTGCCAACTTAGTCGTCGACCGTTACGACAATGTTTTATTGCAAAATCTCTCCAACTTTCTTGCGCGCATGCGTGAAGTGTTGGGCGCTTCATTGGAATATGCGCATATTGGCGTGGAGACATTTTCGGCAATAATTACGGCTTATTTGTGGCACAACCGACTGCTGGCGCTAGCGCAGACAAAGTTGATGGTGCACAAGGAATTGAATAGAAATCTGTTGGATAAACTGGTGTTGCACTTCAAGTGGCTAGAGAAACATTTACTGCAATTGCTCGCCACAATGCTGCCAAATTATTGCCAATTAAATGCCGAATTCAACAGTAGTTTGCAGCGAATAAACAGTTATGTGCTAAGCACAAAGCAGCCACTGAATTTAATGCGCAAAGTCTACAACAAACAACTCACACACTACCCGCCCTTCTATCAGGAAGAACAGGTAAGCAGTCACCATAGGTTTACTTTTTAAAATACTGTTATTAAATTTGCTTTCGCTTAGATCAAGTTTTATCAGCTGGTTCGGCGAATGGATCAGCTGCTCGATGTGGTGCCGTCCTATGGCAGCTACGCGCCGGAAAGCGTGCTAAAGAAATTTTTGCTGCAGAAATCCGACAACGCCCGACGCGCGCATGCCATTGTCAATAGATGTATGGAGCAGCGCATCGGCGCAGCAGTCGCGCAGATACAACTACAACTACAACAACCAGCAAACGTTCAAATACCTGAAGCGCTGCGCTCGGCATTGCTGGAGTTTACAAATGCAACTGCGGAAAATAGCAATGGCGCATATGAAGACTTGGCTGCTCTGCAAGCAGAAATTGAGGCCTTGCAAAAGCAGGTAAACGCGCAGGAAGAACTGGCCGCGGAGCTGCAACCAAAAGAATATGAAATTCGGCTGCTTGCAGTGCTTGAATTTTACTTATCCAAAGCGTTGTGCGCTATTGGCGGCAACAGCGTGCACATAAACGAGTCATACTGCGAGGAAGTCGCCTCGCTAAGCAACGCTACATGGCAGCTAATCAAAGTAAACAACTCCAGTCTGTATAAACGCCACGAACAGGTGTGGACGCAATTAATGTTGCACTTGTCGAGTACCGAAGTAGCTGATGATTTCGAGCAGCTTTTGCTGTATTTGAATGGCAGTTACAAAACCTTCAATTCCTATCAGACTCAACTGCAGCATGCGCTCAACAATATGCAACTGTGCAACTTGGCCACGCGCGACACGCTTACAAATGTGCTGAATGTAGCGGAAGATATTGATTGCTCGTATACCTATGCGGGTTGCGGTTTCCTAAATGCGTTCTGCGCGCTGGTGTTCCACAAAAACGGCAGTTTGCGTCCAGTGCCGCTAAGCGAATTGAGCGCATGGCAGGCAACGCTGCGGCAATTACAGCAACTACTCTGGCAAAACGCCTCAATGCTCACACCGCAGCACAACACCTGGCAAAATAATTTGCATGTTGCGCAAACCGGCGCGCGCAAGCTGTTACACGAAGTTGCATATGTGCAGAAACTGTGCGACAGTTTGGAGAACGAGAACTTCAGCGAGTACAACGAGTGCTTCCAAAAGCTGGTGCAGTGTTTGACGTTGGTGCATGCGGAAAGCATAAGCGCCAGCAATCCGGGCAAGAGCGACGCGCTTCACTACCAGTCGGTGCAATACCGCGCATCTTTGTTAAGTAGTTTGATTGGTGCCATCGAAATCTGTTTGTTCACGTTTACACCACTGATTGATCCCGTGGAAAAGAATCGCTTGAAGAATCTGTACGTTGGCGAAGACATAAATTGTCTCAATACCATGACGACTGTTTATGATTTTATGCGAATTGTCACGAAATATAAGCATTTTGGCGCTGAAATATACGACGCCTTCGAGCAGCGTTTGGAGTTGCTGCAAGCAAAGCAACAAAAATTCGCGCGTAAATTGGCATTGCGTCCGGAAAAGTGTCTCTACAGCAAACTCGTGGACGACATAACGCACTATCTCAAAACGAATTGCGCACCGCAGGCCATGCTTGCGCTCATACAAAATGCGCAAAACTCGTGGACGCAACTTACAAGCGACTTTCATGCCAGCACAGCTGCGCAAATTCTAAACAACAACGCGGAAGTGGTGAACAAAATTAATTTGTGGATAACCAATTCACAGCGTTTCCTCAAACACACGCTAAAGGCGTACATGGATCACTACCAGGATTTCATGCAACCACTGCAGTATTCCATTGAGCAGCTGCGATTCGGCTTTGAGGGCCTGAAAGTTGTGCTCACGCAGGCCAGCAGCAACATTCTACAGCTGGAGCGCGCAAGTGCGTACACCAATTTGAACGCTGACGCCAAGCTTTCCGATGCTTTAGCGAGCATCGCGCAGTTCCCGGCAACACATGAATTCATGGACTCCGCTGTGGGTTTATCGCGGCGCGCGGTGCTCAAACAACGTTCTTATTTAAATGCCGTAATAAAAGAACTACCGCATAGCGAGCACAGCTACTTCCGGCTGCTCAAAGCGAAGCTCATCGAATTGCGCAACGCCATTGCCATTGCGGTGAATATAAATGAGGAAATGTTCAATGAGTTGGATTACATTTTCAATGTGTCGAATGAAATCTGGCAGGCCGAAGAGGAACGTCGACGCGCGCAAAAAGTTGAGGAGGACAGTTTGTACGTCAACAAGACGCGATGCGCCGAAGAAGACGAAGAACTGCTGGAACTGCAAGAAATCGAGTCGCATTTTCCCACAAATGTGGAAGAGGACTTTGGCGAATTCCTCATCGAAGCAACGCTGGAGAAGGTTGTGAAGCTGGATAAAAAGTCTAATTTGAAAGCGCAGCCGACGCAAGTGATACGCGATGAGGATTACACATTTTTAGCCAAACAATTCATCGATTTGATGACGCAATATACGCGCGTGTACTATCACAAGCCATCGACGTCTGCTGCACAGCAATTGGAATTCATCGCGCCATTTGAAGCGCGCATGCAGGCCTTTGTGCCGTTATATGCGCACTACAAGCGCGGCTTGAATGATTGGCTTACCGAGGCGGCGTATAACAGCTGCACCTTTGCGCTAGCGCTGCAACAGCAACAGCTTGGCAATACTAACACGTCGCTGCTTGCCAAAAGCGCGCCATCCTACAATTACTACAAAGACGCCAATATACCGGAAATAATGGGCTGCCTTGATTTGTTGCGCGACATTGAAGCGCGCGCTGATGAGCAGCTTGCATTATATCCCGAACATGCCAGCCTGATAGACATCAAAACCGTGATCGATAGAATACGTAAGCTGCCGGCCACAGCGTCTGTTGTGCGCTTCAACACCGGCTTTCAGCTGCTGCGCCAAAAGCTCGCCCAATGGAATGAGGTGGCACACAAAGGCAATCATATGCGCCAGCAAGAAGTGGCTGTGGCCGAGTATGTGCAGCGTTGGATGAAACTCGAACTGCAGTGCTGGCGCAACTGTCTCAATCAAACGAAGGAGAAAATCGAGGCAAATGCACACAAATACTGGTTCTTCATCTATCAACTGCTGCAAGAGTATCTGCGCGCGCGCGAACTTGACAGCTCTTACACCGATATTAGAAACACCGA
The DNA here is from genome assembly GCA_037575425.1 of Anastrepha fraterculus. Classification (NCBI taxonomy): domain Eukaryota; kingdom Metazoa; phylum Arthropoda; class Insecta; order Diptera; family Tephritidae; genus Anastrepha; species Anastrepha fraterculus. The sequence goes on along the minus strand of JAYXIM010006913.1, from coordinate 78,511 downwards.
AAAGCGTTTTGGCGCTAGCGAAGTGCTCGATGAGTCCGAAGTGGAGCAGAAGACCAAGGTGAGCGCTGGCGATATTATACGCATACTGCGCCAATTTGTGGAAGCTGCAAACTATGGCGATTTCCATGTGCGCCTACAACTTTTGCAAGCATTCGAACTTTACTTGCACAACGTTGGTCGCTTGGCGCCGGATAGCAGCACCGTTGATGATGCACGCGCTCTAATTGCCGGTCTGCGCAATTTGCAAATCTATTTTGCACAGTTTGCGCAAGAAATTGAGGATGCCGCATTGAGCAAACGCGCGCCCATCGAGAAGAAACTGAAGGAACTGGTGAAGATCGAGAGTTATAACAAGGATCTGTCCTACTTTAGCATGCGCAACAATGTGGCGCGCGTGCATCGCAATCTAAATAAATTCCTGAAGGAATACGAACTGCAACTGCAGCAAAAGATTACGCCAGTTTTCCAGCCAAAGGACGCCACTGTGAAGGATTACAATTTTGAAAATGATAAAGGACGCGAACTGCGCTATGACACACGCATCAAGTATTATTTAGTGGAAGTTAAACACTTTGTGGCGGCACCAAAGTTGGCCGATAAATTCGCAGTAGCCGATGATGTAGATACTGGCGATAAACTGGCAGTCGAAGCGAGCGAACAAAGCCTTCTTGGCAAGGTGGGACGTCTCTTTAAAACATCTCGAAATGTTGTAAAGGAAACTGTGAGCAACGCCGAGTTCTCGAAGCTAATAATTGCTTTAGATAGTCTGCTTTGTGAGCAGCTAGAGCGCTGTGATGAGCTGCGCTCGCTTAATGTGGATCGCAGCAAGGAGCGTCCAAAGCAATTGCTCGAGGCAAAGCAGATATTGCAGCAAAAACGTAAGGGACTGACCGATCTATTCAAGACGCTAACACAGCTGGGCCTGAGCTACAAAGCTGGCCTAATGGAGTTGTCGTTGCGCACCGATTTCGCCGAGTTCACTTTGCCGCCGTTCTGCATAAAGACAATGCTTGGCGCGCGCAACGATAGACATTTGCACAAGCACGTGCTGCACCTGAACGAGAATCTGGATCGGTATTATGCCAAATGTGAGTTCAAGTTAAGATTGCTGCAGAACATCATGCTGGCGCCACTCTCCGAGTTGGGACCGCCCAACATAGAACGCATCAAGGGCTTTGCGGTGGATTTGTTCCTCTTGGTGCAGAGCCAAAGACGACTACTGGCAAATACGAGCAAGCAAATTTATGATTTGCAGCTACAGATTGAGCATATCAAGGAGCTCCATGAAGTTTGTTGCGTTGGCGACTCGGCGACGGCTGTGGATGGTCTAGCTTTTAGGGAAGCACGTGATGCATACCTCATCTTGCGTGAATCCATTTCGCGCGTGCGTTATGTGATGGAGCAGTTCAGCTTGCTATTGACGTGCGCTCCTACTAGCGACTGCGCCGTGAGTTCGGTGCTGACGCACAGCGAAAATCGTTTGTTGCAAAACTCGCCATACTTCACTGCAATCAGCAATAACTGCGAAGATATACTAAAAACTGCGCAATCCACACTCGCCGATATGCTAAAGAACGACAAGGAGTTCGTAAATATTGCAAAGGTAGCCTCCTATAGGGATACCCACGATAAACTGTGTCACACGCTGCAGCAAATTGCTAATTGCTTGAGAGCTGACTCGAATGAACATCTGCCAATCGCTAAACCCATCTTGGATCTACTCAATTTCGTAGACTCGTGCAACAAACGCTTGACCTCGCTGCGAGATTTCAATCCGCCAACAGATTTGGAGGGTTTAGATGCTGTATTGGAAAGCACATTGCATGCCATGCTACTGGCCTTGCAAAAGCTTTATAAAAAGTACACCGAGACGACGGCTGCACCCACAGAGGACTCGGTTTCACCAAGCAAAATGCGCAATGAACTGGAATTGCAGGAGAAGCATTTGAAGGAACAACTACACGCCGCACTTGAGTCCGATTGGCAGACGCTGAATATCGTGGATATTGTCGAGCAGCTGTCGAACGTTCTGCTCACGCTGAAGCATGCGGCTCCAACGCAGTCGAAGTTGGCCTATGCTCGCAAGCTCACCACACTCATGCCAATATTGGAGCAATACTATTTACTGGCTGACTACTACCTCTTCCAGCAGTTGGGCGCACACAAAGTGTCGGCAAAGATGCTGTCCGTTATGTTGACGGTGTTTGTGGAGATCGGCAGCAACGGATTCTGTGTGCCTCCCGATCTAATGCAAGATGAGGAGGGCCAGGCGAAAGAACAGAAAAATGGTGAAGGATTTGGACTGGAGGACGGTACAGGTGAGAAGGATGCTTCGGACAAAATTGAATCTGAAGACCAGCTGGACGATGCAAAACGACCAGAAGATCGCAAGGAGGAGGAAGGCAAACAGCCGGAGGACTGCAAGCAGGATAAAGGTATCGATGTGAGTGAGGACTTTGATGCAAACATGCAAGATCTAGAGAAGCCCGAAGAAGACGACAGCGGTGAGTCAGAAGATGATGACGAATTAGATAAAGAAATGGGTGAGACTGAAAAAGAAGCAGATAAGTTGGACGACCAAATATGGGGCGATGATGAAGAGCCGAAAGAGGAAGAAGAAGATGAGAACGAACAGGAAGAGGATCAGGGTAAGGGCACAAAAGATGAAAAGGATACGCACAACGATCTGGATGCAAAGAACGATGCGGCCAATGAAAACGAAAAGGACGAGGAAGGGCTAGATGCTGCAAATGAGCCGACGAATGAAAAGCGAAAACAACAAGAAAAAGATATTGAAAATATGAAAGAACCTGAAGTGGACGAAGAGCAAGCAAACCCCTACCACAATGAATTGGAGGAGCCACCAGAAGCAGAAGAAATGGATTTGGGTGATATGAATGCGGATAATGAGCAGGAAGATGGGGACGACGAAAGGGAAGGTGAAGAAAATCCCTTCGATATTGACAAAATGAAGGAGAATATGGACACATTAGATGAGCAAACTAAAGAGGAAGAGACTAAAGACGACGATAAGGAGAATGAGTCAAAATTAGACGACGACAGTGACTCCGAGGATGGCGATGAAGATACCGAATTGCGCAAAGACGAGAACAGAGACGAAGATAAGCAGGAAGACGAGGACGAGGACGCCAAAGCGGAGGAAGATAAAGAAATTGATACGCAGACTCGTAGTGAGCAAGAGGCTGACACACCTGCTGATGATAAACAAGAAGAAGAGCAGGAGTCGGCCGAGAAACCGGAAGATTATGAGCAGTCCAAGGATAAAGTGAGCAAAGAAGAGAATGTGCAATCGGTGCCAGAAACAGAAAACAAAGGTACACCAGATCAAGTGCAAAGCGAAAACGACCAAGACGTGAAGCAGGATCAGAAACTAGATGAACAGGAAACTGGCGAAGAAAAGGACGGTGTTGGACAAGCTGAAAATGATGTAAATATACGCAAAATGTAAGAATGAGAACAGCGCATCTTATTAAATCTCACTTTCTTTCGTTAGACCAATGACGGCGGTCACCAAGGCATCGCAGAGACCAAAGAAAAAGTGGCGCAGGAGGAAAGCACTAAAGAGCAAAAGACTCAGGAGAAGCGTAAGCAGGGCAAAACTAATGAAGAACGCACATTGGGTAAGTTAAGAAACAAATTGCAGCTGTTTGATGATTCTCTAGGCGATATTTTTTCTAGGCGAAGCGGAGCAGAATAAGCTAAAGCAGCTGAAAACAATAGATAAAATGAAAGAACAACAGCAAGCGGATGCTGAAAATGAAGATGACAAAGAAGCAGACGCGGAAGAGTTTCAGCATGTAAAAGATCCGAAAAACAGCGACAAGACAACGTTGGATAATGCCACCGAGGAGCAGTCAAAGCAGATTAGACATCAGGAAGATGAAGAGCAGCAGGAAGCCGAAAACGAAGAAGAAGAGACCAATGAGAATCTACAAGAGGAGGAGGAGGAAGAGGAAGTCAATAATGAGGAGCAGGACTTAGAGGAGATGAGCGCAGAGAAGTTTGATCAAAAGTCAGACAAACCCTCGAAGACGGAGCGTAGCAAGGAACGTAGCGAGGCGCACGAAGAAATGGAAGTTGAAGGCGAAGTCGTGCCTACCATGACAGTCACACGCAGCGACGATACATCCGCGCATTGCAAGTACGTATTTACTATAAGTTAGCAGCACTCTATCACTTGTATCCGTACGTTTTAATCGGAATCACGAAGTGGATCAGCGATTATGTATGCAATTTACTTAAAGAGCGATGGTTCGGTTTAGAACGCTGCAGAACTGCAAAGTGTTTTGTGACAAGCCCGAATAGAAAACTGTCGAACTTTCTTCTCAAACTTGTAGGAAAAGACGTGCGGTTGATAGTCGGTATTATTACAGCACACAATCCATGGGGTCAACATATGACCACCATTGGAATCATTGAGGACCCGATTTGCCTGTCTTGCTTAGAGGAGGCGGATAGCACGGAGCATTTTCTTTGTGAGTGTCGTGCATTTGCTAGAGCAAGGCTGTGAATTTTTGGGTTCCGCTATCATTAGAACGAATATTCTCTCAAACTGGAAGATATTTTCAGATTTACCAAACACACAGGTCTAGCTATCTCTATTTCTCCATTCTATCCTATCTTTTTCCTTCTGTCACTTCTCTCCTTTCCTCCTTGACTATCTGCCCTTTCACTTTCCAGAGCTTTAAATACTATGACCTTTTAACCTGAGTGCTTAAGGAGTTACCAAATCTCCCAGTGCTACTTGGTTTAACTTTTCAAATTTTAAAAATGCCAATCCTTACATTTAACACTTACTTGCATATTTCAGCAAAGAGATACTCCTAGACAACCTGACACGGAATGAAGAATTGAGTGCAGCTGAAATGCTGGAAATGCGCAGGACGTATCAAGAGCAACTAACCGCCAATAAAACCGTGAGTCCTATGCTCGAATTATAACGAAAAATGTATCAATTACTAATTTATTATTATATTTTAGTCTCTACCCATACATGAAGATTACGAGACGTGGCAAACAATATCGAGTCGTATGTCACAAAATGCGCGCGAATTATGCGAACAGCTGCGTCTGATTTTGGAGCCGACCAAATGTACGCGCCTAAAAGGTGACTATCGTACCGGTCGACGTATCAATATGAAGAAGATAATTCCCTACATTGCATCGCAATTTCGCAAAGACAAAATATGGCTGCGTCGTACGAAAGCAGCACAGCGCGACTATAAAATTACGATCGCAATCGACGATTCCAAGTCGATGCATCATAACAATTCGAAAACACTTACACTCGAAGCCATCTCGCTAGTTTCGCAGGCACTAACGCTGCTCGAAAGCGGTCGTCTGAGCATTGTGTCGTTCGGCGAATCACCTCAAATCATTTTGAATCACACAGCACAATTTGATGGACCCAAATTGGTGAATGCGCTGAATTTTGCACAGGATAAAACGAAAATTGCCGAACTTCTCGATTTTGTGCGCACTGCAAATATGGAAGAAAGTGCATTGGGCACTGATAATGGCCTATTCGAAAACTTGTTGCTTGTGCTGAGTGATGGACGTAATATTTTCAGTGAGGGCAGAGTTAAAGTATGCACGCTCAATCGGCCTAAAGTATTGAAGCATATAGAAATATATATATATATATATTTTTTTTCCTTTTTTAGGTGCGAAATGCTATCAAGTTGGCGCGTTTGCAACGCATATTCATAGTGTACATAATAATTGATAATCCAGAAAACAAGGTTTGTATTAACGGGTTATATGTATGTATACAGTAGTTAGAAGGCCGAAAAAAGCGAATTTGCCAGATTTTTTTCTGAGAAAACTTTTAAATTTATGACATGTTGTCTTTTAACTGTATTTTAAAACTTAGTAATAGTAAAAATATTTATTTGGAAAGGAGCTACAGCTGATATCCGGGAGCCCCTCACAAAAAATACGTTTTGCGGTGACCACTATATCTCTGAACTGGATCCTCTGAAATTTAAAAGCTAAACAGATTTCGTTAAAGTTATGTTAAATCTAGTAATTGATCGAAGAAATAAACAAAATAAATTTTTTTGACAAAATGGCGGTTTCTCAAAAAAAAAATCGATTTTTGACCAAAATTTCGGCCTTTAATTGTTAAAAAAAATGCTTATCCGTGAGAAAAAATCTTGGATTAATTACTAAAAAAAATTTCAAGAAGGTCGTGTTAAAATGTGAAAGTAATCGGTTAAGCCGCTTTCGAGTAATATTGGTCACCGATTTTGAAAACACCATTTCGAGAAAAACGCGCTGCCGCTCCGGTCTTGTACTTTCAAGGGCTCTGAAGTTGTACTTTCAAAGACTCTTTCAAATTTGCGTGTAACTTCGAAAATATTCACCGGAATGATATCAAATTTTCTGTGTGTATTCTTAATATATAAAAAAATCGATTTTTTGAAAATTCTAACTGTATATAACCCCCTAAGTGCTTGAATGTGACGCGCATGCAGTTACTAAATATAAATTGCTTCATTTCAGGACTCCATACTTGACATACAAACAATGGAAATGCTGCCCGACAAACGCATTAATATCAAATCCTATTTGGAAGACTTCCCATTCCCATATTATGTGATTGTACGTGACTTAAATCAACTGCCTTTGGTGCTGAGTGAGGCTATGCGTCAATGGTTCGAGTTGGTGAACAGTGAAATGTGAAGCAGACGATAAAAAAAAAGCGCAACTAAAATTTTTACAGAGGTTTTAGTGGTGTTTGTAAATTATTTACCAAATTAATTTGAATTTTTTTGTTTGTTTTATAAGCGGAATAATTGCAGCATTTAAGTTATAATGTTTAAATTGTATCAAATATAAATATATTTATAGATTTTAATTAAATATTTCTCGTGCCTTTGCGCTCTTCACTCTCCGTACTTCTGTTGCACATTATGTCGTTTTGTTTTGCTTGTCCATGAACAATTAATTAGGAATCATAATACATTTTTTCTTAATAGGTTAAAATACAGTATTTTTTTTCACAAGTAAATTGGTAAGAATTTATATTTATATAAATTCAATTTGCAAATCAAACAGACTCTCGGCTTGATTTAAACTTTGTCTAAACAACTGTGCATGTTGCCAAGCAACATCGCCTTTGCCACCGGACAAAACAGCCTTGATGTGAAAGGCTGAGGCACCCACAATATTTGTATCACCATTGTCAGCAATCACAGTCACTTCGATTTGACCTTCGCCAAATGTTTTGCGCTCGAAGCGCAAGTTGTATGACTTAATTTTCAATCCAGCCTTGCTGAAGTCGAATTTCCAAACAATTTCACCTTGCTCTGCATCTTCTGGAATAGCAATAAATATAATTATACTAAATGGCGAAAATCAGTACAAAAAATCAATCACAAACACAACCTTCTCGTACTAAGTAGGCCATTTTCCAATCACGCTCGACTTTTCGAAAAATGTTTCTGGATGAAAATTGGGCGCTTTGCCATGTTTTGTATTCCTGTAGAATTTTAGTATCCGCACTGCCAACTAGGATGAATATCGATTAGTTAAGCATGCGAGCGAAAATGTGACCACATTGCTTACCTTTAAGATATCGCTCGTAGATGTCTTTAGCACAGCTGTAGCGCATATTAAACTGTTTGGCGCCAATTTCTTCTGCGGTGGGAGTGAAAACAAAAATCTGAAAATGATTAAAATAAAAGAAAAATCTACTTTGCATATTAAGTGTACACTTCGTCTTGCCATAAGTTCTGTTACCAGTTAAGTCCGTTATAGATATGACATTTTAATATTGTTTAATGAAGCAAGGTTGATTTAATAATGTAAATATTAAAAAAAGTGCGTGTAGTGTAGTACACAGAACAGAAGTAAAACTTTCAAGGCAGACAAAGAAAGAGGGAGAGACCCGAGAGAGAATGAGAGGAGAGAGAGAGAGAGAGAGAGAAAGAATATATATCTAAATAAAGTCACAACATTTGCAGAGAATACAAATAGACAAAATTTACAAAAAACGGAGAAGGGTCGTTCGGTGTAGGTAAACGCCGGAAACAAACTGTGGCAACAACGCGCACTGCTCCGAGCGTTTATCACCCGCACCGATTCCAGGACCGCAGCAACGGCACAAATTACCGCAGGGCAATGCCAATAAATCCGACGCCGGAATGGATAGCACTTTATAGTACGCAGAAGCACTAGCCAGGAAACGGAAATAAGCGCCAAAAAGTAGGCAGTGTTATTTCTCACTATAAATTAGCAACCGCAGGGAAAAACTCAGGAAAAATAGCCTAAAGTGTATCTAAGATATATATATAAGGTATGGCTCTCTCCTTTTCCTCTACGTTATATCTTTTTTCTCTCTCGCGGAACGAAAATGCCAAAAACGTTGCATAACCTTGAAATTGTACTCTCCATTCTCGCTCGTCCATTGACGCCTAAGAAGTTTCACTTCAAAAATTTAATTTTCATTCGAAATGGTCACCATTTGCTTTTACACAAGCCTTCAAACGACTAGGCCATTCAGCTATTGCAGCGGGCACGGTTTCCATGGATATTGACGTCGCTGCTCGAGCCAAAGATTGTTTCAGACTCCCAAATTTCTGTAAGATCCTCGACAGGCCATGTTTCCCAATTCTGACCACAAACTGTAGTCCAATGGATTCATATCTAGACTTCCAGACGCCCAATCTTTTGCTGCTATAAACCCAAGAATACTGTTTTTTTGCCTTATTGGCTGGAGTGGAATCTTGCTGGAGGATCCAACGCTCTCTATTAAGGAGACCACAGTTCAATTGCTTCACCACGCCTTCTAGGACATTCTCCTGGTACATTTTTGCTCCGGTCTTAACCTCTTTTTCGGAGAAAACCATTTTGTGGGCTGGATGGTGGCCACGCTGAGCCTTTGGAACAGCATTTTTTGCATTGTTACCAGCTTTAGCATAGATTTTTTCGTTTTGCTTATTAAAAACTTCTTCAACAGTGAAAAATGTCTCTTCTGGAAAAAGATTATTTTCCTGGCCGTTGACCGAGGGCTACCGGAGAAGCTGCTTGCATCTGTCGAGTCTAATTTTCTTCAAGCGTGTTGTCAGAAGATGACTATTTGAGCAACGGGAAGCTTCCATGTGGCGATCATTTCTAATTAGTCTTGACATGGATTTGGTCGATACATTCATCTCGCTGGGCATGATTTTCTAAGGAAATTTTTGCAAATTTTTTCTCGAACGGCTTCCTTTTTTGAAATCGCTGAACTGTTTTTAACCCTGCGATGACGACTACTTTTTTTCTATCTGTCGCTTAAGACGTTTGGGAAAAACGATTGATCGTGCGGTAAACAAACATTCTGTTGTTGCTGTTGTTGTAGCAGTAATTTTGCCCTGTCAGTGTATTGTAAATCACCGGTTATCTTTGACTAGCTCACCTAACGGTAGGCCCAGGAAACTTGCTGTTTCGACAGGTTAGGTCCAGAGAGAGAGGGCTGTTAGATGAGTGAGTTTTAAGGGCCATGTAAAAGGTTATTAGTGTCGTGCGGAGTGCCTTCACATGCCGGACATATGTTTAGTATGTCGGGGTCAATTCTGGATAGGTAGGAGTTTAACTTGATACAGTATCCAGAACGTTATTCTGCCAAGGTTACGCGGGACTCTCGGGGAAACTGGAGCTCTTTGTCTGCAATGGGTGGTGGTTGGACTCTGATGACGGCATTCGGCGGTCGGGAGCTTAAGAAGGTAGTAAGTGACTCCCGATGAACGTCGTTAATTGTCTGTCCGTACACTGTCCGATCCAGTAGTTGTCGGCCTGCTTTGTCATTCTCGAAATATTCAGGTGCTTCAGCAATTCGTAAATCTCACTCGCACTTTTACCACACTTAAGTAAGGGAATCACTGCAATGCGATTTTTCTTCATTCCCCACTCCATTGTTAACAAGCGAAATTTGCCACGAAAGCACAACTAACGGAACTTTTTTCTGCACAGAATTTATGGCAAGACTAAGCATTAAAACGCTGAATTTTTAAAGCTGTCTTACATTATTGAATGTGTGTTCACCACGTGATTGGCGCCAAGCCAAACTGCCTGAGCTGCGGCCCTTCAATTCACCCTCAGTTGGCTGTCTATAATTAAAAGAAAAAAAAAATGTGTTTACTTAAAACTTTGTTTACCAACAAATAAATTTAGCTTACCGCTCAACTGTGAGCTCTAATAGTTCTAATATTGCACGTTGACTCAGCGCTTTTACGCGTTGCTCACTAAAGCCCGATTGCCGTTTCTTGCGTATTGCTAAAATTGCTGCTACCAAATCGTTTTCGTTGCACAGACGACGCGCTTGCAACGTTTGCTTATGATTATTTGCGTAACGCCACGTTACATCCTGTATCTCGTCACAAGAGTAGGCGAAAATGTAGTCGATAGATCGTTTCCAGCCATGCTGATACATTAGCGGAGAGTCTACTACATTGTCAGATGGATCTACATGTAACCAACGCATTTGACTCTCCGAATAAACCTGCAAATGTAGTGCGTATTGTAGAAAATCAAACGTATTTATGGAAATTCGCTACTTTCCTACCTCAGTCCACACGTGATCGAAACGTGGCGAAACGAGACGTGCATCGTAATCCAAACAGCGACAGAAAAACGTGAAGCAGTTGGCAAACTCGCCACAACGACCTTTACGCGTTACTAGCAGCTGTGCGACATCATTATAGCGGTAAAATTTTGTATCTTGCCCACAGCAAAAGCTAACCTCCACACGCAGATCGCCTTCGGTTTGAGTGCGTACCAGCTTGCTTTCCTCACTGCCGCAGACGCGGCAAGGGATATTGTTAACCCATTCAAAGAATTCTGTTTTGAACCAGTTGCACAATTCTATCACAATAAGATCCCTTATGCAAGGCTCCTTCTCATTACATGCTCCCTCGGCGATCCGTTCTTGAAATGCGATTAACTTTTCACTTGCCTTTTGCGTTAGGTCATCTATGGGGATTAGAGCACGTCCAGCTGCCAGCAACTGTTCATCTTCATACTGCATAACAGCATCCGATTGTAACTCCAAAGATTGCAGAAAAGTATTATTGGTGTGCTGGAAAAATATATGAAAATATTGATAAAAGAATAAAATTGTGGAGAAGGTTAAAGCAAAAATCATCCGAATGTTGTTGTTGTTGTTGTAGCAGCATAAAAATTTCCCTTAGTCCCCTTAGTAACAGTCCGTGACCGGATATAAATCCGGGTCGTTCCGGTTACGTAGAACCGACTGTCGTGGGAACAACAAAAAAAAACTCCGAATAAGCGTTCATGATTGCTATGAAAAGTAACAGCTCTTATAACTGTATATAGGTATGAATGTTCTTCCACTTTTAGGAAATACATCCGGCGTGAAACTGTCACTAGTCCCCCAATCCCCAAAAATGTATGCTGTTACAGCAATAACAAAAATAGCAGCGGTTTATGTTTGCTTATCGAAAGTAGCGAAACTTTTTTCAAAGCAGATAAAGTACTAACCAGAACGGGTGGAAATTGAATGCGTTGCTGATAAGGAATTGACCGTGTGATAAGGGCTCGCAATGGTTCTGCTTTCCGCGGTTGATCAGTGTTTTTATTTGACAACGCAGCCATTTCATTGTCATTTACTTCTGGTGCTTTCTGCACTGCTTCAGCTGAAAATAGGAAATGTATATATATTATATTCTTTTAAATGGCTTATTTTTGTTTTTGTAATCGATTTTATTTTTACCTTGTTGAAGTGTACCTTTAAGCCAAGATTCACGCCGCTCCTGCAAGACGTTCCAATATTGCTGAATTCGTTGCAGGGGCACCTCCTTAGGCAGCGTATATTCTGTGGCGCTGCATTTAAAACCAATAGCATTTAACAACTGCGCAATGCCTGCCACTGAGAGTAATTTCTCTTTGATTGTTTTATTCTCGAGACGTATGGTGCGGTATTTGGCATTTGTTGGCTCCCTAAGTACATTCTCCAAGAGTACGAGTAAAATGCGCGCCGCTTCGAGATAAGCATCTTTGGAATTTTTGGATGATTGAGTTAATTGTAATTGGGAAGATGACCCAGCACCACTAGATGAATGAGTTATGGATGGGTTAAGTGTGGTTGCTGTCGCAGTGGAGGTAGATGCTGTGATGGCGGCGTGTGTGATGTCTATTGAATTTGGCTCAATTGAGCGTATACAGTCAAAATTCACTTCAGACATTTTTCGTGTTTTTTCGCGGACAACGACCGCTACGTTTAGTAGGCGAAGCGTGAAGGCAGACAAAAAGCAATGAAGAATGAGTCAGTCAGTAGGTGCTCCGCAAAAGTGTAGTTTTCAAACTAAACAATCACTCACTCTATTTTGGTGGGAAATGCTATAAACACATATAATATAGAATTTTATGAGCCACAATTTACAACCGCGCAATTAATACGTTTTCAGACTTAGATCAGCGGGCCAGACGAATTAATACAAAAAAAAATTATTGCAGTGCAGGAAAACCTGCCATGGCAAACTGAAAACTGACGACAAAGCAAAAAAGGCATATCGACCAGCTGTTTTTTGTTTTGTTCAGAATTTATCGATTACTGAAAATTTGTTGAGGCTACCATATAACTGAAAACTCTGCGTTTACTTAAAATGGGGGTGAATGTTTCTTAGGTTGTTCAATAATATATTTTAATTTTTTATTTTTAAAATCTTACATGATAATAAAATTATAAATAAACTTAAGCAAATGCAGCGCTAGCAGCAGAAGTTTTCGGCTGGCTGGTGATGTGTGTTGGATCAGATACGACGGAGTAGGTCGGTGTCCTTCAGAAATTTGTAAATTGTTTTAATGTTTTCTTTAGTGGCTTCTGTTAACCCTTTCGGTACATCTTTTTATTGCGCCATCCAAAAAATCCAAATTTTTGTCTGAGTATTTATTTTAGGACCAATAACAATACAAATATTTTTTTTTTTTTTTTTTTTTGTTATGTGATTTTTTTTTAATGTTGCCATATGGCAACAAATGTTGTGTATTCGTGTCAATCGCAAATAAACTTCTTCTGCAATCTAATGCAAGTTAACACCTTACGAGAAATTTGTTGCCATATGGCAACAAGCTTAGTTTTAAAAATTAGCACAGCTTTTAAAGCTGCGAGCGAAAAAATATTTATATGCCAAATGACAGATTGAACATTTTTCTATACACTTTATTCAAAAATTGTTGAAAACATTTGCCCAAAATGCCTCAAAAATCTAAAAATGCAAAATACAAATTTCAGAGTGAAGTGCTATATGCCAGAAGGCTTTCTTTAAAAATGTTGTATTACCGATAGATAATGGGCGGTTATTATTTATTTTATTTCTGTTTAACCATTAAACTTCAATTTTTGAAAATATGTAACAAAAAAGTTGATATTTTTTACAAGAGAGTGTTGACGGCCTTTTAAAGTTTACTGTTGCCATATGGCAACAATATCGGGAAAGGGTTAAAAGAGGATCTGTGTTGCTGAAGTGGTTATGTCTTTGAGAAGCAAGTTCTGGGCAGGATACCAGTCATGATGTACACTGACTGTTGCTTGGCAGAAGAGGCAGGTGTTGGATATATTACCCTGTAATAGGTGTACGCTAGTAATTACGGAGTCGTGTGTATGGGGTAATGTGGTTGTTCAATAAGTTTTGCGGTTCCATAAAAAAACACAACTTTGTGGTTTGAAAAACAGTGTATTATACAGCTTAGTCTTCTTCTTGAACGGCAATACCCTTGTTCCAACGAGATTCCATTTTATGAACTCCATCCTTAAAGTGAGAAGCTGGAAGGGCTGCAGAACACGCTTCCTCAGCTCTCATGACCTCACCAATTGATGAGTATTGCTACTAATTGATAGCAAAATGCCCTTATACACCTTCAACATTTGTTCATAAATTTCTTTTGCTATGGCGGCCGTCGTAGCCGAATTAGTTGATGCGCGATTATCACTCGAAATTCGAAGGGAACGTAGCTTCGAATCTCCGTAAAATACCAAAATGAAGAAAAAGTTCTTGCTAATAACGGTCGCACCTTGGCATGCAATGGCAAACATCCGAGTGTATTTCTGCCATGAAAAAGCTCCTCATAAAAAGTATCTGCCGTTCGCAGTCGGCTTGAAACTGTAGGTCCCTCCAGTTGTGGAACAACATCGAGACGCACACCACAAATAGGAGGCGGAGCTCGGCCAAACACCCAAATAAATCCACCCAATTAATCTACCCGTTCACATAGGGCAGATTAACTGCAAAATTGACAATACTGCTTTGAGAGGTTTTTCTTCATAGAAATTATTTTGGTATATATTTCGGAGTTTTTGGTTTCTTTAATTATTACTAACGATATGAAGAAAATACAATGAGTAGGAACAGCTCTTTTAATTGCGCAATTGGCTGTTAATAATAAACAGTTGGAGGAAATCCGTAAACGACGTTTACTGAGGTTTCAAAAAATTATGGCAGCAGTACGCATTCGAAACTCGATATTACATTTTATAAGAAGTAATAAGAGGACACACGTTTATGGACATACGCTTTTTCCCTGTTATATGAATGGATAGCTAATAATACCTAACAAACATTTTCCTTACACTCGTAAAATTAATGATCTATTACACAGAAAACACAGGTTTGTATGTCAAAAAGTATGGTTATTATCTAGAATTATTTTTTAATCTCAGATTTTGGGAGAGAAATTTTGTTTTGTGTCTTTCAAAACTAAGTTTTCGAGAGAGCCGGACAGTAGCATAGAATATGCGCCAGAGCTTCTCTTGTAGCCGGCTCTTTACATTTCCTGTAAGCATCGTTATGAGTTAGATTTAGCTGTAAGCATGCGCTGCAACTAGACAATGCCTTGTTAGGACACCAAGTAGAGTTTTACAGTTCCTTCTACCGAACGATGTAGCCGATTTAGTATACTTCTCATCATATGCGGGTTTATACATGATCCTGATAACTTTGCAGTTGATTAGACTAAATTATCTTCCTCTCGCCTTACTGTACATGTGTTTCACTAGCTATTTTTGAATTGTGCATAGGGCGCCAATTGAACTTTGAGTACCTGCCTTATTTGATTCCGTGAGCACAAGTTATTAACCATAAAAGAAACAGCTGTGTTTTATCAAAATCTGTTTCGTGAAATTACCAGAATCCCGTAATCATGCCTTATAAAACTTACTGGCTTTCAGACTACCAACGAGACTTGTACGGAACTTGCGCAATTGATGGTATTGCAGATGAAGCATCTCCCTATCTAGATTAGGTTTGACCCTACGCTTCAATATCCTTCATGCGAAGAAAATTATAATGGCGTAAATCTAATCGCATGCCTTATATACCAACTAATTCAAAATACCATTTTTTTAAGATGCGTTTAACGTTTCGACGACAGTCGGTTCTACGTTATCGAAACGACCCGAACGATTTATATCCGGCCAAGGACTGTCACTCCAGCAGCATTCCCCGTATATGTATAACTTCATTCTATTTGATACTTGGCGCCAGGGCCGTAGAGAGCATATTCGGGCCCCTTTCCAATTATGTCTAATTCATATAATTCGAATTATTCTCGAGTCGGTGCCCCTTTGAGAACTCAGGGCCCGGGATAACAAGTCCCCGATCTGCCCCCTTTCGTCGGGCCTGCTTGCCGCCAATTGAACTTTGAGTAGCTCTGCTAAAATATTTGTGATTAAGATTAATTAGGTTTATAAGTTTGATGGAAAATATTAAATTCAAATCTGAAACTTGTTTTTGTAAGACAAAATATTCAAATATCGAAATTCCAATATGGATTGAATTATTTTTAAACACAACCGTCCACTGCAGACTGCGTAGTCATCTGCACATCGTCGGGATTTGGTCTACGAATTCCTGTTGTTTCTACAAGCGAGATCTAAAGAGACTTCAATTCCCCTCCTCCGTGAATATGATGCCATAGCGCGGAGAAAATTGAGACACCTCGGCCAACTGCAGCCAGAAGAAAGGCATTTACGATGAGATCAATACATCTCTTTCTTGAGTTTAATAAGGGAACTGGTTCTAGATGAGTTACTGTGATAAGTAGAGGGCACAAAAGACCATGAGCTTGAAGGGTAAACCTAATAAAGTATATATCATTCCATCTGAACACAAGCGGACTTCTAAATTTAGAAACTAATAAATTCATTATTCATGGTGAAAATAATACTAACAATAATTAATTTCCTGTTCAATCGAGTAAATTTGACTGTTATTTCTATTTAGTGGAACTATTTTACTATTTATTATTTTGTAATATCAAAATAAAATATATTTGGTTTTAATTATGACATTACTCGACCACAATATGCGACACTGCCCATGACACTCTTTGACATCAAATATGGCTTAACGAAACCAGATGAATGTTAAAGTCGTTCATTGCTGGTGGCAACACCAAAATCACCAGAAAAGGAAAGCAAAAATAGCGCAAAGGTTGGAAAATTGACAGCAAAAAAAAAGTTTGTTATGATTATTATTTCTTCTCTCCGCTTCCTAACCAATGTCGCAGTTAAAGAAAAAAAGTGAAATAGTTTTTGCTGAAGCTTACTGATATAATTTTAGTATTCATTTTTAAAGCTATTACATTGTTCGAAAACGATTTAAGTTTAATTGAGAAAAATCGTGATTGCTGTTAAGTGAACAATTCGGACATATATTTGATGCTCTCAAGGACAAAGTCAGCGCATGAAATCGAGGGATATGTATATGGACGGAAATATTAGAAGGCGGTGAAATATTTGTATTTGCGAAGCTATAGAATTGATTTACATATATACATGATAAGTTTGGAATCGTGCAGTGGTGGCTGGTGGTGAAATTAATCGGTTGACATTTTGGATTCTTGGCAATCGGTAGACGAAGAAAAACATAACTCATGAGATATGCGTGGAATTGAGGGCAAAGTAGTGGTGTTGGGCTCACGAGGTAAACAATAATTCAATTTAATACCGTAAACAATTTCATAGAACTTTTTTTAATCTAAGTACCTTTACCTTAGGTAAACACAGCGCGCCTTGTATACAGATATGCATGTGCGTACATATATACATAAAACTACATACATATATACATATACCTACATACATATACATACATATGTACCTACATGTAAAAACGGAACAACCAACTTAAGAGACTTTTTCTATTTTGCTATTAAAAATTCCTCACGCGGCAGTGTAAATAATAAAATCTAAAGCAAACGCGCAGTAAACAGGGCCTGTCTATTATTGTGTAGAAACAGATAAAATAATCCGCTTATATTCATGTAGAAAATGACTACAACAATTCTCAAATGAATGAGACATACATTCCCTTTGTATTCCACTGCTTTTTCAACTTATCAGGTATTCTGTCATAGTTACTTTCTGCACAGTGCTTTGTTTATTTTTATTTTTTTTTGTGTATGCGTATATTTGTTGTAGAAAATCTACACTATGTATGACCTTATTCTAATGCAAAGGTAGGCTAACAAAATAGTATCAAAAAAATAAAAGAGTTATAAAGTAACATATTTTCCAAATATATTTAAATAAGAGTATCAAATGTTAATATGCACATACAAATGCACGTATGTATGTATGTATGTATGCAAGCGAATGGATATTAAAAACCCCCGCTTTATTTTCCTTTGATCGCTTTTATCAGGTTGGTGATTTTATAGGTTGGTGATTTTTTAAGTTGCCCTGTGTGTGGTATATAAACACATACATATGCATATATGTACATGCATGTGCATTTACACTAAAAATCCCTTTTAAGTTTGCTTGACTCACGTTTATCAAATCGCTGCAGTTTATTTAAGGTTACCCTTGAATATATTCAAACATCAAATTCGATTTGAAAAATGTAAACACACAAAATCAGCATTAAAAATTTGTTCAGTTAATATCTGTTGTTGTTGTTGTAGCAGCATAAACATTCCCCATACTTACATACGAGGAATGCTGCTAGAGTGACAGTCCTTGGCCGGATATAAATGCGGGTCGTTTCGGTAACGCAGAACCGACTGTCGTGGAAACGATTATTATCTGTTATTCTGTTTCTTCACTAGGAAACATATAATCCCTCAGCCAAGTCCAATTATGCTCAAGGGGGAAGCTCTTGTGATATCGGAAGAAACCAA
This sequence comes from Anastrepha fraterculus, assembly GCA_037575425.1. Classification (NCBI taxonomy): domain Eukaryota; kingdom Metazoa; phylum Arthropoda; class Insecta; order Diptera; family Tephritidae; genus Anastrepha; species Anastrepha fraterculus. Next base: position 60,370 of record JAYXIM010006913.1, on the reverse strand, counting down.
GTACATGGGACTAAACATAGATAGAAAATTGACGTGGAAATCAAACATCTTAGAAAGAGGTAGAAAAGCGAGCCTAGCTTTTTATGCCTGTAAGAGAGCTTTAGGTAAGATCTTGGGAAATAAACCGAAGGTTGCTCATTGCCTTATTCTAATTTATTGAATAAGGTGCAGAGATCAGCGGATTTAGCAATATGTGGCGTCATGAAAACCACGCCCTCCATGGCTTTGGTTATCATATTACATCTACCACCCTTAGATCTCTTCTGCAAATACCCAGCGATCTGTTCCGCGCTGTAAGGCTCAGAGCGAGCTCTCAATGGAAGACTGTCACACATGGACATTCAACCATCTTAGACTACTATACGGATATACCCAGTGATTGTGATTATCACTCTCCTATTATCTTCTTCAAAAGGCAGTTCTCAATGAAAATACCTTCTAGACTGGAATAGCTTGAAGAAGATCCTAACACACGCGTTAAGATCTACACGGACGCATCTAAAATGGACACCGGTGTAGGGTAAGGGTTATATTGCGAAGAGCTTTTTATCAGTGAATCCTTTAAACTACCGGATCACTGTAGTGGTTTTCAAGCGGAAATAAATGCTATTCATGAAGCCTTTTAGATGATTAGAGATAAACTGAATATCATCAACAGATATCTGCATTCTATCAGACAGCAAAGCTGCCCTACGAGCCCTGGATGCATTTCAAATAACATCAAGGAGTGTCTTACATTGTCGCCAATCTTCTAATGAGATGGCCAAACAATATCGTATTAGCTTATGCTGGGTTTCAGGCCACAGATATGTACCAGGGAACTGTAAGACTGCCGAACTTGCAAGAGAAGGTACCTGTAAGCCAAACATAAGTTATTTTATGGGGGTATCTCTCGCAACTTGTAAGCTTTTTGTTATGGACGTACTAATCAGTTCTGTAAATCAAAGATGGATTAGTGCCAATACCTGTGAAATGGCTAGGCAAACATTGCCAATGCTAAATCTACGTCTGTCCAAGAATATTATAAAATTGAGTAGACTTCAAATTAGGATCTTTGTAGGTGTCCTCACGCGATATTGTCTCATAGGAAATCACGCAAGGAGATTATGCGTTTACATGCATGGTTTCTGTCGTTGTTGCAGGAATGAAAAGGATTTGGAAACAATTCAACACCTTTTTTGCGCATGTCCGGCTCTAACCAGAAGCAGGAACCGATATTTAAGATCCTACTTCTTGATGAATATAGATAATCTATACACTTAAGGTATCAACAACCTTTTACGCTTTGTCAAAAGCTCAGGACGGTTCAATATGGAAGGGAAAATGTAGCCCAGTCCCTGCGGCTCACAACGGACCCATTTCGTGGTCTATGTGGCATCGCTGTCTCTTTGTGTGTTGCGGCTGCCAAACCTAACCTAACCTATTATCTGTTCAGGTCCCTCCGCCGCTTGCTCTCGTAGGAGGAATGCCCACTTGAGTGGAACTATTTTATATATTCTTAGGAAAGTTCTTCCAAATACTTCTTTCAGTTAAAAAAAATCATGAAATTTGTTGTCGTTTGACTTAACAAAAAATATTTTGAAAATACATAAAATTCATGGTTTACTTTTCTTTCACAGGAGTGGGCAAAACGCATCTGGTTACAAAATATATAAAAAAAACATTAAATAAAGACATTGCGCCAACTATAGCCGCATCTTTCTTCACATGCAAGGTCATTTTGGACGATGTAAAAATCAAATTACAAGTGAGTATGAAAGAGTAAATAATCGAACAAACCCAAACAAATAAATATTTATGTAGGTCATTTCTAAAGTCCGTAGCCTATGAATTTCGCTGTTGAGATTACTAAAGTTACACATTATTGTGCTCATTATCATCGAATTATCAAATGTATGTAAATGTAGAGAAGCAATAGTCCAAATACCCATTGTAGTTAGTTATCTACAGATGAGTTGCGTCTAATCGCATCTCCCGTGGTTGTTTACATTTGGCTTTTCTGTGTAGGCACGTAGAGTTGTGGTACATGAAGTGACAAAGCAATTTTTTTTTATTAAGATAATGACATTTGTGCTTTTTTATATCCCTTTCTTCTTCTTGTGATGCTTTAATCGTACATTTTTACTTACTTATCAAATTCCCTAAGTCTAAAACTCTCACTTTTTAGCATTAAGATAACTAGTCAACAAAAATGCTTATGTACAGTATGTACAGTGGTGGCGAAATCGTATGAAACTCTTGCCATATTATAGAATATAATTTTTTTTTAGTTAAATTTTTTTGAATGCTGTTTGAAAGTAAAATTATTTCAGGGCAATAGTGGCATATGATTTGCTCACAACTGTAGTTATAAATATTTCGTTATTTTTATATGTAATTGTTATATACAGTATTGGCCAAAACTAAAGCACCCCCCTAATGGCATTACAAATAATGTCAAATAACTCAATAAAACAACATCGAATATTACTTACTTGTACACCTTGTTTCTTCTTATTATCTTGGTGAATATAAACATAAACAATTTTCAACATTTCTTATATTAAAAATTAAATTTAAAAAAATTAATATTATTCAAAACTTGTCTGGACAAAACTAAAGCACCCCCCATTAAAAGCGAAAATAATTGTTTTTATTCTTTAGTATTTTGTACTAAACCCATTACTTTTGATAACTTCAGAACATCTTTTTGGCATAGAAGATATTAGGTTACTAATAATTTCCGGAGAAATGTTGTACCAGACTTCTTTAACCGCTTCAAACAGGGCTTCCTTTGTGCTGCAATTTTTCCTATTAATTTTCGAATTTACAATCTCCCACAAACTCTCAATGGGATTGAGATCGGGAGATTGAGCTGGCCAGTCTAAGACCTCTATAGCATTTTGCTGTAACCACGTTTTACAGTGCCTAGAGGTATGCTTCGGATCATTATCCTGCTGGAACCTCCATCTCAGTGGCATTTCCTCCTCAGCGTGTGGTAGCATTACATCTTTAAGGATGTTTGTGTACATGAAACGGTCCATAATTCCCTCTATTCGATGAATAGGCCCGATACCCTGGCCAGAGAAACAACTCCAGACCAAAATGTTCCCCCCACCATACTTTGTAGTTCCGATACAATACTTCGGATTTAGTCGCTGTTGCTTTGGCCTTCTTACTCGCCTTATTCCATCTCAATGTTTCAAATTATATTTGGATTCATCAGAGAATAATACAGATTTCCATTTTTGAACTGTCCAATTAATATGCAATTTCGCAAACTCGAGTCTCGCTTTTTTGTTTTTGGCGGAAATAAATGGCTTTCTAGCAGGTTGTCGACTGAAAAGTCCGGCCTCCACTGCTCGTCTTCTGATCGTTCTAAAACTTACCGGCAAACTTAAATCAATTTTTATTTGTTCAGAAGAGACTGTGGGATCGCTCTGAATATTTCTTTTAATCGTGTAGTCTTTCGTGGCCTTCCTCCACTATGGATTGCAGAAATAGAACCCGTTTGTTCAAATTTTTTTATAAGTCGCGATATTACTCTTCTATTTGTTGAATATTTCTCACTAATTTTGTGTCGCGATAAACCACTTTGCCAATCACTTATTATTTTATTTTTAAATTCATTTGAATACGCATTTCAGGCCATATTTGCAGATTTCCCGTATGAAATGTTTTGTCCTACTAAATCCGCACGTGTTTTGCAGAAATTATTCTAACGAACTTTGAAGCTTTAAATACCGTTAGGAAGAGAAATTAACTTAAAAACAACAAAACAAAGCCGTAGTTAAGAAAAAAAAAGTGGGGTGCTTTAGTTTTGATCATTCCATTTCCATTTTGACCAGATATTTTTTATGAGGAGCTTTTTCAGAAATACACTCGGATACACTATTGCCTGCCGAGGGGCGACCGCTATTAGAAAAATGTTTTTCTTAATTTTGGTGTTTTCACCGAGATTCGAACCGACGTTCTCTCTGTGAATTCCGAATGGTAGTCGCGCACCGCATATAATTGTTGGTTTTTTTCATATTCATGTAAAAATTATCCAATAACTTGCCAGTTACTTAAGAGATTTTATACAGTTAGAAGGCCGCAGATAAGCGAATTTTCCAGATTTTTTCTGAGAAAACTTTTAAATTTATTGATCTTAAAATTTGTACGCACATTATGTTACCTTTTAACTGTATTTGAAGACTTAGTATTAGTAAAAACATTTATTTGGAAAGGAGCTACAGCTGTTCTCCGGGAGCTCCTCGCAAAAACCACGTTTATATATCTCTGAACTGGTTCCACTGAAAAAACCAAAAAGGTTTCGTTAAAGTAATATTAAATCTAGTAATTAATCGAAGTATTAAGCAAAATACAGTTTTTTGACAAATGGCGGTTTTTCAAAAAAAAAAAAAAAAAAATGATTTTTGATCAAAATTTCGACTTTAATTTGTTAATAAAAATAAAAAAAATATTTGTCGATGTGAAAAAATATTCGATTAATTACTAAAAATTATATCTAAGAAGTTCGTGTTAAAGTTTGAGACAAATCGGTTTAGCCGTTTTCGGGTAATGTTGGTCGACGACTTTGAAAAATCCATTTTGAGAAAGACGCGCTGCCCCTCCGGCCTTGTACTTTCAAGCACTCTGAGATGCCTTTTCAAATTTGCGTGTAACTTCGAAAATATTCACCGGAACGACATTAAATTTTCTGTGTGCATTCTTATATATACATATGTATAGTATGTATAGGGTGTTTTTTTTAGAGGTTAGGTTTTCAAGTTGGCACTACTTTTTTCGTAGATGGTCTTTTTGACAGCTGTCACTTGATTTATGCTCAGTTTGGTTTGCCATTTCATAATGAATAGACTTACACCTGAACAACGTTTGCAAATCGTGCAAATTTATTACGAAAATAATGGTTCGGTTCGCGCGACGCATCGAAGAAAATTTTGTTCAGCGATAAAGCTCACTTTTGGTTAACCTCTAAAAAAAACACCTTATACATTAAGAAAAAAAAAAATAATAATAATAAATCGACTTTTTGAAAATTCTAACTGTATATAAGCCCTTAATTTCCGAGAATTCGCTATCAAAGAGAAAAATATAAAAAAAGTACATGAACGCGAAACCAGCAAGTATTACGCATAGCTGATTATTAAATAAAAAAAATTCAGTTGAGCTACCTCGTATTAAAAAAAAAAGAAATAAAGCAAATAAAATCTAAATTAATGAGCTTAGGCATAACATGATCTTATTTTGCCCACAATAATTTGTTCTATTTCAACATCGCTAACAGAACATTCCATTAGCAGTTGTATTGTTGTGGCAATCACAGCTTCCTTCATAATTTCCTTGCTTCTACCTATCATTTTCAAGCTGTTGCAGCAACTGAGTACACACATTCACTCTCTGCTGAAGGTTGGCGACGGAAAGTCTATGCGGAACCCATTTTCCCAGCTATGAAACTTTTACCAACTGAACCAGGTGCCTGTGAACTGTTCCATGCAATGAATTTAACCTCAGAGCTATCATATCGACTATCAAATTTGGCTCAGCTTCCACGAGTTCGAGCAAGGCTTGGGAGTTAAAGACTTCAGGACGACCAGCGCGCGGAGCATCCTCCACGTCGCAGTTACCACTTCGGAATTTTGAAAACCACTTTTGTGCAGTCCTTACACTCACGGTATCCTCTCCGTGAACAGTGTTTATTTCTGCACTAGCAGTTGTTGCATTTTTAACACTTTTCTAAAAAAAATACAAAATATGCCTCTTATACGCTTTCGAAGATTCCATTTTATTTTTAACAACACGTGCTTCTGTCCGCGATTAAAATCACTTGTTGAATGCATAATATTATATATCAAAGAAAATATATATATATATGCAAAAATCGTACAAAAGTGAAATTATGAGTAAAATACGCACGAACTTATGGACTGACCGATATTTATTGTACTTACAATTCTCCATTTTAATCGCATTTTTTTATTTAAATTTAGAACTTCGATTCAATTCGCAAATTTTAATTCGTGTTTATTTTTACTTTGCGATCAGCTGTTTTTCCCACTTGCAATTTCTTACAAGTACAAATTTGCACTTCCCCTCAAAATGAAATGTCATTTTGCTCTATCACTTTCCCCTACTTTGCAAGTTTTTTGGGTACATGAACACCAAAACGTGATAATTTGTAAAAATTGTTAACTTTGAGCTAATTAGGCAACTTAAAAGGAATTTTTTTTACCGAATCTGCTTGTACTGGAGCTCGTTTGATTTGCAATTTTATGATGTCCCTGAGCAGCAAATAGTATTTTATAAGCAGAGTTTTCATAGGAAAAAATGTCATTGCCTGTTGGGGGTGACGTCTATTTAAAAGCTACTCGGCGACTGCTGCCCTCATTATGGTCGTATAGGCAAATACAGGGTGGGCCAAATAAGACCTACTAATCACTAAAGACTACTGCCTAGCAGTATGCGCAGTTGCTCCATCTTGTTGAAACCACAAATTAGGATACTGTTCCGCCATTGGCCGCAAAAAGTTTTCAATCAATGTTCTGTAAGAAGCTCCTGAAATCGATTCTGGTGTTTCATCCTCAATTTCGAAGAAATATGGACCGATAACTCTAGTGGCCATAACACCGGACCAAACAGTACATTTAGATGGGTGCAACTGGTGTTGGTGTGTTGCCCTTGGATTTTCAGAGCCCCACAATCTACAGTTTTGTTTGTTGACATAACCATTTAAATGGAAATGCGCTTCATCCGACAACAAAACATTATTTAAAAAATCAATTTGTGTGGCTAATTGTGTAAGAATAGAAAAACTCGATAATTTTAACGCGAGAAAAATAAATATGTCAAAAAATAAAAAAGTTATTTGTGCTTAACATTAGTAGGTCTTATTTGGGACACCCTGTATAATATTACTATTATCCATTTTTGTTAATCTATTTTTTTATTTTAACGTCATAATAAAAAATCCTTTAATTGCTTTTTCTTTTTAGATCTGGGATACGGCTGGACAAGAGCGTTTCAAAGCTGTGGCGCCGATGTACTATCGCAATGCCAATGCAGCCATTTTAGTGTTCGATTTGTCACAACATATAACTTTCGCGGAAATCAAAACTTGGGTACAGGAACTGCATCGAAACGTGCAAGAGCCTATGGTACTTATACTCGTAGGCAACAAACTGGATTTGCTTGCTCAGCGTGTGGTTGCATACGATGAGGCCTACCTGTTTGCGTCATCAATTGGTGCTACCTACTTTGAGGTCTCAGCCGAAACTGATCAGGGACTCGAACAGGTATTCCTCTCTGCCGCACTGGGTCTTGTGCGGTTGGCGAATGAGGGTAAAAGTCGTTCGTTGCGTCAATTCAATTCATGTGACTCTATATCTGCCTACACAAACAACAATACTGCCTTAAGCCATAGCAGCGCGGCGTTAGCGGCGGCGAAAAATGGTGACGCTGCTTTTCGCCTGCCATACGTACACATTGGCATACCAGTGGATGGTGATGATGAGCGCAAAGTGACGGGCGTAGGAAGACTCGAGACACCGTCTTGGAGTATTGAACATATTGCTTGGGGTGAAGTTGAGCCAAGCAGTTGTTGGTGTTGGTAATTCAAGTGGATATTAAAAAGTCTCTTAATAGCGGCTAAGGTGATTTACTATCGAATTACGTTACTTGGAGAAGGAATATACTATAAATTTTTGCAAATTCGTTTGGGATGTGAAGTGTAAAACAAAAAGCAATTGAAAAAGATATTTAGATTAATTTATTTATGCACAAGCATATAAGAACCAAAAGCCATTACGGCCAGTTTGTGGTAACTCTCTATTAACCCTGACTAAAATCTAGCTGATAAGTTGCGCTACTTCCGACTTTTGTACTGATATTTAAAATAAGCGCATTTGTATAAGTCCATTGTGCATGTAATTGTTTTCGATTCTAAAGCAATTGTTTTTTAAAGAATAATTTATTCTTATTATAAATGAATGATAATTTGGGGAATTGTAGTTTTTAGCAATACTTGTTTTGCTTACCAAATGCATTGAGACGCTTTTGTTATTAGCTTTATTAAAATACTAAAAAGGTCATCACAAAAAGATTATATAGTATGTATCGAACACATGTACAAAACAACAACAACAAAGTATATTGTTACATCACTAACCAAGCATCAATGAAAACAGACGAGGAAAGAATCTTATATTTTAATATTTACATATATACACGTGCATCCACAGAGATGCCATTATAGTTAATATACAAAAACAAGAGAAACAAAAAAAAAAAAAAAACAAACAAAAAAAAAACATTGAAGCCAAATAAATAAAAAGATGTGCGATTTTTATTTAGGAATTATGCAGTATAGGTAAAGTAACAGAAATATAATTTTGCTCATTTTAATGAAATATTTTAAATTGATTTTTTCTAAGTAACAGTAAGGGAACATTATTTTGTATTCATAAAAATACATTTATAGGCTGTATGCATTATGACATATGTATTGAAAAAATTAATTTTAATAGATCGGCTGTAATTTGATTCAACAAATTAATATATACTAATTTGTTATCGTGATTTATATTTTGAACTGAATTCTATAGTATGATTCGAGGTTATTAGATTTAGCAATTTACAAATACAACTTAAAATAAAATTGAAAGATTTTGCATGTATTGTACTGTTGGATGATGGATTGCCCCCAAAGGCGGTTCAACTTGTTCGTGGAGGATATTATCCGAAAAAAAGAAGAAGCGTGAAATGGAAACTTATTTTGAAGGGCATTGAGCATAGGCTTCTCTAAACAGGCGACCCTGGACGCAGGGTGAGTAAGTAAGTATCTTTCTTAAGACGCCGTCTTGGCTCTCTACCATTCCGGATGCAGTCCCGGGGTGTACGGAAAAATCCAAGAGAAGAGGAGTGATATTTTTAGTGGAATCACCACACACGTAGTAGCGACGGTTACTATATGGTGCGAAGGCATTTTTAACCCAACCTCACCGCAAAAAAAAAAAAACAAGTCGGTTCAACTTACGAGCACCAACCGATTTTTTCCGGACGAAGGACGAATTATTGCAACAATACAATACGGCGGCCGCCGTAGTCGAATGGGTTGGTGCGTTATTACCATTCGGAATTCACAGAGAGAACATTTTTCTAATAGCGGTTGCCCCTCGGCAGACAATGGCAAACCTCCGAGTGTATTTCTGACATGAAAAAGCTCCTCATAAAAATATTTGCAGTACTTTGTTGTTACATAAACTTAGATATTTGGGGAATGCTGCTGGAGTCAAAGTCTTTAGGTTAGGTTAACACGTTCCCTGTCCGCTGAGCCACATATGGTTCAGGAAACGTGCGCCTGATAAGCACTGATACGTTCCACATGTGTTTCATGAACGTGCAGAAGGAAAAATGTCCCTCTACGCTCATGGACCATATGTGTTTCAGGTACAAATACTCTACATCCGTTTTTTTTTTTAATTATTATTATTACTTAAGTTAGCCTATGACTACAAAAAATCAAATTATTCAAAAAACCCTGTTGGACTTGTCGGTCAATTTTGCATTTTTGTATTGGGACAGGGAACGTGTTAATTAGGTTGCATGCTAATACAAAACACTCGGTGGCTCTAAGGCCATTGTGATACCTGCATTTGATTTCCATCCCCTAACTAAGTTGCTGAACTTAATCGTTCAGGCACAATTTTTTATAAGAGCGTACAATTGCTGGCGTATGCCGATGATATTGACATCATCGGCCTTAACAACCGCGCTGTTAGTTCTGCTTTCTCCAAACTGGATAAAGAGGCAAAGCGAATGGGTCTGGTGGTGAACGAGGACAAAACGAAGTACCTCCTGTCTTCAAACAAACAGTCGGCGCACTCGTGTATCGGCACCCACGTCACTGTAGACAGTTATAATTTCGAGGTTGTAAAAGGCTTCGTGTACTTAGGAAACAGCATTAAGACCGATACCAATGTCAGCCTTGAAATCCAACGCAGAATCTCCCTTGCCAACAAGTGCTATTTTAGACTAAGTAGGCAACTGAGTAGTAAAGTCCTCGCTCGACGAACAAAACTAACACTCTACAAGACTCTCATCATGCCCGTCCTAACGTATGGCGCTCGTCCACGCTGATGGCAACATCCGATGAAGCGACGCTTGGAGTGTTCGAGAGAAAGATTCTGCGTAAGATTTTTGTACCCTTGCACGTTGGCAACGGCGAATATCGCAGACGATGGAACGATGAGCTGTATGAGCTTTACGACGGCATAGACATAGCGCAGCGAATAAAGATCCAGCGGCTACGTTGGCTGGGTCATATCGTCCGAATGGGTATAAAAGCTCTGGCTCTGAAAGTATTTGATGCGGTACCAGCTGGTGGTAGTAGAGGGAGAGGAAGGCCTCCTCTGCGTTGGAAAGATCAGGTGGACAAGAACTTGATGTGTCCAATTGGCGCCGGTTAGCACGAGAAAGAAACGACTGGCGCGCTTTGTTAAACTCGGCCAAAATCGCATAAGCGGTTATCGGACCAATTAAGAAGCAGAAGTCCAACCTAATATATCCTAACCCTTTGTTTACTTTTAACTTTCAATCGAAAAACTCAATCTTGGTATTGAAGAATAATGAAATTTTAAAACGAAAAAAGCAATAAAATTTAACAAAAAATGAAAAAAGAAAAAATAAATAAAAAAATAAAAATAATACCGAGCACTTGTCTAAATAATTACAACGCTAAGAGTGAATGGATTGTTGCCTCTATTTTACAGTACAAATATACACACATACATACAAACGCAAAACAAGTGGCTTATGACACCTTAGGTACAAAAAAAGACAAATGCGAACAGTGTGAAAACCTACACAAATTATTTATTTTCATGTTGTCAAATAAGCGTACGTGAAATAGTTACTCCACTTTGTTTAATACACTTTGCTGCCAACAACAATTTTAAGCTTTTCAAGTTGTTAGCAAAATACGTATAATAACCCTGCCGCCCCCTTAGGCGTCTAAAAATTGGCATCGAACCGTTAATATGCGAACTATGGTAGTGAATACCAATGACAGTATTACCAAAAATCTTCGCATGTATGTATGTATACGTATAAGTATATCCAATCCACATACAAGCATACATTTATCCCATTTCAAAGTGCCACTGGCAAACTTTTCAGACCAGCATAAAGAAATGTTTAAGCGAAGTAATCTAAAAAAGTTTAGCGGGAAACAACCTCAACTTGAATGGGTTATGCCGCGTAGTCGGCAGCTTTGTTTGTACTATATGCATGTATGTATGTATGCGTGTGTTAACAGCGCTTCAAGGAGGGCCAATTAAATTGGCATCAAGATTATCATAATAATACTTGCAAAACACAAGTAAGTGGATGACGACGTTGAGGGGGGCAATGTTCGATATGATGATTTGGAATCGTTAGCCCGCAGCTACTGAACACCAACTGGGACATTTAAGTGTGCACTTTTGGTTGTAAATTTGCATAATTTTTTCAGAGAAGCACCAAAATTTGATGACTTGATTGGGATATCCATGTACACGGACGCATATATGTGTGTATTTATATATATTTATACGAGTATGTTTGTATTTACATGTGAAGTCGTAGTGTGTAGTCGTGATTTTCGATTAAATTTAAATTTTTCAGATTTTGAATGCATTTTGCTAAGGCTTTACAATTTAATAGTGTTGGCGGCCGTGACTGAGTTGATTTGGCCAGGACATTCTTTCAGTTGGTACCCCATTCAGTTGGTACCCCATTCAGTTGGTATCGCATTCAGTTCAAACATTCAATTATAGAAATAATGGAAGCCCTATTGTTGAAATTCTATCCGTTGCTTTGGCTGTTATTTGAGTATTCAAGAGAAAGATATTGAGGAAGACTTATGAACATTGCTCGTGGCAATGACGAGTGTCACAGATAATGGAATGATGTACCGTATGAGCTCTACAGCGACATAGACGCATTATATATATATATATATATATACCTATACGAGGTGTGTTCAAAAAGTATAGCGAATTTTGTGTTTTTTCAAAAATTATTTATTTATTCATTAATATCTATTTTGCCCCTTTCAAAGTAATCCCCATGAGATATTATGCACTCGTGCCAACGTTCTTTCCAATCTTCGAAGCAGTTCAAAAATCATTTTTTTTTATCTTGTTCAGCTCCTCCTTCGATGCCGTCTTTATCTCGTCAATCGTAACGTAGCGTCGTCCTTTCATGGGCCTCTTCAGTTTCGGGAACAAGAAAAAGTCACAGGGTGCCACATCTGGTGAATACAGTGGCTGTGGCATCATTAGTGTGTTGTTTTGGCCAAAAAGTCGTGCACAAGCAACGGTGTGTGAGCGTTATCGAGGCGCGTTATCGTGATGCACTAGCCAATTTTTGTTCTTCCACAAATCCGGGCGTTTCTGGCGGATTGCCTTGCGCAAATTGCGCATAACTTGCAGGTAGTATTTCTTATTGACCGTTTTACCCTGTGGCAAGAACTCATGATGCACAACGCTCCTGCAATCGAAGAAAACGGTAAGCAAAACTTGTACATTCGAGCGAACTTGGCGCGCTTTTTCAGTCTTAGTTCGTGCGGCAGCTTCCATTGAGATGATTGAGCTTTGGTTTCCACATCCTAACCGTAAATCCACGATTCGTTACCAATTATGACGCTCTGGAGCAAATTTGGGTCGTCGCGGACAGAGTCCAACATCTTATTAGCAATGTTCAATGGCACGAGCCAATCGATATGTCTAGGTCCTCAGCAACTTCTCTAACGGTTATTCGACGATTGGCCAGTACCATTTTCTTCATTTCATCAATTTTTTCGTCTGTTGTTGAAGTGCTCGGACGTCCGGCACGCTTTTCGTCGGTTACATCTTCTCGGCTGAAGTATTAGTTCTGCGTGGCTAAAAATTTCAGCCATAGGGGCATTGAGGAAACTCTTCTTAATGCTGTGGAAAGTGGCTTTAAAACCGGAAAAGAAATTGTGTAAATTTTTTTCGGATCTTTTTCCATACATGAGATATTCAAAATATCTGAACGATCAATCAGTTTATCTAGAGTCACTTCGTAAAACCTTATAACATCTTCTTGATTGGCGCGATAACCGCTTACGCGATTTTGGCCGAGTTTAACTATGTGCGACAGTGGTTTCTTTCTCTTGCTAACCGGCGCCAGTTGGATACATCAAGTGAAACCAAGTCCTTCTCCACCTGATCTTCCAACGTAGGGGAGGACATCCTCTTCCGCTGCTACCACCAACTGTTACCGCATCAAATACTTTCAGAGCCGAAACGTTTTCTTCCATTCGGATGACATGACGCAGCCAACGTAGCCGCTGGATCTTTATTCGCTGCACTATGTCTATGTCGTCGTGAAGCTCATACAGCTCATTGTTCCATCGCCTGTGATACTCACCGCCACCAACGTGCAAAAGTTCAAATATCTGGCGCGGAATCTTTCTCTCAAACATTCCAAGGGGCGACTCATCGGATATTGTCATCGAGAGAGGACTTTACTACTTAATTACCTACTTAGTCCAAAGTAGCATGTGGATGGTTCTGTGTGTAGAAGTCCATGCAAGTGGGGAAATTATTTGATTGCCATTTATTGGGAGTGGCCAGGACGATTCTTCTGCATACCGTCCAAGTTGCTCACAACTTCCGGGCTTCGCCCAAGTATCCCCTGGATAACTCTCGAACATTTGTTTGAGAGCGAGCTAATGTGAGAAGCCAAATTAACACAGGGTATTTGGTTGTGCGCGTAAAAACCCTTCTCCAATGAAAATCCAAACAAAGCCTCGGATGAAAACCTTTTAAGCAATATTTAAAATACTTATTTTGTGTGTGAGCAGCATTACTCTTTCAGGGGATTGGGCATGTTCTGAATAGGAGTGGACGCCGCTCTTGGATAGCTCAGTTGCCTGTCGGATTCCGCAGCTCTATTGTTCTTTAGCAGTGCCACTTTTGTACGTATTTCGTCATATTCGAGTAACAGAATATTGAACCCGTCGTCATCGAATGGGCGATTGCTGTATTTGTTGTTGTAACAGTGCACAAAATCCAGCTAAATGTAGTAAATTCATTGGCCGTCGTCGCCTACTTCATCTAACGGTGGGCTCAGAAAACCAGCTGAAGCCAAGCAGGATGGGACTAGAGGTAAAGTGGTGTTATTTGAGTGGGTTTAAGGGGCCATTTGATGCGGTGGTTAGTGTCCATCTTATCGCTGAAGGCGTCGACCAGAATTTCTATGCCTTGATAGTGGACAGCGCTCATAAGAGCGTTCTAAGCGATTTTTGGGTGCGTGACCCTTCACTTTTGTCGATACGTGGGCACAAGTGAGCGATATGTTGTGGACTATGGCGAGACGCTTGGTCAGCGGAGTGAACGAAAGTATTTGATGACTAAGTTTTTTCATTTACCGCGAATCGGTTACCAAGTTTAATACCTTTTACTGAAAACTGTAGTAGACCTCGCAAGGTTCGATGGCCGTCACACCCGCAGCATTCGCTTTTACGAGGACATCAACTAGCCGGGTAATGATGGCTGTCACTTGAAGTGGTTGTACTTAAACACTCTTAAAAAGTTTACTGTCACCATGGAAGTACTCCTAATGAGTTGGTGAATTCTCTGAAGCCGAGTCTAAGACTACAAGGCAAGGTGTGTTTAAGCTGTCGTAGACGTACGAGTCCAGCATTTAGTTGTGCGAGGAGGAAGCATCGAAAGCCTGTACGCCGTCAGTGATTCCGGTTCCGGTTCTACCGTTAAGTAAATCGTCGGGAAGCGGTTGAGCACCGGTCCAACCCCTCCAATCATACTTTTCCCATGGCGACTTAACAGTCTGTTTTTTTGTCAAGTATCGGATGTTTAGCTACCGCTTATTTCATAGACGTCTGCGTCCTGTCATTGATGCAGTCTTTTCTTTATCTATAATCCCTGCACGTCATGCCTGAAATCACCACCGTCCGCTGTGGTTTTGTAAGCGCTTATCAGTCTCAGTGCGCAGAGCCTGTACAAGGCTTCGTATAGTCTTTTATATACTTTTATCTCCAAGATTTCGCCGATACTGGCGCGACATACAGCAGAGTGCCGACGCTCGTTAATAACCTGGGCTGGTCGTCAATTATTACATACAGATTTTTTATTTCACGTGACGATTTAACTTCATGTGTGCCTATCTCTGGTTTCTTACGGGTACTTAGAGGACCGCTTCCGTTTTCTCCAGTTTGGCTTTAATCACCATATCCATATTTTCAGTCAAAATGTGCCGTAAGATCCTTAAGCGGTATATTTACTACAATTTATTAGAACTCTCTGGATAAGAGTTTTCACAAAACACGCGATTTGGTTGAGTGTGCACGAGGCGAAACATTTCCAAGTTGTTTATCTATAATTCGTTAACGGCTAAAACAATCTTTGTTCATATCAAATTATAGCTGAAATGAGAGGAATGAGAAAGAAAGTATTGCCCGATAGCATTGACTGACTGCATACGCTTCAATGACCCCCAGCGTTGTAAAAATGTCGACAGTGATGTCAAAGGACTGAGGGAAAGTAGCGCCGATGGCCATGATGTTAAGTGGTTGCGAACATGGGATTGAGGGGGCATTGACGTTGATGACAAGCAACGTCGACGAACTACGCTTAATCGTGTCTTTATATTGTAAAAATAACAACAAGGGTAATGAATCCATTGAAACTAGCAGCACCATAAAGGAGCACAGTAGCAAATGGAATGATGGAAAGATTAACAGGAGAAAGAGTGTGTATGTGCGTATGTATGTTTGTGTGTATGTATGTGTGTATAAACTGATAAAAAGTAAGACAGTAAGAACGCAATAAACGTACACTAGCGCCTACACACATCGACGCATTCGAACAGTGACTCACAGCTTATTTCGTGTGATCCTTAATTCAAAAGAAGATGTGTTGTATTTTTTATTTGAGTGACATTTTCGAAATAAGTAATATTTATGATAACTAAAGGGAAGCAGAAAAGAGAAGAGACGCCTTTTCAGGCGGAAAAACGCGGGCAAGAAATGCGTGAGCAAGCGGTACTCGAGGTGGACCGGGCCAGAGATGATGCCAAAAATTGTATCAGCAGGTCAAGCGTCTGACTGAAGATTATAAGCCCGGAGTATGTTCTCGTAGAGATGAAAGTGGGAATCTGGTTACAGATACGAAGCTGACACCGAGATTATGGTGGGCAACATTTCACTAAATTACTGGCTGGCGATGATGCTATCAATACTGCCGCCTTGGAAATGAAACCGGTACTACAAATTGAGGACGACGGGGTGGATATTCCCTCACCCAGTTATGACGAGTTTAGTGTCACTATCCAGCGACTAAAGAAAAAAAAAAAAAAAACAGCTCCAGCAGATGGACTGGCGAATAAACAAGACAGCTGGAGCAGAACTACAAGCAGAACTGTTCGAGGTCGGTGGCAATGAGCTGATTGCGTGCATGCATGAATAAAACATGGCTGGGAGAAAGCATGTCCAATGATTGGCATTTCAGTGCCTCTTGTCCTGTATTGAAGAAAAGTGACCCCACTGTTCTTGCGCCAACTACTGGGGGATCAGTCATCATCATCACCATCTCATATAAGGCTCTGGCGAGCGTATTATGTGAAAGACTAAAACCATATGCCAGCTCACTGATTGTTCCTAATCAGCGTGGTTTTGGACCTGGAAAGTCCGCCCTCGATCAGATCTTTATTCTACGCCAAATTCTGGACCACGAAAAAGATACTGACAAAACCCATCATCTTTTTGTCGATTATAAGACTGATTTTGATAGTCCGATAAGAGATCGCCTATACGCCACAATGCCTGAATTCGGTGTTCCCGCAAAACGGATTCCACTTTGCAAAATGATATTGAGCAACACTCTCTAGCTCTGACAAGATAGAAAAAGAAATCTCCGAATCTTTCAATAACGAGCGAGGTTTCAGACAAGGCGATCCACTATCTTGCGAGCTCCTAAACTTCATAATGGAAGGGGTACTGCGGAGAGCCGATGTTCATCGAAAGGGCTCTATTTCACCAAGAGTGAGATGCAAAATAAACACACAGGCCCACGACAGACGGGGAATGAAATCAAAAAAGATCCAACGATAAATGCATAAGAAGTTCAACTTATACTCGGAAAGTCTTGCAATGCGCAAACTAGAAGAAGAATTTTCCGAAATGCATTTTCTTGGAAGCTCGAAGCAAACCATTTGTTGGGGCATGAAATATAGGTAAAGTCCAGAGTGCAGTTTGACAAACTGTCATGTCGATAAGGACGAAACCTTTTTTTGAATTTTTTTTTTGTAAATTTCCACAAAGTTTGAAACTTTGATTTATATGGTTTTTGTAGGAAAATGAACTGCGTTTGCATAAAAAACTATTAAAATCAAATATGAAGCAAATAAATGATCAAAACTTGCCAATATTTACATCTTTACGAATGGCTCGAAGTTGAACGGAAGAGTTGGTGGGGGAGTATTCTGCGAGAAGCTCCTCATAAAGCACAAATTTAGGTCTCTGGACCAAGAAACTCCTCATCAAGCACAAATTCTTCCCATCGGAGATTGCCGCGGAGATTGCTGTAGTTACTGTAAAGGATGTGATTATCTACTACGGCTGTCAAGCGGCAATTAGAGCCTTGGGCTCGTTGTTTGTGCGTTTGAAATTAGTTGGGGAATGCCTGCCTTCTCACTCGATTGTATCCGAATACTTCGAAATACTTCGATATTGGGCTCATTTGGGTTCCCGACCAGAGAGCGGCGAAGAGAGAAGCTGCTGGGCTGATAAGCTAGCTAGACAGGGAATCTTGGAGACAGTTCCATTGCGAAATGGGAGGATTGGAGTAACCTTGAGAATCTGTGGTCTGCTCTTGGAAAGATGGGTCTCACGTCAACTCAGCTAGCGCTGGGCTAGTGCGCAAGTCGAGAGATTCTTCTGGCCATGGGTAGATTGGAAGCGCTGGAGGGAACTTCTAAAGCTAATAAAGCTGCAGCTCTCGATTTTAGTGGATATCCTAGGTGTCCATGCGGTGAGGTTAGGTTAGGTTATGGTGGTGGTCGATCCGTATGACCAACTCACTTAGACCTTACAGGTATGTTGTGATACCATTGCGTGGCACGGTTACCTTGTTTATTTATCTTCACGAAGCCATTTTGAGGCTCTTATGAAGCGTAGAATTGATCCCATCCCCACGCCAGATAGTTATGTAAGAGAATTGAGAAAGTGTTTACCTAAACAATCTGCTCTGATTTTAGCTAAGGCTAGACAATTGCAAAGGAAGTGCTCGAGTGTTTCTTCCTCTTCCTCATCTCTACAATTTCTACAATATTCATGGGAGAATACTCCCAAGTTCTCAAGGAATGCCTGCCAAGTAGCCAATGACCAGTGACACAAGCCATGACCTTCGAGCCTAGGTGTTACGCATGTATCTACATCTTTCTCTTGGATAATTTTGTTTTTCATTACGGTATACTCGTCTTGAAGAGATTGTCGAGGGTGAATCTAGGAGTAGAATAGTCCATTTCTTGTTTGTGACTGATCAGAGTGTGCAAAGTACAGGTGTGGTCAAACCACCGATCTTTCCATAGCGCCATCCTTTTGAGTCTACGAGATTTAGTGCAGGCAAACTGATTAGCACTTCTAGCGCTTTGTTTGGGGTGCTGCAGGGAACTTTTAAGGCTAAAAAACCGCAGCTCTGGAATTTGGTGGGTCCATGCGGTTAGACTTGGGATTGCTTCAAGTCCTCCCTGCAGAAGCTGTTTGGAGAAAGAGGTTGAGAAGTCTCCACATTCTTCTCAGCTTCCTTGCTCTCGACGTACAAAGGTTCAGACATCTGAGCTCTCACTTTTTCGCTATACCGGCGGATTGTACGGGTTCCAATATCACACAACTGGTGAATTTCATCAGTAGCTTGAAGCAGTTAAAACGAACGTAAATCGCCACTATTGGTCGCCATCATCTAATCCAAAGCCTCTTCTTAATTTTTCCAGCTGCCCGCTTCTTTTCGTTCTCCTTTTCCCCTATGGTGCCACAACGGTCGGATTTTGATTATTTGACCAATAACCTCCCAATATGCTTAGTCTCTCAAGTGATGATATCTCGAAGGTCGTGGCTTCTATAACCGATCATTGGCTATTTGGCATGCATTCCTCGAGACTGGGAGTTTTCTCCTATAAATATTGCAGAAATTGTAGAGATGAGGAAGAGGAAGAAACAGTTGAGCACTTCCTTTGCAATGGTCCAGCCTTAGCTAAAATCAGAGCAGGTTGCCTAGGCAAATACTTCTTCACTTCTCTTACAGAGCTATCAGGCGTGGGGATGGGATCAATTCTACGTTTTATAAGAGCCACAATTTGGTTCCACTAAGGAAAGTAAATGAGGTTCCCGTACAGCACAATGGTATCACAACGGACCTGTAGGTCTAAGTGAGTTGATCGTGCAGACCGACTGCCACCATAACCTAATCTAACCTAACCTTTCAGTAAGTCCCCAGGCTATAGTTATTCAACGCACTGTATACGAGTACTCATTCGGATATATGTACATAAATATGTAACTGTATTGGTTAGCAAGTATTTGCTTTATCTTAATCGCATTGTTGACAGAAAAGGCGAAAATCCGATTACACGCTGCATTGTTGTTGGTGTTGCTTACTATGCTTTGATGCCGACCAATACTATAGTTATTTTTTGTATGGGCAATGAAGTGTTCGCCATTGTTGTTGCTGCTACTCATATTTGCACATATTAACGATACTGTTGACTTTCTTGCTGCTCCCGCGTCAATGGCTGGTGCAACAATGAAGCAATATTCGCTATGCCAGTGTGAATCCTACTGCTGCTGGTGACGATGCAGATTCATTGATTGATGTGATTCTATGTCTGGCACACTTAAATGTAGGCACAAATCTGTGACAATAACAATCATCTACGACTTGAGTGGTTCCGATTTAATGCTTGGCTATGCTGCTTTCAGCTAATCGAAGTGTTTTGCGACATTTATGTAAAATGCTTCCATAGTTTGTATAAATGCTGGAATCATTGAAATTCATGACTTACTACAGAATACGAGTAGTTACGCTTCGATGCCATTGACCACGCGCCAGTGGAGCAAACAATTTTTGATAAATTGCCATTTAAGCAGCGCTGACAAGTTGAGTCGAATGAAATTATGATCTTGGCCAGGTGAAATTCCAGTATTTGAGACAATTTAAGTAACCTATTTTCACTTGCTTTGCAAGTTCGTTTTTGCTGGCAAATAAATCATGCAGACATGAGCGTGATTACTACGGCAAAGTAACTTGACTCAATTTTCAAGTATCTAAATAAAAACTCACACATACATATATATGAATATATATTTGCACACACACACATGCGCACATGCATCGCCTTAATTCACTTTACATGTCGAGCTCATGACAATTTTTTAAAATGGATCACTTTTAGGATTTCTGCTCATTCATTCTTGCCCATTTTTGTGTACCCGAAAATGCCATTGCCGAAGGCAATAAATTCTTTTCGGTTGCGTAGCCAAACATGTGCACATTTTTCGTAATTCACCAAGGTATCCACCAAACGTAATACGAGTATAAGAAATGTACTTATGGGAGAAAAAAATTTAAATGTAAACCCAAAGCGAAGGGTGCCTTTTTCGAATGTTATTAGCTGCATGGCCTGTGGGTCAGTTACTCATACGACATGTTGTACCTATTGGTTATGAGTGAGCACATATTTTATAACAGTATTACCTTATACGTACAAATCTTTGTATGCACTCACCCATATATACAGCATATATAGCTACATCTGTTTGAGTTCACATTTCATTATAAATATGGTTGCATGTATGTGCGAGTATGGTAAGCTTGGGTTCAGGGATGTTGGATGTGAGATTATTGCCGAGGCGTGAGTTGCATGTTCATATGTACAAATATGCATGTATGTGTGGGAGTAGCCTGGTTGGTCAATTCCGTGTACACATTGCCCATTTGTGATCAGTACACATTACTATGGTCGTTTATTTTTTATGGTAGAATAATATGTCGCATGCACTGGTGAATGAGGTAACGTATGCTGGGTGATTGGCATACACGCGGATATCTACAGTTGTGTAAATATTAATAACAACACGCTGTACTATGCAGCAATAATTTGAAGTAGGAGAAAGCTTTTGAAGGAGTCATCTGATATGTTAAGCACAAGATGACCCGATAGAGTTCCACTTTTCAGAACACAGACATAAATATTGGAAAATAACGCATGAGCTGAAAAGTCTCGGGCCTAACACAGAAAACACGTTTTGTTTTATTCAATATTCATTTTATTCATCAACGTAATTTCCATCAAGATTAACGTAATCATTCCAGCGCGGCTCTAACATTTTAATACCGCTTTTGTAGAACGATTTATCTTTGCCCCAAAATAAGCCACAGTTTCCACGTTTCAGTTTTCAGCCTCTTCATTCGAGCGAAATTTTCTACCGGCGAGCATTTTTTTAAGGTCTGCGAACAGTCAGTAGTCGCTGGGAGTCAAATCTGGCAAATATGGTGAATATGAGAGCAACTCGAAGTTCAATTAATGTAGTTTTGCCATTGCTTTGATTGACTTCTGACACTGTGCGTTGTCTTGATGATGATCAACAGTGAACAAACGCGGCACCCACTTTGAACAGAGCTGCCGCATAGTCAAATGTTCATGCAATATAAAGCCAACACCTTCTTTCGATATCTTTACGAAGTTAGCTAACTCACGCAACTTCACTTTTCGATCATTCAACACGATTTTGTGGATTTTTGTTATGTTTTCGGGTGTTAGCGCCTCCTTTGGACGTCCAGACGTCCAGTGCGTTGTGCATCATCGGTGCCTCTACGACCACATTTGAAGTCAGCAAACCTTCGTTTTATTATTGCTGCTGAGGGAGCGGAGTCCCCATAATACTTTTCAAGCCCTTGCTTCACTTGAACGGTATTCTTTCCCATCAAGAAGCAGTGCAAAATTAAAACACGAAATTCTTTTGGATCCATTGTTTTGAAAATCACAAAAGTAGCGTGTCACTCTTAGCTCGATAACTCACGAATTAATGAAAAGAATAGCATAACATTTTAACAGCTGTCTTTTTAAGGTTAGTACTAACTGAAAAAGAGGTGATTGCAATAAAACTAGGGAAGCTTTGCTGTGGGGCAAATCTTAAGCCTTTCTTTACTTGTCTTGAGTGCTGGTACGGAGTTCTACGCATTCTCTTATAAATTCTTTGACTGTCGTGCGTCGTGCGTTTCCTATATAAAGGGTGACATTTTTCGTAGAAATTACTCAGTGTATAGATAATACAATACAGGTGGAGATAAGAGTAAACATGTCTCCATACACATGGAGACAACGGTGACAGAACCTCTAACCATCCGTTTGATTATTAATTAATGATTTTGAACGGCTCACTAGCTTGGCAGTGTGATAGCGCAGGATGGCGGTGCAGATGCTGACGTAGACTCACGCATTAGCAAGGCTCGCGCAACGTTGTTCAAGCGAAAAAAAATCAGGGACTCCAATGCCGTACCCCGAAACATCAGACTAAAGACCTTCAACAGAAGCATTAAATAAGTCCTCCTCAATTTGGCTTAGAGTCATGAAAAGTCACTGACGCGATCTGCAGTAATTACTAACATATGTCTACGCATATCTGCCGAGTTTTCTGGCCAAACACCATTTCAAATAAATGCCTCTACGAGCTTACAAACAGTTTGCCCATCCCATTCTCAAAAAGAGAAAATGGAGCTGGATTGGCAATTCGCGTCGAAAAGACCCCACCGATATTGTGGAAATGGCGTTCGCGTGGAGTCCCCAAGGAAAAGTGCGCGTGATCGTTCTTGACGTGGGTGCGAATGGTGTGTACTGGAAGCGAGAGTTTTGGTTCCTGAAGTAAAATAAGGAGTTATGCAGTTTTAAATTTGTACACCAATTTCTACATCAATTTTGAACTACACATTGTAATTAATTATTGATTTCATTACCTTTAATTACTCCATGGAATAAAAAAATAATAGTTGACCTCGCTTGCATTTCCTATACAATGTTGAATATATTTACTTTTGAAGAATACTGTAGCTATTACTATGAGCGCAACTGTACATATAAAATAGTGCAGTAGTTCCTTGGGTGTTTGCTGCTTGGTCAGTGCTCATGATTTGTAGTGCTAGAGTTGTAAAAAAATGTATAAAACGGCAGGCTGCATTACCATTTTATAACATACAAGGTGGCGCAAAATTAATCAGCCCATATGAAGATTTATAATTTTTACAAATGGCATCGTACGTCAATCACATTTTACACTTGTGAGGTAGACACAATTTTTTTGATGATTTAAAAGCTGCACTCGAGAGCACGAAAGGGAGTTTCATGTATGCCGTAATGCCTGAATTTGGTATCCCCGCAAAACTAATACTAATACCTTGTTTAATAACCGCAGTACCGTCAGAATTGGGAAGGACCTCTCCGAGTCGTTTGATACCAAACGAGGTTTCAGACAGGGTGTCTCGCTGTCGTGTGATTTCTTTAACCTGATGATGGAGAGGATCGTGCGAGCCGCATAACTTAATCACTCAGGCACAATTTTTTATAAGAGCGTACAATTGTTGGCGTATGCCGATGATATTGACATCATCAGCCTTAACAACCGCGCTTTTAGTTCTGTCTTTTCCAAACTGAATAGGTAAACAAAGCGAATGGATCTGGTGGTAAACGAGGACAAAACGAAGCATCTCCTGCCATCAAACAAACAGTCGGCGCTCTCGCGTATCGGCACCCACGTCATTGTTGACAGTTGTGATTTCGAGGTTGTATGAGACTTCGTTTATTTAGGAACCAGCATCAACACCGATAATAGCCTTGTCAGCCTTGATATCCAACAGAGAATCTCTCTTGCCAACAAGTGCTAGTTTGGACTAAGAAGGCAATTGAGTAGTAAAGTCCCCTCCCGACAGCGAATATCGCCGGTTAGCACGAGAAAGAAACGACTGGTGCGCTTTGTTAAACTGGGCCAAAATCGCGTAAGTGGTTATCGCGCTAATCAAGAAGAAGAAGAGCTACACAGCTGCAGTATACAAACAGATAAAAAATGCAGCGCGTAAAGTTCAAAATAAAGACTTCCATCACTAAAAATCATTTTTATTTTTTGCATTTACAAGGTCCGGCAATCGAAGTGTAACCAATTAAAAAGGCCATAAATTTAATTTGGAAAACTACTTTTATTTAATTCAAAGTAAAAAATGTGTGAAAATAATACAAAATTAAGAATTAATTTACTTTTGCTCGTTGTGACCATCTTTTGCCTTGACTATGGCCTTGAGATGGTCCAGAAACGAATCGCAAGCTGCCCGAATGTGACTTGCAGGTATCATATTTTGGCCTACTCGTGGGCAATGACTTTTTTTAGCGTCTTGAGACTGGTGAATCTTTTAGTTCGGTCTTTGCTCTCCAAAATGGCCCAAAGAGAATACACCATCGGATTCGCGTCTCGTGAATTTAAGAGCCATTGTGTGGATGTTATGAAGTTGGGAACGTTGTTTTTTAGCCATTCTTGGTTCGCACGAGCTTTGTGAGACGGTGCCGAGTCCTGTTGAAATGTCCATGGTCTGCTACCGAAATGTTTGTCTGCCCACGGCTTCCAAGCAACCTCCAGAATATTTTCCCGATAATATTTCGCATTTACCTGGACATCAGGCTCGATGAAAATGATTGGAGAGCGCACATCTGCGGTTACAGTGACCAAAATCATTACCTGTGGCGGGTGTTGCCACCTGGTGGCCAATCGATATCTTAAATTCTTGTATGAACAGTTGGTCAAATAAACCCTATCGTTTTGGGAGTTAACGAATTACTTAATTTGAACAAAAATTTTCGTCAGAAAACACAATGTTCGGAAATTGACCGCTTTCGGCCAAGCGAAGCAACTCCTTCGCTCTCTCAAGTCTGACTTGTTGCTGCTTTGGTGTGAGATCATGCGTCTTTTGGTTCTTGAAAGGCTTGACTTTGAGATTATTTTTCAGTATGCGGCGGATGCTACTGTCAGATATTTTCAGTTCTCTCGCCATTTGATTGACACTTCGTCGGGGATTTCGCTCAAGTCGCTTCTTCACTTTTTGAACCATTTCACCATTTCACGCGACGTTGCAGTCTTTTGATGACCACCTCCATGACGTTTCGCGATGCTACCAGTATTATTGCAAGGTGTAATGGTGCGATAAACAAAAAATTTTTTTTATTTTAAGGTGCTCGAGCTCACGATCAATAGCAGGTTGTGATTTTCCAGCCAAATATAATGCAATCCCCCTATTACGTTTGAAATCCATTAATGATTTTCTTTTTTCGCGTTTACTCTCGGCAAAATGCTTCCACGTGCTTGTAAACAATACTCTGGGCTGGCATTTCAAGTGCCGGACCCTGAAGTAAAAATTGGATGATAAATTTTGCGCCACCTTGTATTGCCCTACATATTCACATAAAATTGTTACTCTATTGCTAATAACCAGCATAAACTTCGTCCATATGCCTTCATAAATATCTACATACATACATCTGTGGCATCTGTGTGTGCTACGAAGTGTCGTTACCGCTATTGCCAATGCCAATGTGTTGCTGCATAATATTGATTTGCCATTAAAGGCAAGACACTACCCTCACAGAGTGCTTGGTCAAACTTGTGGCTGCAAATATTGTCAATTACTGCTTCCCTTTCTTCAATTTGCTTACTTGTTTATGCTGTACATTTTGTCGGCTTTTTTGTTTGGTGCTACGCAGATTTACATTCTTCTTCGTATGGTCACTTAACTGTGAACCTATCGGAATGCCCTGCTTTTATACCACTCAGCAATACTTTTCAACTCCCTCTCTGCTTCACTTCTCCACTTCTCCTTCCCTGGCTTATATCTGTGTGCCCTTGCTTGCTTGTATATTTTTCTACTTTGCTAAGAGCCGCATGCTGTGCTTTGCCCAACCGGTGCTCTTTGACAGCTCCTGGGCTGTACAGTTTCACTGCTGGAACATTTTAAGCTTGTTGCTGACAATTTAGCTACGCATTCGATTGGAATGCGGCTGACTCTGTGGTTTGACTTTTTATAAACCTCGTGCTGACTTCAGCCGTCTCTATTGTCATTGATTTTCATACATTTCTTCCGCTTTTGCGCAACAATCCATGGTTGCTAAGTATTTTAGGTTATGTATGCGATACAATTTGTTTCCTTGTGCTCACTGCGTTTAAGTTGTGGTATTTTCAGATGTTTGCTAATCGTGTTAGTCAAGTTAATGGCGTGGAAAAGCAATCAAGGTAACATTTGGTCAATTGAGTGCTTTGATTTTTTTAACACTCTATGAATACCTGCAAATCTCTTGATTCCATTCCTGCGCACGACCCGACTCGACTCGTTACGTTCACCTGCTTTAATTTTATCATATCACCCTTGTCTGCACTTATTCCACCATTGCATTAAGATGACCAAAGATATACTACTAGACAACATTGACTAAGTACACTTTTGTATCGTTTTGTTGTTCTTGTGGATTTTGCAGTTTGTTGCCTGTACTTTGTGGTTTCTATTGAGCAGGTCCGTTAATGGTGTCGATGATGATTGAATGATGTTATCAGTGATGTGAAGTCATCAGTAAATATACGATAATATACACTTCACTTGACGCTTGTCTTCCTGCTGCTGCTGCGGCTGTGGCTTCTTTCGCTTCTGTGGCTGGGTGGGAACATGCAGTGAATGGCCAGTTAAAGAGATGCTTGGTATTGTGGTTTTGGTAACTAATGGTATGTAGTTAGTAGTAGGTTTTACTAGTGGTTATAATGTATATGTATGCATGCATATAGAGTGTCTCGCTAAACCCAGAAATTGAAAAAAAAAACAAAAAAAAACATGGTTTAATGGAAAAGTGAAGATGTCTTCATTGTGTAAAAGAGTGCGTGAGCATAGAGATTATATATATATATGGAATGCTGTATCTGACGTAATAAAACCTTGTTATAGTTGCTATAGTGCCTCCTTCATTTCATCAAGACGCTTTTCAGAAAGCACGAAATCTAGGGATATCACCTCGCTTAAATGGCGGACTCGGTGCAACAAACTTTTTTGAGTTATTTATATATATATATATATTTTTTTTTTTTGATATTTTGTTACGCTTTTTCTAATTTCGTTTTTAATGTTTCAAACTTTTTTATGTTTTTTTTTCTCTCTGAATCAGTGAGTATTTCGGTCTCCTTTAAATTGCCGGAAACGATCAGCGTTTTTCAAGCAGAGGTCTTCGCAATCCTGCAAGCATGCAAAATGCTTAGGTATCGCTGTTGGGAGGGATACATTAATATTTTTTCCAATAGTCAAGCTGCGATCAAAGCCCTGTCGTCGCCATATTGCAGCTCTTTTCCGGTGAACTCCTGTAAGAAGGAACTCAAACATCTCGATCGAGCAGAAAACATCTCCCTTAGCCAGGAAGGGGCGACAGAACCGGTTTAAGTTGTCCCCATCTCAGTCATCGATGTACCCTTGACCGTGGTTAAAGGGAAACTACACAATTTCTTTCTAAAAAAAGCGCAAGACAGATGTAGGTCTCTCTTATCGTGTGATATTTCGAAAACACTATGGCCTCAATAGAAACAGAACGATTAAGGTGATGGGAATTACCCGCCATTCAATTTCCAAACTCGTTGCGGTGTTCACTGGGTGATCGGTACTCATGGGGAGAAGCTTGGTGTTCCGTACAACCCCTATTACAGAAGAAAGACAACTCCTATTACAGAAAGGAGACTGTTGAACACTTTCTCTGCAAATTTTCGGCTCTGGCGGTTAGGCGCTTGAGATTCCTTAGCGTGCCCTTTGGGGGTGGCTTGAAGAAATTATTCAGCCTAGATCCCTTTTCTCCCCTCCACTACATCAACAGCACTGGATGGCTGTTTTTTTGCAGGTAGTGGTCCACATTATGGTATCAAAACGGCACTTGTAGTGTACTGCTACTTGTAGTGTACCTGGGGTACTCCTGCTATCTAACCTACCTACCTGTTTCATTATTTTCTGTTCCATAAAAAAAAGTTTGTCCTTTTATTTTTTTTTTGTATAAAATTTTTCTCAATATTATCTAAGTTAGGGAGCAGTTAAAGTTATTTTTTTTAATATTTTTCTTTTAATATTTCAAAATATTTTTTAATATTTTCTGGTTAGTAAAACAATTCTGTATTTTTAATTTTTATCGTTTTTTTTTGTATAAAATTCGTAATCAAGTTAGGTAGCAGTTGACTTTCTTGTATTATTTTTCGAAATATACTCTTTTTCTCATTTTTTTTTAACAAATATTTTTAAAATAATTTTTTTTTGTTTGTTCATATACATTTTTTTAATTTTTATAGTTTTTTTATGCAACTTGTAATAGATTTAAATTTATTTACGTTTACATTTTATTGTACAAGAACTAATTTTTTAAAGGGAAATCCCTAATTTTTAATTTTTATATGGCGCAAATGGGTTAAAGCTATTTTATGCCTTTCAACTTCGATAAATTCTGTGATTTTTGTCGACATTTTCTTTACCATCAAAAATACCTGAAAGTAGTCGACGAAACCAGAATTGTACGTAATCAGCTGTTCCAGTATCAGCACCATAAACACCATTCACAATTTCAGCGGTATGGCTTGCATTTTCGTCTTTATCAAAGGGAAACTCAAAACTGTAAAATGTACCGAATTTTCTCTTTATTGACTTCCATTGTTTACATCCTGTAACTCACAATTGAATGGAACAAACTAAAAACAACAACAAATTTTTTTAGTGTTAAATATCACCTTGACAAAGAGCAAAAATTTAAAATTTTTTTTGGATACTTTACCAGATATCTTTCACTACAACCGTCTATCGAGAAAATAAGGGACTTCTTTTACCCCAGCTAATATTATAAACGACTAAAAGTCTTACACACGCAAATATCTTAGGTATATAATAGAAATAAGAGAATGGTGCGCCGATTTTAGAAACAAAATTTCGGGAGCACTTCAGATGATTTTTTTCTATTCTTTTAAAACATTTTTTGTAATCACTACATTTTGCTCATGTAGAAGTATTGCATTTCTAGTTTTTAAGAATTTTTTAGGTAGAAATTTGTTTTTGCAAGATTTTATATAAACTTTTCTCAATTAAATTGTGTTTAATATTTATAGCCAATTTAGAGATCGTTTGAAGTATTTACTATTTTTTAAGTAGTTTTTTTAATTAGTAGCAAGTAGCACTAAATCGCCGTTTGCTTGGTTTATATACAATTTTTGGCAAATATTTTTAAGTTTAATGTTCTCTTTTATAATTGTTTGGGTAAATTTAGATGGCAGTTGAAGTAATTTTTTTGTATACTTGTTTAATTATAGCTTTTTTTATTTTTTCTTGAAGGTTTTTTTATTATTATTTTTG
This sequence comes from Anastrepha fraterculus, assembly GCA_037575425.1. Taxonomy (NCBI): domain Eukaryota; kingdom Metazoa; phylum Arthropoda; class Insecta; order Diptera; family Tephritidae; genus Anastrepha; species Anastrepha fraterculus. Next base: position 30,926 of record JAYXIM010006913.1, on the reverse strand, counting down.
GTTGGTAATATAAAAGTTTTGTATTTTTCATTTTATGTTTTTTTTTATAAAATTTGTTAGCAATGCAGCTTAAGAGATTTTCTTTTAGCTTTTAGTTTAAATATAATATATATATAAAAACAAATGATTAGCGCACACATCTGTTAGGTCTTTGGCCAATCTGCTTCTCCTCCGAACGGCCAATAGTTTTTTATGAGAATTTTTTTCAGGGCAGAAATACACTTGGAGGTTTGCCATTGCCTGCCGAGGGGCGACCGCTATTAGAAAAAACTGTTTTCTATTATTTGATGTTCATGCACGGAGATTCGAACCTCTCTCTTTCTTAGCTTCACAGTCTGTGGTGGACCATAGCTTTATCAACAATCCTCCTCCAATTCAGTCTCTCTCTTGCCTCATTTCTCCAAATGCGAACGTTCATCGCTTTTATTAGAATTATTGAGTGGATATTTGTGCACTGCGACGTAAATAGATCTGTTGTGCAGCCATGTAGCCTACTCGAACAGTTTTAGGCCATTAACAAATCGTAAAATTGCTGTAGGCTTAATTTCTCCCAGGAGGTTTGGATTTATAGCCTCATTTCCCAGGTAATTTAATCTGCGTTGTGCCACTGCTGGACAGTCGCATAGAACGTGTTCTGATGTTTCTTGTGCCTCTTTGCAGAGTCTACAGGAATCGTTTTCTATCACATCTATCCTTTTCATGTGATAATTAAGTTTACAGTGTCCTGTTAGTAGTTCAGTTTAAAGTTTTATGTCCTTTCTGCTTAGGTTAAGGATTGCTTCTGCTTTTATCCGTTCCAGATCTATGAGTTTTTTCGATTGCCGCATGCCCGATTGGTCTCTCCAGTAATCGATTTGGCCTCGTTGTTCCTGCTCACGTAGAAAGGCACTTTTGAAGCTGTTGTTTACCCCGCAGACAGGTTCAGAACCTATGAAGGGAGGGTTTGCCCCCTTTTTCGCTAAAGTGTCCGCAATTTCATTCCCTTCGTGCCCCTCATGTCCCGGAATCTACATCAAGGTAATAAAGTTTCTTGATGCTAGGGTGTTGAGGATTTTAAAACATTCCCAGACCAACCTTGATTGGAATGAGAAGCTATCCAGCGATTTTGACTGTTAAAGAATGTTAATATTGGCACCGCGCGTGCCTCTCCGTAGACATTCTCTGGCACACAGCTCTAAGGCGTGAACCTCTGCCTGGAAAATGGAAGTGTTTTTCCTATTGCAACTGCTTTTTTGAAATGTGGTCCGACAATTCCAGCCCCGGCACTACCGTCTTCCATTTTGCACCCATCAGTAAACCACACCATCGCTTTTAAGGCTGCTTCTATGTCATCAAGCCATCTCTTTCTTGGTCGGCCTCTCTTTCTTCCTCCAATTGGGCGCAAAGTTAATATCCGTTTTTGGGTTCTTTCGTTGAGCATTTTTATGCTGTGACCAATCCATTTAACGAACCTGCGCACTCTCGAATTTTAGTCACGGCTATTATATATAATTTTTAATATTATTTTATTTATTGCCAAATTTATTTTTAATTATTATTTTTTGATGTTTATGTAACATTTATATATCTTTATTTTCATGGTTTTTAATATTATGTTTACTTTTTTTAATTAAATTTTTTTGTAATAATAAATTTCTTGCCTAAATACAATTATTGTATTTTTTATTTGCATTATTCCTTTTATAACTTTTTCGGTATATTCTTTTGGTATATAATATATAAAAATTTTGTGTTTTTAAATTTTAAGTTGTTTTCTAGAGTGCAATAGATTTTGATAATATTTTTTATAACCCTTTTTTTATTTATTATTTATATTCTTTGTATACAATTTTTTTAGTTTTAAGTTTTAAGGTTTTTTTAAGTTTATAACAAGTTTAGAATGCAATAGTTCGTTTAAAATTTTTTTATTATTATTATTTCTATTGCTCCAGGGAGGAGCTCTTTCTTTTTTTCGTTCAAAATTTGTAGCCAATTTCTTTTAACTATATTTATTTAATATTAAAATTCTAACCGTTTCAATAAAATAATATGATACATAAAAAAATTGTGAGCCTGAGCTGCAGTCAGAACCGCATCTAACGAAAAAAATGGCTTTTCATCAAATTTTTGTAATCAGATAAAGAGGCTCTGAAAGTACGCGATGCGGTATCAGCTGGTGGTAGCAGAGGAGGAGGAAAGCCTCATCGGCGTTGGGAAGTTCAGATGGAGAAGGACCTGGTTTCACTTGGTGTGCCCAACTGGCACCGGTTAGCAGGAGAAAGAAACGACGGGCGCGCTTTGCTAAACTCGGGCAAAATCCCGTAAGTGGTTATCGCGATAAACAAGAAGAAGAAGAAGGAGAAAAAGAAGGAGAAGAAGAAGAAGAAGAAGAAAAGAAGAAGAAGAGAAAGATGAAGAGGTACTATATGGCTCATTAAGTGTACTCGAAAAATCCTCCAATGTGTTTTTTGTTTATGTTACGGCCTTAAGGGGGGAAGCTGGTCTAGAATTTTGAAAAAATCGAAAAATTTTTTTTTTGTCTTAAAAGGTGCTTTAGGGTCTTAGAAATAATATACCAAATGAGGGATGCCAGCAAAAATGTCTAAATGCCCAAACTTTTCATTCGACGGCAGTGCCTCGCAGGTATGCCCCGAACGCTATTTACAACTTTAAACGCGTTTTTCTCGAAATCACTTTTTTTAAACTGGCCGAAGACATAACTCGAACAAATCTTTACCGATTCTTACGAAATTTTGACAATACATTCGAAATACCTTTCTCCGGAGACGTACGTAGGATTTTTTATTTATATTACATAGTTTTTTTTTTAATCAACAATTTTATGTCGTTCTTTATTTTATTATTATTATTATATTATTTTATTTTTTGATCCAGGACAAAAATTAAGGAGTTTACGTCTTCGGCAATGGCCCCCCTGGAAAAAAAGGCGCCTTAGGAGAACTGCTGGACAGCGGCCATTTTGAAATTAATTCAGACGAAAAATTTTGTATTTGTACCATGAAAGCTATATTATTAAACCTATTTCACAGATTTTCGATTGATTCCTTTGTTGAGTCAAAATAAATTCATAAAATATGCCCATTTTTTGCGCTCTAGACCAGCTTCCCCCCTTAAAGTGCAAACAATTTTGTTTTTGTCTTAACTATTTTCTGTGGCTTTCAACAAATGAACTTCTATGAGTTTTATGTACATCTGTGCATATTCAAATATTTTTAGTAGCAGCTACTGGAACAAGTTGTATGTGTAGAAACTCACAGCTGAGCGAATTATAAAACGAAACTAGAAAGAAAATATCGATAAACTCACTGGACTGTTAATAATCGAAAAAAATTTTAATTTCATAACATTTTAATGCTGTAAATTTGAATCTCGTACCGCTCGTCCGCCCTATGGAAGCATTAAAATGACGCTAAACCCAAAATAAGCATTCCTAATGGGACACCCATTACAGAAAGTATAAAGTATTTTCTGATAAGTTGCTATTTCGTTTTGTTGTTGTGATGATGAGCTTTGGATTTGAAAATAATTCCTTGTACACAAATACCAAGCCCTAGGAGAAAGCCACACGAGTGATTTACGCACGAATAAATCAAATTTATCTGAGTGCATCAGGAGCCGGTCTGGTCGGTAGATAAGGTAAGGGTAAGGGTAAGGGTAGATGCTAAAAGTGAAATGTGAGTAAGTAGTAAATTCCGGTAATATATTTGTATTTGTACTAGCAATAAATAATAAAATGTCATGCAATTTATTCTATGATTATTATTATTCTTATTGTTGTATTTAAAAAAAAAATGCCCTTTAATTTTGGAAGCAAGAAGGCAAGTTTAGTTTGATGCTTAAGTCACTGAAATTAAGCTGGTCATTTAGTATTTGATGGCAATCCAAGATTCTTTTGCATTTGGGCAACACTGCAAGGCGCTGCTCAGGTAATTTGCGAGAGAACCGGACAGTAGCAAAGAAGATGCTTCAGGGATTCGCTTGTGCCCGGCTCATTACAGTGCCTGCAAGCATCGTTAAGAGTTAGATTTAGTTTGTCAGCATGCGCTGCAACTAGGCAGTGCGCTGTTAGCGCTCCAACTGAAGTTCTGCAGTTCCTTGAAGCTCAGGTATGTGGATTACATTTTCGTGCTCTACTCTTCAGAATCAGCGTACTTCTTAACAATACATTCCCAGTTTAATCAAGTGATAGTTCAGCCTGCAATGCCTTGCCAGAATTCTTCTGAGAACTCTCAGGTTGCTTTAGGTTAAAACCCTTTTCCACATTCATGCGAATGGAATAAAAAGAGACGATGGCGATCTTTCAAGAACTCTATTCTTGACGTCAGGGTCAATACCTCAGGCTATGATTGTTAGATTGTCAGCACAGCCCACAGCTTTTTATTCATACCCATAAACCCTATGATCAGAAAGTACCGGGAATGTTTAAATAAAGCAAAACAAAGTTAAATCTCAGGCAAATTCATTGTATCTCCTTCAAAATATGGCCCGTCTGAAGCAACACACATGGGCCAACGTTTGACCCAGTCCTCCATGCACCCCTGGTAGGCCGACGAAAGGATGGCCCCAGTTCCTTCGTCGCATTCTCTTTGATCTCCTCTATCGACTGAAATCTCCTTCCACGAAGTGGTAACTTTAACTTGGGAAATAAAAAGAAGTCGTACGGGGCCATATCAGGTGAATACGGTGCTTGTACGATGGTATTTCCTTGGTGTTTGGTCAAATAATCCAGCACAATTTGGGCTCGGTGCGCTGGCACGTTATCATCATGCTAAATCAAAGAATTGTTGCCCATATTTCCGGCCGTTTGCGACGTACAGCATATCTCAAACGATTCAAAATGGATAAAAGTGACAGATGTCTTGCAGTTCTACCAACATCAGAGAAAAATATGGACCGGTTCCCACATGCGTGGCTTGTTTAAATTAAACATTCCCGGTACTTTTTGATCATAGGATACTTATAGTTTGATCAGAAACTAATCTACTATAAGCCACCAAAGGAAGGTCAGGAAGCTATTCTGTGCTCGCCGAGTCTGGAAAAAGCGCTTGGAGCAAGTATGTCCACTCCAGTTTGACTACTGCCACTTTTGAGCCATCATAGGGCCGAAGAAGTTGTACTGCTCGCAAGATCCCAAGTCGACAGAGGAACTCAAACAAGCAGAACATTCAACCCCAATAGCTGAATGACAATCAAAATGGGACTAGTCACCAAAAGGCCGGTGGTCGCTTAGGTTAATCTCACGGATTAACGAGTCGAACACACGGCGACGTTGATTTTTTTCCTGACGCAGCTTTTAAGCGGACACGGATGCTTCCACAAATATCTGCATCGCCTAGATTTGGCTGGTAGCCCATATTGCACAAACAGTCGAGCATGAGGCCCTTTAGTGCAGCAGGCTCGGTAAGAAACACAGCGACCTAGCAAACCAAACTGTTGTGTTTCTAGCGCCTAAAAATTGAGTCCAAAAATGCTAGAGTCCGAAGGAAAGTGGAGGGCAATACAAACGTTTGCAAAACGAATTATCGTAGAACTTCGCAACATTGATTGGAGGTGAAGGAATGATGTTGGACGAATGCAGCAGGAAGAACAACTGCCGAATTGATAAAATGCAGCAAGACGAACAGCAGACGAATTTAAGTGACGATTCAGATTACTGCTCACGACGGCCTCCAGACATGATTACCATATCGGTATCCCGAGCGTAGGACTGCTGCCAAATAGATGGTTTATTAGATAGAGTACCATGCTCCCGTCTGTTGTATTCAACCCGGGCGACTTTATACTTGTTTAGCAAAAAAAAAAAACAAAAAAAAAATGTCACCAGAGACAAGAAAGGCTGCAGGATATCGCTTAGTACATTGCTTAGATTTTACATCTGCATGTAAACAAGCAGAATCGCAAAAGCTCGCTGCGCGTTTACTCAGCTCAACAGGATATTGAATTCTACATCGATTTCAATGCATGCAAAGTTGCGTATTTTCAACTCAAATGCAAAATCGGTTCTTTTGTATGGTTGCGAGATTCGCTCGCAAATAAACTGCAAGTTTTTGTCAATAAGTATTTAAGGCGTTTATTGCGGATTCGGTGATCCAGAATAATCAAAAACAAAAAGAGCTTTTGGCGCGTTGTAATAGTTAGCCTTCCAGACTGCAATAAAGAAGAGGAAGTGGAGATGGTTTGGACATTCACTTCCGAAGGATCCCACAGACAAATGATGAGACAAGTACTTAAGTGGGACTTGCAAGGCAGTAGAAAAAAGGACGCCCTAGGTGCATTTGACAAAAATACTGGAACAAGAACTTAAGGCTGTAGAAAAATCTTTTAAACAAGTCAAAGTTCATTGCGAAGAATCGTAATCGTTCAAAGCGTTTTCTAAAGGCTCTATGTCCCACCGTGGATGACAAGAATTGAGAAGAGAAGAATATGAATAAGGGTACCTCTTCGAAAAAAGTCTCTATTTAGTCGCCGGAACCATAAAACCTATTAAGTTTTAAGACTTTTGCTAAGGTATTACGCAAAAATATTAAAATTTCCTTGAGCTGGATCGAATTGAAGATACCTCCAAGAATCAAGTTTTTATAAATAAAATTAGCTTTAAAAAAAAATGTTTTTCAAAAAACCTCTCAGGTGGTGAAAGAGATAATGTTAATAGGACTGCACAAAAGTGTTTTACAATTTTTTCAATGCAATTAAAATATTGAGATTTTGGTACTATTTTTGACCTTGTTTTAGAAGACAGGTTTAAGGAAAACCTGAATAACTCAGCAAAATCTTGACCGGCTTTGACTTCTCTCGACAGGAAATTGGGAATTGTACAGAGAGAGTCGGAGACAGTACAAGAAGGCAATTAGGACCGCCAAGAAAGAGAGCTGAAGGGAATTTTGTTCGTCAAGCCGTGTCCTATCCAAAGATCATTCAATGGCTTCTCGGGTCAAGAAGCCTGATGGTACTTGGACTGCCACGACAGAAGAAGCGTTAGAACTTCTGCTGAACACGCATTTTCCGGGGTGCAGCGTCCACGATAGTGGGAGGGGAAATATTAGGCGGAGCCAATATAATCCACAGCATCTTGCAAAAGAAATAATCACAACGGAGAAAGTTGCATGGGCAATTCAATCTTTTTCACCTTTTAAATCTCCGTGGTCAGATGGGATCATTCCAAAGATGTTACAGGAAACCTTGGACTGTATCCTACCATGGCTAGAGGAAATTTTCAAGGCGTGTTTAAATTTAGGTCATATTCCAGATGTTGGAAACTAGTCAAGGTCGTCTTCATTCCAAAAATTGGTAGGAGGGGACATGAATCAGCGAAGAGCTATAGGCCGCTCAGTCTTTCGTCTTTCTTGTTAAAAACCTTTGAAAGACTTTTGGATATATATCTCAGAAGCTCTTTGGAGAGCTCTGGTATATCAACTGCACAACATGCATAATGCGAACAAAAGAGGGTTCTCTAGAGAACAAACATTATACCATGGTGGCATTCTTGGATATAGAAGGCGCCTTTAACAATGTTAGAACAGCTGCTATCCAACGGGCGTTGATTGACTTAGGGTCAGTAATTGGGTCATTTCTATGCTAAACACCAGGATCATCAAAGCTAATATGGGTCATATCAGCATAACCAAGAAGGTCAACAGAGGCACTCCACAGGGGGGAGTATTATCTCCCTTCTCTGGTTATGCGTTATTAGCAAAATCTTAACAAAACTTAATAGAGGTGGGGTAAAAGCGGGGGCATACGCTGATGATGTGCTGCTAATGGCGTCAGGACTATGCCTTAATACGATCAGTGGGATCATCCAAAGAGCATTCGGTGAGCTTAACTCTTGGGCCACAGGATGTGGCCTAAGTTTACCCCCGCGTAACCACCAGATATAAGGTACCAACTTTTACCTTACCAAATACCAACTTACCCTACTCTCTCACTTTCACCCAGCGCAAAGTACTTAGGGGCAATTCTGGACTCCAAACTTAGCTGGAAATTAAACGTCGAAGAACGGGTAAGGAAAGCAGAAATTGCTTTATATGCCTGTAAACGTATGCTTGGAAGAAGATGGGGTATTCAACCTAAGCATACATTATGGCTGTGTAAGGCGGTTATACGACCCATTTTATCGTATGGTTCGGTAGTTTGGTGCAAAGCTCTAGGGAGAGAGTATAATACCAAATTACTCTGCAGAATACAGAGCTCAGCTTGTGCAATAACGGTCGGTGCAATCAGATCATGTTCTAGAGAGGCTCTCAATGCATTGACACACGTTATTCCAATAGACCTACATATTAAGGAGATGGCAACCATGAATGCATTTAGGTTAAATGAAGCGGGTCGCGGGAAAGAAAAAACTTATGGTCACGCCTGTCTATTATTGCGCCAAACTCAGTTAACCTCGGTGAAGACTGACTACATCGTCCCGACGGTAAGATTCAAGAGGAATTTTGCCACTCTCTTTCCATCTAAGGAAGAATGGCATGAGCGATTCTCTCTAAACAACTTCGACACTACAGTCTATACAGATGGCTCTAAAATGGATTGTGGTTTTGGAGCTGGTATATATTCTTACAGTCTTAAAATTGAGAAATCTGTGCGTCTCCCTAATACCAGCAGTGTCTTCCAGGCGGAAGTACTGGCGATTGGGTAAGCCTGTAGGCTACTAATCGCAGATTTCTCTTTTCGCAGATTTCACTGGGTTCGGCTACAACAACCTCTTAAGTGGTGGAACAAAGTAGGAATAGCTTCACCACATTGAGTGTAAGCTATAAAGTTACCTTAATCTGAGTACCGGGACATCGGAAACTGGCAAGAGGGGGATCTGCCATGAATAATAATTTCCCAAAAATATCTTCGAATCACGGATTGTCGGGGGAAAGACCAGACGAAATGCAAAATCAGCAGAACGTTAAGGCCCACCTACAACCTCAAGCAATCGTCGACATTAATAAACATGAAACGACGGGATACCTGTAGACTTACGGCAGTCATAACTGGCTTCTGGTCTATCGGAGAACAAGCCGCCAAAATGGGCATCCCTCACAACACATACTGTCACAGTTGTAAACAACCGGAGAAAAAAGAAACAATCTTCCATTTCCTCTGTGAATGCCCTATGAAAGGACAGAATGTTAACCCTGGGCCAACCGCTGTTCGAGAGTCTCGAGCAACTGTCTGGCTTAGACGTCAATAATCTAATAAGGTTCTTAAACCACACAGACTGGATATAGTCATGCTGTAAATAACCATTAAACAAGTTGGTAACGAAGATGTGGCAACAAAATGTGGATTCTGGAAGAATCACCACTTTAACCAACCAACCAACTATTGACTTCTAAAGCATTAATGCAGAGGTATTTCCTCATCATGTTCATCTGTTGAAGAATTAACCCATTAACCCATTAATCCAAATATTTTTTCGATTTAGTAAAAAAGTTGATAGATTAGTAAAAGAATTAATTTTCTTGATAATCTGGAAAAAAATGTTGTCTTTATGTTTTTCTTATTCTTGTTCTAATTATTTTATTTTGTTTCCAAAGATATTTCAATGCTTAAAGTGAAATTTTTTAAACATGCTTTAATATAATCATTAACAATATTTTCTCCATTGAATTTGGCATCACCTCATACAAAGTCGTATAAGGAATTTCTTTGAAATATTCACCGTTCATAGAGTATTCAAGCATATAAAAAGCAACTGGGTATGCGGCGCTGCCATGGAAAAAGTGAGATATGCATGTATATAATATTTACTTTAGATTCACATATTTGCATTCCATAAATTATTCAATGCTTAGTCGTAACCCAAAAACCAGGCCACCATTCACTTATTTTAGTTAACTACTACTTTGAAATGTTACTCATACGCCCAGTGCGATGGTTTCCCCTACATAGGATTTGGCTGCATACTACTACGATTTACATGCGTTCCTGCGCTGCCAATAGTTAATATTACTTGGTTTTATTAAGCTGAAATACTACAAAATCTTCGAGAAAAGTGAGCCAGTACGTTAATGAACTGCTCGTATTGAAATTGTGGCGTAAAGCAGTGACGAAAAATTAAATAAAATTCACTTAAAAGCAACTGCGAGAAATGTACACATACCTACATTAATAAAAATAAATAAATTAACAACAAGCCGGTGCCTTTTGGTATTTGCAGATGTGGGCGCGCGTGGTGGGTCTCTGATGGCGCTTTTAAATATTGTCGACTCACAGCCATAAACTGCTTTCACACACGGCGACCATTTTTGTTATGTTTTTACTTTTATTTTTATTTGATTGTCGAAAAAATAAGTGGAATATGTAGAGTACACAAAGAGCAATTTTACGCTATTTGCTTGCGAAGTGTGTTTTTTCTGCATAAAGACGAATAAAAGTTAATTGAGTAGAAAATATTTTACTTCTAGTAAAATGTGGAAAATAAATTTTTAATAAGAAGGAAGAATAGTTTCTTAAATTTATATTACATTTCGTTAAGCTGAAAAATTTCATGAAAATTAATTGTTGGCTGAGCAACATACTCGTATCCATACGTATGCTTACGAATACTCAAGGAGGAGGGGGATGAGTATTTGTGTATAACGAACACTGACTAATTTCCGGTTGTGCTAGCCGCTTTATGCTGCTGATGAAGTTCATCACATGTTTGATATAAAGGCCTGCTATATCAGTAGGCGTTGGAGCGAAATGAAAACCAAGATGCTAAAATCTTAGTCCCGTGAAAGCGGGGCAACTAAAGAGAAGGTGCTAAGATGATTCCACCTCATACTCCATACAGCTAACGCAAAGGACTCGAAGTAATTTCGAGTCTCGCGGCATGTATTCCTTGCGGATAGTGCCCCGTGAGGACGCCTATGAAATTTGGGCGCTGAGATTTTGTCATTTTCAGAATATCCCTCAAACGCTTCCGATCTACACGTGGCCAGATATCCATCGCGACCTTACAAGTTTGTGTACTTGCCTAGCGCTCGCTGAGGAGGACGCGAAGCCCATCCTTCCAGGAGTAGCAAATTTGCGTATTTACTACAATAAAGAAAATATCTTGCATTTGTCATATGGGAAAAAAGCGCAACACCATGAAGGACAAAAAGTGATACAAAATTAACGGGATTTTCTAGCAGCTTCAAACTTTCGCTTTATTGCAGTGTGTTTGTAATATTGATTAATAAAAATAATATGAGGCGTATACCAATGAAACTAGAACCCTATTTTCAGTGTGTAAACACTAAGGCAAATACATCTGCAAACTAGATTTTGTTCGGGCACCTTCTGCATATTCTTCACAGCTTCGTGCACCTACTTTATATGTCTGGCCTCATAAAACTTTTGTTGAAATTTTTTACCACATTCTGGTCGTGGAAAAACGAGTATAGGCCTGTCTGACAGTGGCCGATATGATTTTACGTGGATATCTAGTTTATGTTTAGATTCAGGACATTCTGAATATTTCACGGGATCCAAATATCTTTCATGTTTTTTCTTGAAATGTGTACGATGATTAGTCATGCGTTGAAACTGAAAAGAACAGACGCCACAAAAATATTCGTCTTCTGTTGATTCTTCCTTAGAACTAAGTAACATTAATTTATTGTTACTTCCAAAGAACTAAGTAACCTTTCTTGTTCGTTAAGATTATCAATAGTCTCATCTGTAATTCACTCTTGCATTCAAACTTATTGCAAAATACTCCCCTTAATACTGCATTCGATACCATTTCACTTTTCGCAACACTGTTCAATGATCTTAGCAAGGTTATATCCTTATCGGCTAACACTATATAAGTAATAGGTTAGGAAATAAGTTCATCGCGTTTTTACAGAAGTCTTATTTAAACAAAAAAAGACAATAATTATATTAGTAAGTTAATCAAATATACTGCAACAGGGAACAGTTTACAACCTGTTCCCATCTCTCGACCAATTTGTTGATGCCATTCCGCCAAAAATCGCCTAGTCTGCTGTCAAAGAAGTTGTTGAGACAGTTTTTAAGGACCTCTTTGCTATCGAAGGTAACTAACTCTTCATATGGTTTGACAGGGAGCGGAAACGATGGTAATCGGTCGGTGCAAGGTCAGGAGAATATTGCGGATGCTGAAAGACCTCACATTCGAGCTCTTGGAGCACAGCTTTGACGGCTTGTGCAACATGGTGTCTGGCGTTGTTGTGAACGAGTTTGGTTTAACCATGACGATCAGATCTTTTCCGTCGAAAAGCCTCATTCACGAAGTGAACCTGGGCAAAGTAGAGCTCCTTGTTGACCGTGACATTCTTTTCCAGCAATTCACCGTACACCATGCCCTCAAAGTTCTACCATACATATGTCATGACCTTCTTTGCATGAAGATCTGGCTTGAATCTCGGATTTGGCGGCTCTCCTGGAGCCACGCAATCCTTTCTTTGCCTCATATTGATGAATAGGCACCATTATTCATCTCCCGTGACGATTCGGTGCAAAAAGTGTTGTTTTAGACCGCGTGTTGCTCGATGGCGGGCAAGATGCTGAGAAACAATTTGGAAGCGACTTTCGTTGTTTTTTTTTTCGTTGAGCTGGTGAGGCTCCCAGGTTCCCACTTTTTCGCTAAATCCCATTGAATGAAGGTGGTTAGGAATCGTTTTATGATCGCATTTAATTTTTTCCGCCAATTCACGACTGTTTTGAGACGTTCTTCATCAAATTCAGAAGCTCTTCCACTACGAGACGTGTCGTCGACGTCGAAGTTTCCACTTTTGAACTTCGCAAACCATTCCATGCTTTAGACTGACACATTCTCTATATACGTCGCAAATGTCCCGGACAGCTTCAGTAGCTTCGGTAGCCTTTTGACCTCGATGAAAAACAAAGAAAAGCAGGTGTCGAAAATGTCGATTTTTGCCTCTTGGATATTCCATTTCTAAGTCTCAAAAGTAATAAAAAAATACAATTAACATAGTTTTTTAGAGCAGAAAGAGTTCTATCAAATGAATATTTTTCCTTTGTCAAATAGCAAACAAATCGTTGTAAAATAAAATATTAAAACGTTACGAACTTATTCCCCAAGGGAATATTACCAATGTTTCATATTTTCCAAGAGGATAAACATAAATAATTCGCCCTCAAACACGTTAAATTTCTCTCGAAACACTTTCAAATCAAAAGTTTTTCGGTCTGAATGTTGAATAGCACAGTTTTTACACGCCATCGAGGAGTCTTCGCTTTTTCCATTACTTTCTTCCGGCAGTTAAAACGCGTTTCCTGTAGTACGTTTGACTTAATTCAAGAGAAAAAAATTGCAGGGAGCCATATCAGATGAAATCGATGGTATAAAGCACAGACTTAGTCCTGCTTCGAGAGAGACTCACCATCCAAGCGCAAATACGATGATTTACCATGGGCACTCTCTGTGGAGTGGTTCTTTGCCATGAAAGCACATCATTTTAGGTTGCAGTTTTGGATTATATAGAAGTTATGATGGAAGAAAAACATTTAGGAATTCTGCATTTTTAAATTGTAAAAATTTCTTCTGGATATAATGAATTTATTTATATTTGTTATTTTTTATTTTTATTTTTTTTATTTTTTTTTAATTACGTTTTCAGTCTTTTTTGATGCATCAGATAAACAAATATTATTTTTCTCTTAGATTACAAATATCAGACTGAAACTATTGTAGATTTACGATATTTTATCTAAACTTTTTTCTATGCAATAAAACACTGTATCTTGACATGCTACGCTAGGCTAGCACACGTCGTCTTATATATAGGAATACTTGTGTATATGTACGAATGCTTGTATGTGCTTGCATTGGTGCATAAATGAATACTTAACAAGCCGCGAATGCTTCACGCGAACTCAAAAATCGTATTTGGACAATCGTGGTAAACATAGTTGGAGTGGTGCGTGGATACCCTGCAGGGAAAAGCCAAAGTCGTATGGAAATCTTCTAGTTCAGATACCAGTATCTAAATAAATAGTTCGTAATGGACTAGAATAACATCAATAGTAAAATTATGAATTTAAGAAGTTGATTTTTTTTTTTAAAGAAAGATGATGATGATTAATTGTATCTGCGAAATGAAAATACATACAATACAAAAATTTACTTTTATACCCTGATTTACCCAAAAAAAAAGTACATCGTAGAAAAATCCTCGCAGCGAAAACACACATAATATTGGATTCCGACTTGACTAGCATTCATTTTATTTATTATCATCCCTAAATTCCTCTGACACTGTCTTAGCACATAAATTCCGCCAGCTTCTAACTAATCTTAAACAATTCGAAAGCAGAAGATCGAAGAAGAATATTATCAAGGGAGAAATTGACTGTTCCTCTGTTCTAGAAATGATGATCTTTCCTGAGCTTTGATAGAAATTATTTCCAGCAAGAGTTAGATATAAATGGATTTAAACGATGCAGTCACCGGCTTTTGGAAATTAATTTTCAGCGCAAGAGATTAAAGATTAAATACCTTAAATTTTATTTCTTTATTAGTTTTTTTAAAATTTGTTGTAATTCTTTTTTTAGATTTACTTCTGGTGTAAATTTAAACCAATTTTTGAATGATTAAAAAATTGCCAAACCTCAAAGAAATTTCATTTTATTTAAAGAAAAACAAATTCTGTATATACCTTTAAGGGGGGCCTCATGTAGAAGCCTCAAAAGCGGTCATGTTTTAAACATATTTTTAAAGGTGATAAAATAATTCTATTATTTTGAAGCTTTAGCACAACTTTATTTAACCTTGCGAGAGTAGAACAAATTTTTTTTCATTTTTTTGACGTGATAACGTCTTATAATTCGATTTAACAGGCTGCACGCACGAAAAAATGTGTCGTTACCTTGCTCATTAGTGTTACCTTGCTCATTAGTGTTACCTTGCTCATTTGTCGTTACCTTGCTCATTGCCGTTACCTTGAATGAACTGCAAGCGAAAGCGCGGAACGAACGACAAAGCAAACAAAGCAAACGAACGGCAACGTTCGACATCTTGCTCTCTCCTACCTAAGTGAGCGTATATGTGTATGTATATGCGCATATGTACATATATAAATTCACGTATTTGTATTTGCATATGCCTTCTTATTGATTATTATTAATTTGATTCACTTGAAGAATTTAAAATAAAACCAAGTTTGTTAATAATACCTGTTGTTTTAATGTTATTATTATTTTTTGACGTGATAACGTCTTATAATTCTATGTAGCCGGCTGCACGCACCAAAAAATGCGTCGTTATCTTGCTCATGCGTCGTTACCATGCTTGAACAGCATGTTATGTTATGTTATGATATGCTATGTTATGTTATGTTATGTTATTTTATGTTATGTTATGTTATGTTATGTTATGTTATGTTATGTTATGTTATGTTATGTTATGTTATGTTATGTTCTGTTATGTTATGTTATGATATGTTATGTTATTTTATGTTATGTTATGTTATGTTATGTTATGTTATGTTAAGTTATGTTATGTTATGTTATGTTATGTTATGTTATGTTAAAGTATATTATGTTATGTTAATGTTAACTCATTCTCTATATCCATACAAAATATCTATCAAACAAATAAAATTAAAATTTTCTTTTGAAAAATGCAACCATTCAATCAGTATTTTCTTATGACGTTATCACGTTAAACTATCGTCAGTAAACCGACTTTACAGACAACCTCTTTTTTTCAAAAATGGCGGCTCAGGATCATTTCTTGTCGGCTGTTCTATTTAGTATTCTTAATATTTCGATCTGAAACAAAAAAATTAAATCGGTTTATAACGGGGAAAAAATGAGATATAATACTTTAAGATGTTGAGATCGCATGGAATGGACGTTTTTTCTTACATTTCAACTGGCCTAAGTCTGCTCATTTTAGAAACATATAGGACTAAAAATTCTTTTGGCAGATATGAACTGATTTTTGTTGACGCACGGCCGTACAATTAACATTTCGCTAGACATCGCCGTATTGAAAATCCCGCTTGCTGGCACGCGAAAAGAGAGAGAGAGAGAACACGCACTGGATAAACTGAAAAGTGAATTCGCAAAATCCTTCTTCGCATCTCGTATTTTTCCCAGCAGGGCGCATACAAACATTACTTCAATAGGGAAATGGAAATGCTCATAGCTCTGCGTGCTTCGCATGTTTGGAGAGGAAAAAATGTGCTACTGTACCTGAAGTACCGTGATTTACTGAGTAATAACTATGTGCATAACTTTCAACGAATTTTGCATACAACAAAGTTAAACATATTTGCACAAGTATTTGCATATAAATGCAGTCGAAATTGTACGAGTAATGCCGGTATTGGAGAATAATTAAAGCGCGCACTAACGGGTGGGAAGATACGCAAACTTTCAGCAAATTTGGTAAAATATTGTTAAAAAAGGGCGAAGAAAGGATTTCTTTTTGTCTCCTTTTATGGAATCTATGAATACAGATGTCTTATGGTAAAATGAGGAAAATCGTAGTAAGAAGATCCAAAGTTGGCTTCAATCCAAATGCCTGCCTCTCATCTCTGTCTTACTGCACCCATTCATTTTTTTTTGTGTTGAAAATCCAAAGGCACCGGAAAATAGAGTTTCGAAAAGGGTCCTCTCAAGCCTCTCCGTTCATTCCTATTAACTTTGCGTGATATATACACTTGTGGTCACATAATTCAGTCATATTTCTAAAATATTCCATTCATTTTCACATTCCTCAACACTGCCTTCGGAATAATGAACTCTTTTTCTTGAAAGAAGTTGGAAGTTTTTTTGTTTTTGTTTTGGTGGGTGAGGTTCTGAACCCTACAAAATGCCTTCGCACTTACAGCGACCGTCGTCTACTGCGTCGAGTTGTGTGGCCACTAAAACAATCTAAAACAATCGCTCCTTCTTTACTAGGGAGACTTCCTTCCCTAGACTTTTTCCTGCATTACTTCGGAAGGGCCCAGAACCACGTTCATGAAATGGACCAGTTCTATTCGTCCACGTATGGGTCCAAGATGCTTGTAGCCAGCCTCATGCCATAGGCTCGCCATATTATGTCTCTGCCTGTGAGGCTTCTCTTTGTTGTGCTGCGTCGAAGTCTATCTTTATACAACGCAATACTTCGAAGTTCTCGGGCCTTAACACTCTCAAAGTGCTTCTTACTTCCATTGCTTGCTCTAGATTAGAATATGCAACATTTATCTGGAGGCCTTGCTACCAATTTGCAATTGAGATAATTGAACGTGTATAGAAGGTGTTCCTTAAAAATGCTCTCGGTCTTTAAAAGACCTAATTTGAGTAAGTAGGGGATACAACAAAGTTAATGTGACTAATAAAAGAAAAATTTGAGCGAAATAATTGGAATTAATGAACAAATTGAAGTAAAGTATTAGCAATACTTTAAGATGACTGGGAAACATTTTGAGCTTGGAGAAAGTAAATTCGAAACAGTTCTTGATTTAAAGAAATGCCAGAGTTACTGCACCAACGAACGGGTGCATTAATTCTCGATTTCATCTTAGGATCATCGTCAGTTTTTCTAGTCGCAGAAAATATTTTCAAATCGTCAGCTTACAGAAGAAAATTGCCAAACGAAAAACAGGTACTAATATCATTAATAAATAGAAAGAAGAGAAGAGGCCCTAAAATACTGTCTTGTGTCACTTCTGAAGATGCAATGAAAGGTTCCGAACATTTAGTCTCAAGCGCTAACACACATCGTCGTATCGGATAAATAAGATTTCAAGCATAGAAAGAAAACAGAATGAAAACCAAGCGAGGGTAATTTACGTAATAGCATTGTATGAGGCACTCTATCGAAAGCTTTAGAAAAGTTCGTTTCGATTTGAAAACCTTCAGCAAAAGTTGAAAAACAAGGCCACAATAGCCATAGCTATAAGCTTATTGTATTAATTGCCAATAAAAAAAAAAAAACAATATTCACCAAAAGCAGCCAGGTTGGAAACTGTAGACGTAACTGGGATAAATTCATGATAATTCGGCAAAATTTAGCTCGCAGTCCAAAGTACTTATATCTATATGTATCTAAAGGCCCTTCACAATCCGCAACCTGTGACCCGTCCGATGGCCTGCAGTTTGGGTGCCATAGAAAATATTTCCGTGATGCCAGATTTTGTTAATAATTTTATTTTAATTATTAGTTGTCCGACCGACTGTCTGAGTTCCTCCTGTCACTAAGCAGAGAGGACTGTAGGAGGCTGATTGGACTGATGACGGGCCACTTTCTATGAACGAAGCACATTTGAAAGGTGGGCGTCTCAGACAGTGAACTCTGCTCAGCTTGTGAAGAGGAGGATGAGACGGCGGAGCACTTCCCGTGCGTCTACCCCCCCTACGCTCGAATCAGGTTTGTGGTCTTTGGCACTGATGTGTTAAGAAGCGATCACCTTGGCTCATTGGCACTACAAATCTACTCAGATTTCTTCGGAGGTCGAGTAGATTTACAGAAAATTAAAAAGTGCAGTACAATGGATTTAATTGTGTCTGAGTGCTGTACTTGCTAGTCTGATCTAGTCAAATTATTTTTAAGTATTTCGTTAATAATTTTTATTATAATTATTTTTATTAGAAAAAGAAATATTTTAAATATTTCGTTGATAATTCTAATTTGCATTAAAAAATATTATAGAACCAAAAATTACAATTTTTTATTATGACTATTTTCATTTAAGGCTTAAACTGCAAGCGAGAGCGCAGAACGAACGAAAAAGAGGCACAATCGGCCTCCGCGTTCGGCAACGTTTGACATCTGGCTCTCTCCTAGTTGAGTAGGCGATGCGTCCGGACAGCTGCTATACAATAATACAAGACTAATTCAAAGCCTATGGGAAACTACATACACACATACACATGCCTGTATGCACATATGTACGTATGTGTATAACGAACTTTGTTCCAAGAGCCAAATGAGTGTGCGCTTTTACTCACTTAAAAATGTGTAAACAAATTAACAACAAACATGCGAACTATTGCTTTTATATGCAATAAATGAGCAGCAAGGAGATTAAGAAAGCAACAATGCATCATTCCATTCATTGACTGGCACATTTCACATTTTATAGTATTCAGTAGTTGAACGCGAATCGGCAACCGGTTAGGAAGTGAGCAAAGTTTTTTTAAAAGAAACAGAGAGCATAACTGAATTTGATGTCCACAACTCTTTTTACAACAAAAAATTACAATTAAATTTGCAAAAATAATTAAGTAACTAATTGAACATAAACTTTTATTCAGTTTACTTGCTGAAAGAAATAATGTCAATACGAAATGTATTATTATCTTATATTGTATAAAAAAATGAACGTTTGTCTGTATGTCATCGATGAACTCAAAAACTACTGGACCGATTATTATAAAAATTGGTATATATATGTATTTTTCCACGGAGAAGGTTTATAAAATATGCTCATTGATGCCACTCGCCACCAGGTGGCGCTGTAGAGCACAATTTTAATAAAAATAAAAATAAAAAACAATAAAATGGTTTAGAATGAACTGAATATTTGTGTACTGATTTTTTTTTTTTAAGTTATTTTTCTTAAATTTATTTTAGTTGTGCGCGCCGGGTACAGCTAGTAAAATAATAAAATAAAAAATTAAATTTGAACAGTCGAGTAGAAATTGAAGCAATAAATTTTATTCAAGTATTTTGTAAATTTAAAATGATCTTCTGCACGAAGAATTTTATGAAAAATTTTTCTAAATTATTCGAACGACGACTCATTTTGCAGAGCCGCTATGTACATTGTAAAAAAAAAAATTTACATAATTGTACTTATGCGTACAGATAAATGTAACTTGATCAATTCCACTGCGATTCCATTTACTTCCGTCTCTATAGCCATACAAAATATCTATCAAACAAATAAAATAAAAATTTTCTTTTGAAAAATGCAACCATTCAATCAGTATTTTCTTATGACGTTGTCACGTTAAACTATCTTCAGTAAACCGACCTTACAGACAACTTCTTTTTTTATGTATTTTATTAAAAAATTTTCATTCATTCAAAAAATTTATAAACCAAAAACTAAATTTTTTTATTATAATTATTTTCATTAACTTCGTTAATGGTTTTTATTATATAAAATTATAAAAAAAAAATTATTATTATAATTATTTTAATTTGAAAACAAAAATCATTATATTAATTATTTTTATTAAACAAAAAAAATATTTTATTAAAAAAAAATTATTTTTATTTATTTTGTAAAAATGTTTATTATTTATTTTATTTTATTATGATGAAAATAATTTTGTAAAAAAATTATATGAAAGTTTTTTTAATTAAATTATTTTTATTTATTTCGTTCATAACTTTTATAATATTTATTTTTCAATCAAATTTGATTAATCTTGTTAATAATTCCAATTGTAACTATTTTTTAAAAGAAATATTATTTTCATTTAAAAATAAATTATTTTTATTTATTTCGTTAGACATTTTCACGTATTTTTAAATAAAAAAAACAATAATTTTATTTATTTCATCAACAAATTTTGTAGAATTATTTTTAATACATAATGTATTTTTGTTTATACAAATTTGTTGGTTGGTTTAAGGGTGACCCCGAATCGGAGTGCCACATAGACCACAAGTTGGGTCCGTTGTGTTGGCCTAGAGCTCATTATTTTATATGATTTCCCCACCTAACCGAGATTTTTATTATAGATTTTGGTCCAAAATATTAATTCGCTTCGAGAATTTAATGAGAGATTCGATTTTCAGGTCCGAGAGTACTGAAAGATTGTCAATTGTTGGAGAGCCTAGAAGAGCGAGTTGACTTCTGGCTAGGCCGGGACAACTGCACAGCAAATGTCTGCTCGATACTTCCTCATCTTCGTCCTCGCAGTATCTGCACAGGTCGTTTTGAGGAAACCCCGAGCCGACGTGCGTGAGTGGCAGTGGTCGGTGATAAGAGATATTATATGCATTAGTTTGTGTTTCGATAGACTTATAAGGGTTTTTGACTGTTTCAGATTGTAGGATGGCCAGATTTGTCTGGTCGTAACGCAAGTAGTTTCCACTCGCCACCTCCGATCAGCAATGCTGTGAAATTCTCGACCAATGATCATTTTACATGTTGCGAGCGGAATGTGGATTGTGGGTAAGTTACTAATATTTGATTGCGTAGCTCCAGCTCTTGCCAGCTCATCAGCTTTGGAGTTACCTTCGAATCCACTGTGGCCCGGTATCCAGATAACTTTGACAGAATTCTGAACACTTATGTCGTTAAGAGATAGGAGACAGGATCGAATCACATCTGAGAGGGTATAAGAGGAGCTGAGTGCTCGAACCGCCGCTTGACTGTCAGTGAAAAAGCGGATATCCTCAAGTGATATTCTATTTTCTAAGAGAGTTTTTGCAGCATACCAGATAGCGCATACTTCCGCTTGGAATACGCTACAGTAGTCGGGTAATCTAAATGATAGATTGATGTGAGGGGAATTGGAAAAGATTCCAAATCCCACTTTGCCGTCTTGTTTTGAACCATCTGTATATATAATCAGAGGGCCATCGATTTCGGTTAGATTTGTCTTCCATTCTTCCCTAGTTGGGAGTGAACAGGAGAATAGTAAGGGTGGTGATGGAAGACTTACATGATAGTCTATGTCGGAAGAGATAACAGTGTTCTTGTGGCATTCATGCGTGTCGCTGCTTTCGCTGCAATCGCTTTGCCAGCCAGATCGATAGGGAACACGTGAAGCAACGTATTTAGAGCCTTAGTAGGTGTTGTACTTAGGCATCCTGTTATCAAGAGGCAGGATGTTCTTTGGACTCGATCCATTGTGGCTACTCTATACCGTTTTTCGAGTGCTGTCCACCATACAACCACACCGTAGAAGAGTATTGGTTTGATGATCGAGGTATATATCCAATAGATGATCCGAGGTGAAAAACCCCAGGTTTTGCCTACAGCTTTCTTACAAGTGTAAAGAGCTATGAAAGCTTTTTTACACCTGTTTTCAATTTTCAATTTCCAACTCAACTTTCTATCTAGAATAACTCCTAGATATTTAGCTGAATCAGATAGGAGTAATGATTCCCCTTTTAAAGTTATTGTTTGCAGTAGAGGAGATTGTTGTTTCCTATTGAAGAGAACAAGATCTGTCTTTGCTGGATTCGCATTTATTCCGCATTCGGTGCACCATTTTGACCGAATATTGATTGAGCGTTGCATGATCTCAGTGAGGGTATTCAGGTGTTTGCCTGACACGCAGAGAGCAATATCATCTGCATAGGCTACAACCTTGCAGCCTGCTTTTTCGAGATTTCGAAGCAAAATGTTTACAGCGAGATTCCAAAGAAGGGGTGATACAAATTTGTTAATAATTTTTGCTTTTATTCCACAAATTATTAATTCTTTTAGCTCCAAAATGAAAAAAAAGAAGCAATAAAACCAGAGTTAAAAATTGGTAAAAATTAGACTTAATGCCAAAATATCGCTGTATTTGATATCCTCTATTTGCCAAGAAGAAAAATGTATCGTAAATGTATGTCTATTTGTTCAACAGGACCCGTAAATAAAATTTCAGCTAAATCAAAATATCTGTCCACTTTGCGAAGGAATGCCCCATATACGCCTGAGATGCTACGTGCATTCATACAGCCTTGGCAGTTACACATACAAATGCAGGTATGAATGTGTCTTCCATTTGCTTCGCATGCTCCAAAAAGATCTATGTAATGTAACTAATGAGGATGAAATTTTTATAAAAAATATGTACATACATAAATTCATGCACCTCGCCAGTACTTGCTTCCTTCCCCTTGGCACATGAAAATAGTGTCGCACAATTCTTGTGATGCTGAGTTGTGCTTTCTCCCAGCGCTCATTCATGCGGTGTATTTATATGGAATTACAAATCCATTCACATCCTCATAAATATTTTTGTTTCGTTTTTTTTTAAATTAATGTGCAGATTCGTGCCATTGTCATTGCATTGAAGAAACGCTCGGGAAGTTGTGGTCACGGCTTCGACATTCCTCAAAATTTTTATTTTTTGCTCTTCACTCGTTATTGACATACCATTCCGTTTTATTGCAAAATTCTTTACATTTACTCATAGTTCTTTTTCATGCTCGATATCGTAAATTTGGTAAAATAGTATTTTGAAGTTCTTCTCGCATTTGCTTGTTTCATACATAGACAGTCTGTCGCAAAAGTACTCAGACCGAAAAGTACTCTCAGCGAAAAGTGGCGTCAATTTCGTGATATTGATTGGATGATCATTGGTTTGATAGAAGTTGAATTATTGATTCTAATGTGAGTATACTTTTGAACCATCAGTTGACTTATAAATTTGGAAAAAGACTGAATATTATTTCTTTTAAATTACGTACAATGACATTCTTATGCAGATAATTTAAAGAAGGCCGGAAAGACGAGGTTGAAGTTATACGTAAAATCATAAAAAAGTGCCAAAACCTTCACTGCATTGCAGGCAAATGGCACTAAATAAACGCGACCAACACTCCGATGCACCTTCTCCTTGCTTCAGCGCTATATCGCGGAGCAGGTTGAGACTTCTGAGCTAATTGCAGTCAGTAGAAAGGCACTTACGCGCAGTCTAGGATAGACGCATGAGCAAAATTTCTGCACGATTTGTACCACAAAATTTGACGAATAACCAAAAGCTGCTTAAAATGCAACATTGCGAGGATTTGATTAAGAAAGTCTAAAATGATTCATGAATGTCATGACGGGCGACGCAACGCGGTGCTTTTAACATAATCTTAAAACTAAGCATCAGAGTGCTCAATGGAATCATCCAGATGATCTGAATCCCAAATACTCGCATATAGAAAAGGCAAACGAAGTCAATATTGAGTTCTTTCTACAACTTTAATCGTACTGGACTATATAAAAACTCTTTATAGTGGGCTAAAAAGTTTGTGCTGTGTTCTGCCTTGGTATTATTAAGGCTCGACTAGAATTCCATGAAAATATAAGTTGCACCTGCCAGATTTCGTTCCGCATGACTTCTTTCTGTTTAGAAAATTACGTTTGGCCGTGAAAAGGAAGTGTTGTTGTCCAGACAGTGAAGACGTCAATTGTTGACGACCGTCATTTTGAAAGGATTTCTACAAAATTTAAATAAATCATCTTCTGCTTCATTCGGAAGTCATCTTCATGCTTTTAGGCGTCCAACGCTGGATAATGCTGTCGGTCACGTACCCATTGAAAATGTAATCGCCTGTAAGGCTTGGCTGTAGAGTGTTGTTAACCACGTACCCATTGAAAATGTAATCGACTGTAAGGCTTGGCGGCTTCGATAGTCTAGCGTAAGGGCACTAGGCTGCTATCCCACAGGTGGCGGGTTCGAATCCCACGTAAAGCACGGCCCACGCACTTTTCCAAATTTACCTACTTTTTCTGTTTTTAAAAACAAAAAAATCTCATTCCTCAACTCCAAAAACTTATCCTTTCCTTCCTTACTACCGCACAATAATCATCGTATTATTTGCATTCTGGCTGCTAAAACAAACCAAAAACAAATAAAAAACACACAGTTACACATTGCATCAGTGGCGCCAGCAAGAGAAAGCGGGCAACCGCGGTAATAGCACAGACACATCAAATTTAGCGAAGTCCTCAACCATCTGCGCTCTCCTTCTGGCAGAAAAATGTGAAACACAGATGGCGCCCCAAGCAGTAAGAAGGCGTTGTTCCTAAGCAACGACAGGTGGGCATTCCCACTACTTAGGACTGATAGCGGCAGGCTAATCACCTACCCTGTCAGAAATCAAAATAGATTAACGCAATCAACGGTAGACTGAGTCTTGTCGACACCCTATGCTCCCGAGAGAAGTGAACAAGAAAAAAAAAAACAAACAAAAAAGAGGCTAAGCAGCTACAAAACATAGGAAGTCTTCAATGATTTCGCGGAAAAAATTCTCCGGTTGAAAAAGCTCCAGTGCAGGCAAACACGGGTAGACCTTCTAAAGAGAATGATCGAATGTCACTCTGAACTAATGAGAAAGCAGCAACAAGTCTCCGGACATGCCATTGCTGCGATGGCAGCTTTGATGATGCATTTGGCAAATTAAACCTACTCATCTGCAGAAGCAAAAAATATGTTTTTGAGCCGTGCAGATCGGCATATAGAGTCCGAAGGGAAGTATTTTGCATAAAATAGATGAAATGTGTCAAACTATTTTTTAACTTTGCCAGTACGGAAACTTTTACGACAGACTTTGTATAACTAACAGTCTCGTACATATTTTATATAGGATTTTTTTTATATTTGCGGAAAGACATAATCTCGTGCAATGCCTTAATTTATTTGGAT
Source organism: Anastrepha fraterculus (assembly GCA_037575425.1). Classification (NCBI taxonomy): domain Eukaryota; kingdom Metazoa; phylum Arthropoda; class Insecta; order Diptera; family Tephritidae; genus Anastrepha; species Anastrepha fraterculus. The sequence continues at coordinate 5,672 of JAYXIM010006913.1, read as the reverse complement.
GAATTCGATGATGCATAGCAAACTACAATATTCGCCTAAATTTAAGGCTCTCTTACTTTGAAGTGTTTCTGTACGAAATTTAATGGTGCGAACACGCACGAGCAATCGTCATCCCTTACATTTTTGAGCAACAAATATTTGAAGAATTGGCGATGATTTTTTTTTTACTTGTATTTAACCATATATTTTCATTGAATTTGCGTCCAAACTTGAAAGGATACAAATAAATAATTCGGGGAAAATGAATCAACCACTTTAATTCGTCTAATTAAAATTATGTTGAACAGATTAGCTTTGAGCAGAGAACGACTGAACTTCGGCTTTGGTGTTGGCCTTGTGCGGCCACAAAAGTTCAAAGTTCAAAAGGCCTTAAAAATCGGCCTAAAAATCAATGTTCGGACGTTAATTAGTTTTAAGTTTATTTTGAGTAAGACTTAGAATTGCCCAGCTTAAGTGACCTCTAGTAAAATTTCCCTATAACTTAAATTTTTTATTAAAATCTCAAATAAATGCTTTAAAATGTTGGTCAAAACGTTCACCAGGTAAAAGTGAGTTTCGTTGTTTTTTGTTTTTTTTTTATATTTTTTTATGGAGAGTTTTTCATAAACATGGGGGTTTTTGGTTTAAAACGTATGGTTTAAAACTATTTTATGGTCAATATTTAGCTCCTAGGCGATGCTACGACTACTAACATGCCGGTCAACTTCGATTATTTCTGTGATTCTATCGACATTTTCGACGACGGGTCTGCTTGTGCGAGGTGCATCTTCAACATCAAAAATACCTGAATGAAATCGACGAAACCAAAACGGCATCACTAAAGGACCAATTCAATTCACCCACGTCTGGGTCCACCATATTTGTAGCCAGCTTTCATGCTACAGGCTCGTCTTCTTGTGTCTCCATCTGTGCGGCTTCCCTTTGTTGCACTGTGTCGAGCTCGATCTTTTTTTTAGGAGTACGTTCTCGATGTATTTCTTTACCGCGTTCCACCTGTCCTCGCGTTCGAGCATTTTGCTGATATTGCAACTAAAAAATGTGTGTTCAGTGTCATCGCTCAGCGCTTCGCAGTATATGCACTTGGACTCAGTTACCTTGCCCATGCGGTATAGGTATCTCCGGAAGTATCCGTGGCCCGACAGAAACTGAGTTAAGAAGTATTGTAGCTCACTTGTCCGAAGTTCCTTTGGATCCATTTCCCAATTAATGGAATAAGTTTCGCCGTCCATCTGCCATTCGGTTCAGTGTCCCATCGGCTTTGCCACCGCTGCATGGCTTGGCATCTCCGTTCTAAGAAACTAGTGATGACGTGTTTCTTCTTAGAGTCTCACGTATCCATTCTTTCCCGGACCATGAGGTCGACGGGTATCTGCCCGCTTATCACGAAAATTGCTGCGCCTGAGACAGTACGGTATGCTGAGGCCACTCTGAGTGCCGCTGTTCGTTGTACAGCCTCCAGTTTAGCACAATTCCCTATACTTCGCTGCCGTACAGGAGAATTGAGCTTGTGGCCGCCATAATTAGCTTTATTTTGCTCTGTGTTCGCCCACCGATGTTTGCCATTAATCTACTTAGCATACCCGTGACCTTTGCTGCTTTGGTTGCCGCATGCCGTATCTTGGCCCAGAAAGTAAGCCTGCAGTTGCATAAGTTGAATACCTTAGTATTTCACTACTTTTTGGGTTACTAAGGACGTATTGCCTATTTGACTGCTGATCTCGAGTGGCATGTGACCTCGTGTCATAAGGATGACTTCGGTTTCATACTTGGCGAGTTCCAGGCGGGGGTCCTCAATCCATATTTGCGTCCTTACATGACTTGGTTCAGCTTCCTTCTACTGTTTTCAGTGTCCCGAGCTGGAATGACCGTCGCTATATCGTCCGCGTATCCTACTAAATAAATATGTATCTTCTGGCATTTCTATGCTCAATATTTCATCAGCTCAGATTCCAGAGATCGGGGCCGAGAATAGATCCTTGAGCTGCGCCAGACGTTATCGCTTTTGTTTTCTGACCATCTGGTGTGTCGTACAGCAGTTCACGCTCGCTCAGGTAGCTCTGGAGAGTCCTTGCCAGGTATGCAGGTATTCGAAACCTTTCTCGTAGTGCCTTTATAATGTCTATCCATCGTAGGCTGTTAAAGGCGTTTCGTACATCAAGCGTTGCCAGGACGGTGATGCGGTTCGGGTAGTGGCGTCTGCCTTGGGCCTCCATTATGTCAACGGTTGATTTCCCGCATCGGAAACCGTATTGCCTTGCTGATAATCCTCCTGCACTCTCAACAGACTCTGCAAGTCAAGAAGAGGATGCCTAACATATTTTCTTAAAAAATTTCTATATAAAGAAGACCGAGGTACCAAAGAAGGTGATGCAGGGTACTTTTCCTTATATGCTACGCACAGTTCGCTTTCACTCATTCCAAGCTGCTCACGTCAGATGATGTATGCTAGTGCCCTGAAAGTATTCTAACAGACTAAGATATGTTAGGTAGCGGGCGACTGCGGTAATAGCACAGCCACACGAAATTTAGCGAAGACCTCAACCATCTGTGGGATCCTTCTGCCAGAAAAATGTGAGACATAGAGGGCGCTCCAAGCAGTAAAAAGGCGTTGTTTCTAAGCAGGAATGCCCACCTCCTACTACTTAGGACTGGTAGCGGCAGGCTAATCATCTACCCTGTCAGAAATCAAAACAGATTAACGAAACTAACGCAAAACTGAGTCTTGTCGAGGTCATATGCTCCCGAGAGGAATGAAGAAAAAAAAAGGAAAAACAAGAAAAAAGATAACTAACATATCAAATTATGGAGCTGGAGGGTACAACCAAAAGGGATTTACAAAACTCGTAACCCTCCCTAAGGACAAACTGAAAATGCTCACGGGGACTCCCGCAGGCCATTGCAGATTGCGCAATCATCTGCACAGGATTGGGATGTGGTCCACTAACTCCTGTTGTTCCTGCGACCAATTCCCGGAGTCTCCAATACAGATTGTCGTTGAATGTGCGCTATACATCTCACATATGTCGGCTAACTGCAGTCAGAAGCAAGGCATATACGCTCAGCCCAGCCCAGTTTTAATTTAAGTTAAGTAAGGGAACTGGGTTTAGATGAGGTACTGTGATGAGTAGAGGGCACAAAATGCCATGAGAGCGAAGTGGAAATCTCGAATGAATCTATTCTAAGTATTCCCACTCAAAACTTACACCCTCACTACGTGAGAACGTTAGCTGATAACTGTTGGCTTTTGAAGTGCATGAGTAAAGCATGAAACGCGCAAGATACACAAATGTAGGCGTTAATTATTCTATTATGAAATTGCACCAGCATAAAAGAAAACTAACAAGTTCAACTACAAGTACGCGTGGGTGCATTATGTGTACACATACACACACTCAGCTAAGAGTATTTCAAAGTCAACAAAGCACTTTAGTGAGCGGTAAGCCTAGTGGGTGTTCGTGTGGGCTTTTTACTTCCGCTTGGCGCATAATTTCGTAGAAGCCAATCGCTGGAGTTCGCTACTTAATAGTTAATAATCAGCATTATTGCTGAAGCATTCATAAACAGTTTCTCCATAAGCATAATGGCGCTCATGGATACTTCAAGCATAGTGGTAGATTGTGTACGTGTTATTACTAGCGAATGCTTAATATGATAGTTAGAGTATCCTTTGATGATAACTACGTACAAACATATAGTCCCCACAGCTAATTGGATTGTATCCATACGTTTAGGTGTCCATTTGCGGTGGTACTAGTTTAGTTTGGGATGCCATTAGTATGCGTTCAAGTTAGGTTAGAATGATTGCCCAGAGAGTGGGCTCACTTGGACGAAGAAGTCAAATTCATCCTTTGTATTATCTTCCTCAATTGGCGCGATAACCTCTTACGCGATACGCTAACCGGCGCCTGTTGGACACACCAAGTGAAGCCAAAACTTTCTCCACCTGATCTTTCCAACGCAGAGGAGGCTTCCTCTTCCTCTACTACCACCAGCTGGTATCGCATCGAATACTTTCAGAGCCGGACCGTTTGTATCCATTCGGACGAGATGACCCAGCCAGTGTAGCCGCTGGATCTTTATTCGTTGCGCTATGTCTATGTCTTCGTAAAACTCATACAGCTCATCGTTCCATCGCCTGCGATATTCGCCGTCGCCAACGTGCAAAGGTCCAAAAACCTTGCGCAGAATCTTTCTCTCAAACACTCCAAGCATCGCTTCATCGGATCTGATCATCGTCCACGCTTCTGCGCCATACGTTAGGACGGGCATGTTGAGAGCCTTGTAGAGTGTTAGTTTTGTGATACCATTGTGAGGAAAATAAGGTGAAGGAAAGCGATAGGACGAAAGGAGAGCGAAGAGTAGTATTTATGGATTACGAACGGAAGGAAAGAAGTGAGAACTAAGGTACCGAACCAAGATACCGAGAAGGTGCTGAGATGAGTCCACCTCATCCCCCATACAGCTGACGCGAAAAACATTCGAAGTAATTCCAAGTCTCTCGGCATGCATACCTCGCGGATAATGGCTATGTGAGGAAACCCACGAATTTTTAAGAGCTGAGATTTTGTGATCGTCGTTGTGTGACGCGATTTTATGTACCTGACCAGCACTCGCTGCGTTGACGTGAATCAAATCATTCAGGAATAGAGCGCAAGTTGTCAAGTGGATCCCAATCCCCGTTTACTCTCCATCATTTAGTCTAATCGCAAAAGTTTGTAAGCATTTTGGACCAAATTTGGATGGATCTTCTAACTGCATATTGATCGGCTGTGTGTTTGTTGACCCTGAGACTACTTATAAACCGCTAGACCGATCTTATAGTCAACTTTATGTAGGGTAAGGTTTATAGCCTATATAAAAATAGATTTCAGCAAGATCTGCGACTAAAAAAAGCAGATTTTACTACCGTTACCCTGGACTTTAGATTAGAGTTTGAGGAAAAGCTTCTCATGCGAAAAGAATGGGATCTGAATTCTGTAGTTACAATGATAAATGAACTTTGCACTGACGGACCTAGGATATGAGAGAGCTGATGAACTGGCAAGATGAGGGTATCCTATATCGAGTCCGCAGCAGTCGAAATAGGCTGCCTTCAAGGCGTACGCAAAAGAAAGATCTTCTCGCTATTCCAGAAGCGGGCCATTGACAGATGGACTAATACGGATACCTGCAAAATAGCTAAACAAAGGTAGCCCAATTTCAACAAATCCAGCACTGACAAGTTGTTAAGAAAGCCCCGACCAGACCTATTCAGAATAACGTCAACAATAACAGGGCACTGGCCTTTAGGAGTCTATGCCAGGAAGATGGGGTGGCCGTACATCGATAGATGTAGAAGCTGTAATCAAGAAAAATATAAAGAAACAGTTTTTCACTATCTGTGTGAGTGCCCAAGTCTGGCTGCTCTACGACATAACATTGAATGCTGGGGGAATCCTCTATGGTCAACTTGAAAGAAATAGCAGAAAAGAGAATAGATTATATAGAGAGATTCTTAGTAAAATCAAGATGGTTCGACTAACAAAAGGCAGTGGTTCATCCAATGGTGTATCAAAATGGCATCTTTGCACTCATTGGGTCTTGGCTGCGACGCTCAGATAACCTCTCCACCAACACTGCTGATGCTGATGTTTTCACTCGAGAAAGATAAAACAAACGAGATGAGTGCGGCT